>VZQC01008050.1:2076562-2113502 GCA_009823505.1 Rhizomys pruinosus | reverse complement strand
GAGACATGGTCTCCCTGTAGCCCCACCTGTCCTTTTTAATCCTACTAACAAACCACAAGCAATTAGATGTACAGGCATTTAAGCAGTACTAATTATTATGGCAAGCTAAGCTGTGAGCATAGACACAGATGCTTGGATGGTATGCTAATCCACAAACTGCGGTTTCTCTATAAAGGGTGACAAGTTCTTATTGTGGCTTATAACATCTCCTAACCACTAGAAGACATAAGCTTGTGGCATCTGCTGTGAATTATTCCTCCAAGGAGAGAGCTAATAGCCAATTAGATTTGGGATATATATAGACACATGGCTGCCACTGTTGCACAGTATCTCCAGGCAGTTGAGGTGTAGCTGATACTGATGAAGGAATCTTGCTTGTCTCAAGGAGACCAATATTTTGCTATTGCTTTAATGGCCTTCAGTAATGCTCTCTGGCATTTCAGAGGCCAATTGTACATTAGCAAGTGACGTCTCAAAACATTTTTTGATGCTTACACCAGGTCTTCAACAACAGGGACTTACTGCCTTTCTCCTTGCAGACATCCCACTTATAGGCAAAGGGCCTTTATAATTTGGGGGGCTTGGATCACCTAGCCAACATCTCCTAGGCAGAATAATTCATTGCTGATATCAGAGCTTTCCTCTATTAATATATTTTGCTTAATTACACAGCTTATAAAGACTTTACTATTGAATTTGGCTCTAAATAGAGAATTATCCTTTCCCAGTTCCTATGTCTATCAGTCAATTAAAAAAGGTAATTATGGGGCTGGAGAGATAGCCTAGCAGTTAAAAGCACCAACTGCTCTTGCAGAGGACCTGGGTTCGATCCCCAGCACCCACATGGCGGCTAAGAACCGTATGTAACTCCAATTCCAGGAGAACTCCAGTTCTAGGGGAATCTGAGATCCTCTTCTGACCTCCACGGCATTGCACAACACAGGTGTACAAACCTACATGAAGACAGTACATTCATACACATACAAAAAAAAAAGGTAATTATACCTGTTCTATAAGAAATTACCACTATAACAGTTGGCTCTGGTTTACAGTTAGGGAATGACTTCAGTACCATCATGTTTTTCTTTTTCCTATAAAGGGGAGAGGTAGGAAGTTTTCTCAGCATCTGGAAGGTAAAATTCATTAGGGCCCATTATAAACAGTTAACCCCAATAGTATTCAGAGAGATGCTCAGTGTCTGTGACTCAGGCAGTCTGAGGTTCCGCTTTCTTTAATGTTCAGATGGGTCAGCCCCTCTACTGGCATTTCCCAGTCCATCCTGCACAGCCAAAAGTTGTACGTTTTCAGGCATTTATATTGGTGTTTTTACCTGTGAGAACATACAAATCTCCTCCCATTGTTAGTTTCAAATCTCAAAATTGAAAATTTATCAATAGGTTTGGAACACCGAGTTTTCCATTTGTATTCCAGAAGGATACTACACCACCTCCCACCTCCCTCTTTTTGTTTTTTAAATTTTTATGTTTTGACCTATAGATGCCCAAGTTGTATTACACATACCCATAAACAGGAGCCAAGGTGTACGTTTTCATTAAATTTACCCAAGCAGTTTATCATTGACTGTATGCTACTTATTTGGGAAGTAAACTTAAACTTAATTCCTTTAAATTGTCCTACAAGTAAAAGAAAGTGTTACAAGGTGATATTGTATAACTCAGAAAAATATAGAGACCATTTGTGTACCTAACCCCAAAGTTTTTGTTGGAAGTTCAATACAAATTATAAATAAAACAATTAACATTTTTTAAATTTTATTTATTTCTGTATGTGTATGAATGTACTGTCTGCATGCAAGTCTGTGCACCCGTGTCGTGCAATGCCGCGGAGGTCAGAAGAGGGTGTCAGATTCCCCCGGAACTGGAGTTCTCCTGGAATTGGAGTTTCAGACGGTTCTCAGCCGTCATGTGGGTGCTGGGGATCAAACCCGGATCCTCTGCAAGAGTGGTCGGTGCTCTTAACCGCTAGGCCATCTCTCCAGCCCACAATTAACATTTTATATTCCCAATTAGTTCAAATGTATTTGTTCTTTCTTCTTAACAAGAGTTACAGTAGGCCTTTAGTGTTTTCTTCTAAAATAGATAATCCCAGGGACATTTCTATGTTTGAAACAATCACTTTTCATTTCTTCATATCTTTACCTAATAGGAAAAGAGATGGCTGAAAATACAGTGTGAGAAGAAACTTTCCTTAAAGAGTTCGTTCAGTTCTCTCACAGCCGCTCTCTATAGGTTCTGGACCCGTGGAGTCAACCACCTAGGGATCAAAAATATGTAGGAAAAAATTGCTGATCACGTAGACTTTTGTTCTTCTCATTATCCCCTAAACAATATAATAATTTTGGCATTGATGCTAATAGAGACATCATAAATAATCTAGAGACTATCTGAAGTATGCAAGAGGTCTGTGCAAATACCACCCCATTTTACTTCAGCATTGTCAGATGGCTTCTAGGTGCAAACCCTGGTAGATACTAAGAGTTTACAGGGTTATCACTATTTTACTCTTACTTTACTATTTACTTTACTATTAAACAGACTTATGTCAACTAGAATTCAGACTGTACTTTAAAGGCCAATTAAAATTTATCAACCAAGAGCTACTTTAATTTTTTGTTTGTTGTCTTTTTGAGACAGGATCTTCCTTTTAGTCCCAGCTGGCCTGGAGCTCCCTATGTAGACCAGACTGGCCTTGAACTCACAGATCCACCTGCCTCTGCCTCTCCAAGTGCTGGGATTACAGGCATGTGCCACCATGCCCTGCCAGAATGACTGAACTCTTAACAAACATAGGAGCCCAGCTAAACAGGCTGCTGTATTTGATGACAGGAAGTAATGTACAAATTTAGAATGAGATTGAACATCTCTGCACTGGATAGAAAGACTTCTGACACATGCCTGGTCAAAAACCAAATTACAGAATCACATGTATGCTATGATTTCATTTACATAAAATGTGTTGTATGTATAAAACAATATTAACACCTGTCCTTGGAAATGTTCTCGTGAATCCTTGTACTTACATCTGGCCCCATTCTTAGCCCATGTTCTTGCATCATCTTTTGACATGTTTTCCCATGTATTGCACTATTAGTTCATTTTTCACCTGAGTGTTTTGTGCAGAAGTCTCTGTAACACCAACTGCACACAGAATAAGCATGTAGTGATTTATTTTTTTAGGCAGGATCTCATTATGTAGCCTTGGTTATCCTGGCCTAGAACTTAATATTTGGACCAGGCTGGCCTCAAACTCACAGAAATCTATTTACTTCTGCCTCCTGAATGCTGGGATTAAAGACATGCACCACCGACCTGCTTATTTATGTGATTCTAATAAAAGGTTTTTCTAGTCATGAAAACTATCAGTTTTCATGACTAGAAAAAGGCTGTTGGTCCATTGTCTTCCTTCTGATAATTAGTAATTCTTTATGATACTTAGTCATGATATACTTACTCTGACACTATACTGCATATGTAGTGTGGAAAAAAAGCCAGTTTTTTAAATTCACAGATTAGGAGTGGAGAGATGATTAAGAGCCCTGGCTGCTCTTTCAGAGGACCCAGGTTCAGTTCCCAATACCAACCTGGTGATTAGCAACCATCAGTATCTCCAGTTTCGGGGAATCCAGTGCCCTCTTCTGACCTCTGAGGGCACCGGGCATACACATGGTATGTATACTTACATGCAGGCAAAACACTCATACATGTAAAAAAAAAAAATAGATAAAGGGGCTGGAGAGATGGCTCAGCGGTTAAGAGCACCGACTGCTCTTGCAGAGGGCCGGGGTTCGACTCCCAGCACCCACATGGTGGCTGAGAACCATCTTTAACTCCAGTTCCAGGGGAATCCGACACCCTCTTCTGACCTCTGTGGCATTGCACGACACCAACCTACATACAGACAGTACATTCATACACATAAAAAATAATAAAAATTAAAAAATAGATAAAATAAATTTTAATTCAAAGATTGGCAATTCATACTTCCATTTAAGTATTTGTGTATGGTTTAAAGTAAAACATATCATCTTGATTGTCTAAACAATATACTATACTAAGATAAAATATACTATAGCCATCAAATAATACTAATGCAGTACAGAACTTGAATTAAATCATGAAGTGAGATTTTTTTTTACTTTAAAAATATATTACCACCTCTTCAAAATCACAAAGCTTTTCACTGTAACAGTTCATTCTTATGATTATTCCTCTAACCCTAAAGGAAGAAAAAAAGAACATTGTGTTTTATATCTAACATCTGCCCTACTATAATTGTAGATAATCTGAAAATATGAAATGGAGTGATTTATTTGTAATCCAAAAGGACCATTTAATTCATAACAATTGAGTAATCAAATTTTAGTTTATTTTATTTATTTATGTGTATGAATGTACTGTCTGCATGTAGGTCTGTGCATCCATGTCGTGCAATGCCGCTGAGGTCAGAAGAGGGTGTCAGATTCCCCTGGAACTGGAGTTCTCCTGGAATTGGAGTTACAGACGGTTCTCAGCCGCCATGTGGGTGCTGGGGATCGAACCCAGGTCCTCTGCAAGAGCAGTCGTTGCTCTTAACCGCTAGGCCATCTCTCCAGCTCGAGTAATCAAATTTTAGTTATAATTGGATTGCGTACGAAGGAATTTTTAAACCAATCTTCAAATTTACCCTTTCTCTGCTTTTCGCATTATATTATTTCATATGAATATAGTCAAACCTTCTTAGCTTTAACATGGCCCTCGTCAACAATTTCCCAATTCCATCTCTAGCTCTTCCCCAACATATCACATGTTTCTATTGTACCATGTTTTCCTCTCAGAAAGCCTTGGCTTTTGTTGTTCTCTGTGCCCAGAAAGGCGTGTCATTTTTCTGGCAGAGTCCTGTGGATCCCTAAGGTCCACCACCAATGCTACCTGCCCAGCGAAGCCTTCCTTGTCCCAAGCAAAGTAACTGAGTGTTTTACACTGTTCTCAACAGGGTTTATTTCCTGACACTGTGTTTAATCTCTTCATTAGATTCCCGTGTGCTCTACCACTGAACCACTGCTCATCTCATTCTGACTTCCTGAGTGGTAGGGATCACGTTTTCCTCAAACTCTTATTTGAGGAGCTAGTGCTCATTAAATGTTTGTGAAATTAATGAGAGAGAGAGAGAGAGAGAGAGAGAGAGAGAGAGAGAGAGAGAGAGAGAGAGAGAATGTGTGTGTGTGTGTGTGGTTTGTTTTTGTTACGGGAAACAGAGCACTGTGTAACTATTCAAGACTAGCTCATATCTGCACAGGAGATATAAGCCATTCAATGGTCCCAAATCAGCCTAAAGGGACACTACTGCAAAGTCTGTTGTGGCCAGAGAACATGAGGTCCACAAAAACAGTATGTTTCTTTGAAAATCCCTTTCTCTGCACAGACAGGGTCTTAGTCAGTTAACAGCCTTAATGATGGAAATTCTTTACTCCAGATGCATTACCGGCATGAAAAGAAAAATGACCTCAGAATATTAGTGGTAAAAATGTAAGTTTTTTTTCATTTAAAATAAAAACAATGGAGAAAACTAAATGAAGGAAGGGAGCCAAGAAAAAGAATCTCAAGTTATGTAGAAATTAAATAAGTTTCCTCCCCGTTTCAGCCTGCTTGAGAACAAAAAGCAATAGAAATAGCAGAAACTGCATTTCCCCTTATATACTCTCTCTCTCTCTCTCTCTCCCCCTCCCTCCCTCCCTCTCTCATTCTTTTTCTTTTTTTTTTTTTTTTTTTTTTTTTTTTTTTTTNTCTGAATCCCAACACTTGGGAGGGTCGTGAAAAATCAGGACTTACGGTCAGCAACACAATGTTTTGAGGGCTCTCTGTCTCAAAAAAAATTTTTTTTTTTTTAATCAAAACATCTACATTAGCAACATGATTCTTTAGGGCGAAAAGTGATGACAACTTAGGAAGGAGGTGTGAATTCAGCTCTGGGCCTCTTGGGACCCCTTTCAGTTTAACTTCAGAACTGAAAACCAACTCAAGGTCCTCAAGATTTCAGCACCACTGACAGAAGCCATAGCCTGTTGAGTAGAAGCATCCATTCAAATTCCCAGGCACAGATTTCCCATCTTACTATGTACACATGTAGATTAATTTTATTTCATCTGACCAAGTGCAATTGATCTGTTTGCCAATGTCATTACTTCTGTTTTATAATATTTACACAACCAAAAATAATCAGTTTAACCTGTAGTTTCCTTAATTAAATGTAAACCCAAAACAAAACTGCCTTTGAACTGAAAATGAAAGCTTTATTAATAAAAGTTCTTTAAAATGATGCAAAAACCATAACTGAATCATTATCCCCTCCCAAATTACTAAAATGAATCAGCAGCCTTATCTGCATTTGTAAACAGAAATTTCTGCAAATTTTACCAAAAGAGCAAATCTTGGTTCTTAGGTCACTTGCTTAAAAATAGTTTAGAACATGCATTACTTCAGCATTGCAATATTGGCTCAAAGAGTTTTAATATGCAAGACAGGATGTAAGATGCTTAGCTGATCCAAATGCCAGTCTATGGATTTGAAAGACTAAAGATCACATCACTAGAAGGTTGACAGAAGTGACACTTTGCAAAGTGCCAATGATTTATGCCAATGTCTTGCTTGACGATACCGTTATAGACAGCACTGTCATTAAAAAGTCCCTGCTGACTTCTGTCTATATTTATGGTGCACAAATTATAGGTGAGCCCAAAGATCGAATCCTTCCTGCCTTTTAGACTTCAACGATCATGTTACCTCTTGTTTAGGTTAGTTATAGCATTTCCCCTTCTTCTTCTAGCTACTTATTGTTTTGTCTATAAGCACAGCTGTGAGGTAAAGAATGGAATTTATTCTGCTAAAAATGTGAAAGACACACTCCCTGGAAACTCCCGCAATGATAAACTAAAGAGACACATTTTTCAAGTCTTGGAAGTCTTTCATAATCTGCTCTTATTTGTAGGAAAACATAACAGTTTTAAAAGAGCATATTTGAAAGCAAAGCTCTAGAGTAAACTGTCAGGATTACCATAGGCTGACCTTCCATCACGATGTACTAGCACGCCCATTTCCAAAGCAGTTCTTAGGACAAAGAGAAGAGGAAACCTCATCTCTGAAGAACTTGGTTCAAATTTTTTTCTGCTAAACTTTGCCTCAAATATGCAAATATTGGGGGCTGGAGAGGTTGCCTAGCGGTTAGAGCACCGACGCTCTTGCAGAGGGACCCCGGGTTATCCCCAGCACCCACATGCGGTCTAAGAACCGTCTGTAAACTCCAAATTCCAGGAGAACTCCAGTTCCAGGGGAATCCGAGACCCTCTTCTGACCTCCGACGCATTGCACGCAACGGGTGCACAGACCTTGCATGCAGGACAATACATTCATACACATAAAAAAAAAAAAAAAAAACAAAAAAAAATGAAAAAAAAAATTATGAAATATTATGTTTTTTTAGTGTTTAGGAAATACTGTTGCTAAGCAATTTTTTAGTGGTTTTTTTCTGTTCTGTTTTAAAATTCTTTTTTTATTTATTTTTTTGTTTTGAGACCGGGTCTCCCTGTTAGCCTCAGCTAGCCTGGAACTCACATGTAGACCAGGCTGGCCTTGAAACTACAGAGATCCACCTGGGCCTCTGCCTCCCCAGTGCTGAGGATTAAAAGGCTTGTGCCATGCACCTGGCCTAAAACTATTTTAGCGGCGTTTGTTTTGTTTTGTCTTTACTTGGAAGAATACTCCAGAATTTTGTAAATCATTTTTTAGTTCACTAAGTGACTTTAGATAAATGTAACCCTATCGTTCTTTCTTTTTTTTTTCAAAAAAAAATTTATTTTGTTTATTTTTAAGGGATTCCACAATATTAATAGCACAGTTGTTTTTCAGCTAATATTTGACATTACTAAGTTTTGCCATAAAATTAGGGAATTGGTGCATTTTTTTGAGTGAGCCAAATTATACGATACTCAATGAATGTAAGTCAATTCATGTAAAACCAATTTACAAATATCTATGTCCAAATTTTGAAACAACCCAGGTTCCCATAGTCAGTGGAGAAGCTGTATGCACAAGCATGTTGAACAAACAGGAGTCGACTCTATATTGCTGTAGTCTCAATATTCACCCCAATCTCTCCTGCAGCCCTGAAATTCTATCAGGCCTTCCTATTTCCACAAGTTGTTCCCTCGGCTTTGGGAGAAAGGGGCACAAGTGGGTGAGCAAAACAGTCTATTTTCTCTGGAGGTTTTTGGACTCTAGTCTGTTCGGTTGTTCCCCTTCATGGGTTGATAGCTCATCCCGGGATATTCTTTTTTTTTTTTTTTTTTCTTTTTTTTGTTTCTTTTCGAAACTGGTCTCCCTGTAGTCCCCATAATGTCCTTTTTAATCCTACTAACAAACCACAAGCAATTCGATGTACAGGCATTTAAGCTACGTACTACTTATTATGGCAAGCTAAGCTGTGAGCAGCCTAGAAACCCACAGATGGCTTGGATGGTTGCTAATCCACAAACTGCGGGTTTCTTCTATAAAGGGTGACAAGTTCTTATTGTGGCTTATACATCTCCTAACCACTAGAAGATGTATGCTTGTGGCATCATCTGTGAATTGTTTCTCCAAGTGGAGAGCTAATAGCCAATTATTAGAGAGCTAATAGCCAATTTAGATTTGGGATATATATGACACAAGCTGCCACTGTGCCCAACAGTATCTCCAGGCAGTTGAGGTGTAGTGATACTGATGGAGAAGTCTTGCCTGTCTCAAGGGGGACCCAAATTTGTTGTATTGCTTTAGTGGTCTTTTGTAACGCTCTCTGGCATTTCGGGGGCCAATTGTACATTAGCAAGTTACGTCTCAAAACATTTTTTTGTGCTTACACCATGTCTTCACAAACGGGCACTTACTGCCTTTCTCCTTTGCAGACATCCCACTTATAGGCAAAAAGGGCTTTTATAATTTGGGGGGCTTTGGATCACCTAGCCAACATCTCCTAGGCGAATAATTCATTGCTGATATAAGAGGCTTTCCTGTATTAATCTATTTTGCTTAAATTACACAGCTTATAACGACTTTACTATTGACTTTGGCTCTAAATAGCGATTAATCCTTTCCCAGTTCCTATGTCTATCAGTCAATTTAAACAAGGTTAATTATGGGCTGTAGAGATAGCCTACCAGTTAAAAGCACCAACTGCCCTTGACGAGGACCTGGTTCGATCCCCAGCACCCCACATTTTTTGGCGGGCTAAGAACCGTATGTAACTCCAATTCAAGGAGAACTCCAGTTCTAGGGGAATCTGAGATCCTCTTATGACCTCCACGGCATTGCACCACCACAGGTTGTACCAAACCGACAGGAAGGCAGTACATTCATACACCTACAAAAAAAAAAAAAATTGGTTTTTTTAATATACCTGTGCTATAAGAAATTAACCACTATAACAGTTGGCTATGGTGTTTACAGTTAGGGAATGCTTTCAGTACCATCATGTTTTTCTTTTTCCTATAAAAGGGGAGAGGTGGGAAGGTTTCCCAGCATCTGGAACGTAAACTCCATTAGGGCCCACAGTATAAACAAGCTTAATACCCCAAAGTATTCATAGAGATGTTCAGTGTCTGTGTCTCAGGCAGTCTGACGTTCCGCTTTCTTTAATGTTCAGATGGGTCAGCCCCTCTACTGGCATTTCCCAGTCCTCCTGCACAGCCAAAAAGTTGTACGTTTTCAGGAATTTAAGTTGGTTATCTTTTGACCTGTGAGAACATAAACATCTCCTCCCTGTGTTAGGTTCAAACTCCAAATTGAAATTTTATCAATAGGATTGAAACACCGAGTTTTCCATTTGTATTCCAGAAGGATACTACCACCACTCCACCTCCCTCTTTTTGTTTTTTAACTTTTATGTGTTGATCCATAGATGCCCAAGTTGTATTACCCCCTACCCATAAACAGGAGCCAAGGTGTACGTTTTCATTAAATTTAAACCAATCAGTTATCATTGACTTGTATGCTACTTATTTTGGGGAAGTAAACTTAAACTTAAATCCTTTAAATTGTCCTACAAGTAAAAGAAAGTGTTACAATGTGATATTGTATAACTCAGAAAAATATAGAGGGACCATTTTGTGTACCTAAACCCCAAAGTTTTTTGTTGGAAGTTCAATACAAATTATAAATACAACAATTAACATTTTTAAATTTTATTTATTTCTGCATGTTTATGAATGACTGTCTGCATGCAAGTCTGTTGCACCCGTGTCGTTGCAATGCCGCGGAGGAGGTCAGAAGAGGGTTTGTCAGATCCACCGGAACTGGAGTTCTCCTTGGAATTGGAGTAGTTTTCAGGACGGTTCTCAGCCGTCCATTTTGGGCCGGCTGGGGATCAAAACCCGGCATACTCAGGCAAGAGTGGTCGGTGCTCTTAACGTTTTTAGGCAATCCTATTTTCCAGCCCACAATTCACATTTTTATATTCCCAATTAGTTCAAATTTATTTGTTCTTTTCTTCTTAATACAAGATTTACAGTAGGCCTTTAGGTTTTCTTCTTAAAATCGATAATCCCAGGGAACATTTCTATGTTTTGAAAACAAATCATTTTCATTTCTTCATATCTTTACCTAATAGGAAAAGAGATGGCTGAAAATACAGTGTGAGAAGAAACTTTCCTTAAAGAGTTCGTTCAGTTCTCTCACAGCCGCTCTCTATAGGTTCTGGACCCGTGGAGTCAACCACCTAGGGATCAAAAATATGTAGGAAAAAAAATTGCTGATCCCGTAACTTTTGTTTTCTCATCTATCCCTAAACATATAATACTTTCGGGCATCCGATGCTAATAGAGACATCATAAATAATCTAGAGACTATCTGAAGTATGCAAGAGGTCTGTGCAAATACCACCCCATTTTACTTCAGCATTGTCAGATGGCTTCTAGGTGCAAACCCTGGTAGATACTAAGAGTTTACAGGGTTATCACTATTTTACTCTTACTTTACTATTTACTTTACTATTAAACAGACTTATGTCAACTAGAATTCAGACTGTACTTTAAAGGCCAATTAAAATTTATCAACCACGACAGCTTACTTTAATTTTTTTTTGTTGTTGTTGTCTTTTTGAGACAGGATCTTCCTTTTAGTCCAGCTGGCTGGAGCTCCCTATGTTAGACCAGACTGGCCTTGAACTCACAGATCCACCTGCCTCTGCCTCTCCAAGTTGCTGGGATTACAGGCATGTGCAACCGTGCCCTGCCAGAATGACTGAACTCTTAACAAACATAGGAGCCCAGCTAAACAGGCTGCTGTATTTGATGACAGGAAGTAATGTACAAATTTAGAATGAGATTGAACATCTCTGCACTGGATAGAAAGACTTCTGACACATGCCTGGTCAAAAACCAAATTACAGAACTTCACATGTATGCTTATGATTTCATTTACCTTAAAATGTGTTGTAGTATAAACACTATTAACACTGTTTCCTTGAAATTTTCTTCGTGACATCTTCCTTCTTGTACTACCCATCCTCGTGTTTTCTCCTTTTTTTTGTCCCTATTCCTTTAATTGACTTCATGTTCTTTGCCCGTTTCATCATCTTTTGACTCCCCTGTTTTCCCATTTTTTCCCTCCCTTTTTTTTTTTTCTTTTTTTTTTTTTTTTTTTTTTCCCCTTTTTTTCTTTTTTCTCCTTTTCCTTTTTTTCTTTTTTTTTCTTTTTCTTTTTCTCCTTTTTCCTCTTTTCTGTTGTTATTTGCACTAGTAGTTTTAGTTTTCACCTTTGAGTTGTTTTGTGTCAGATGATCCTTCTCCTGTAACACTCCATCAACTGTGCCTAAACCGAATAAGCATTTGTAGTGAGTTATTTTTTTGTCAGGCCAGTTGTATCTCATTTTGTAGCCTGGGTTTACTTTTTTCCCTGGATATAGATACCCGTCATACTATTTGGACACCCTCAGGCCCTGCCCCTCAAATCACCTCCCGAAAGCCAATCTATTTATCTTTTTCGTCCTCCTGGTATCGCTGGGATTTAACACGATAATTTGCACCACCGACCTGCTTATTTATGTGATTCTAATAAAAGGTTTTTCTAGTCATGAAAACTATCAGTTTTCATGACTAGAAAAAGGCTGTTGGTCCATTGTCTTCCTTCTGATAATTAGTAATTCTTTATTTCCGACCTACTCTTGTCTACTGACCTCCTTCTACTTTACTATCGCACCCTCTCACTGACTTGCATATTTTTTTTAGTGTTTGGAACTAAAAATGCCATTAGTTTCAGTTTCGTTTGTTTTATTTCAATTCACAGATTAGTGCACCGGGAGATTTCGATGTCCTTTTGATTAATGAGCACCTGGCCTCTCCCTTCAGTATTGGACACAGGTTCACCGTTCCACACTCATTTCACTCCCTTTTTCAAACCCCGTCGGTTTCGCCAATTAGCAATTTCCCATCACAGCTTATCTTTTTTACACTTTCTTTTAGTTTCGGGCGCAATCCAGTGCCCCTCTTCTGGTACCTCTTGTATTTTGGGCCCACCGGGCACACTACATGGCATGTATACTTACCCATGCATTGCGCTCATCATAAACTTTACTCTATACATGTAAAAAAAATACCCCCCCCAAAATAGATTAAAGGGGGCTCGGAGATCTGGCTCAGACCACGGTTAAGAGCACCCTGATTGCTGCCCTTGCAGAGGGCCCGGGGTTCTCTGCCGCGACCTCCCAGCCCAACCCCACTCCGGTGGATGATTTGACCATCTTTAACCCTCCAGTTCCAGCTTGCGGAATAGCACACCCTCTATGACATATGTGGCATCCCTGAATCACGACACTCAACTACATACAGATTCATTTGTAACAACTTTTCATTTTACAACACAAAAAAATAATCAATAAATAAAAATTAAAAAAACTGATTTTTAAAATATAACTTTTTAATTCCCACACAGACTGCAGGCACTTCATGCATACTTCATTCTGTAAGTATTGGTGTATGGTCTAAAGTAAACATTCATTCTTCCGATCGGTCTATTTTTACCTTATAAAATATACCCCCTTATACTAAGAGACAAATAGTACGAATAGGCCATCAAAAAGCACACTACGATCATGTAAGTACATTGATACATCGTGAATTTAAATCACGGCAAGTGAGATCCCCTTGTCTGTTTATACTTTAAATTTAAATACTATCGATCCACCCCTTTCCTTTCAAAAACTCACCAAAGCCGTGTTCCGTCCCCCTCCCTTTTCCCGTATCAGTTGTCTATTTCTTATTGATTTACTTCCACTACCGCAACCCTGTACAAGGAAGAAAAAACAAAAGTTCACATGTGTGGTAGATATGCTTTATATCTAACATCTGCCCTACTATAATTGTAGATAACTCTGAAAATATGAAAATGGAGTTGATTTTTCCGTGACTCCTTTATTTTTTTACTCCCCAAAAGGACCATTTAATTCATAACAATTGAGTAATCAAATTTTAGTTTATTTTATTTTATTATGTGTAGAATGTACTGTCTGGCATGTAGGTTCGTGCATCCATGTCGTGCAATTGCCGCTGAGGTAGATTTTCTCAGCAGCGTTCCCTGGTCTCTGTTCCTTTCTTTTTTTCTCTGTTCAGTTCTTTTCTCCTGTGTGGAACTGGGCCCCCCTCAGTCTTCTCCTGGACTTGGAGTTTAGTTCATTTTCAGACTGGTTCCTCACGCCCCACCCGCCACTGTGGGTTTTTGAGGGTTGGCGATCGACCCAGGTTCCTCTGCAAGAGCCCAGTCGTCTTGTCCCTCTTAAATTCGCCCCCCCCCCTCAGGCCAATTCTCCATCCATTTTGATTTCCTTTTTCGACTTATTAGTTAATCAAATTTTAGTTTATCAATTGGATGCGTACCGGAAGGAATTTTTTAATCCCAAAACCCATCTTCCCAATTTCCCCCTTTCTCTTGCTTTTCTCGTCATTACTATTCACTTTTCATATGGGAATATTCTAGTCAAACCATCATTATAGCTTTAACATGGCCACTCGTTAAAATATTTCCCATCATTTCACCCACATCTCTTCTCGCTCTTCCACCAAACTACATTCACATGTTTTTCTATTTGTACATGTTTTTCTTCAGAAAGCTATTTGGCACTTTTGTTTTGCTCCATCCCTCTTGCCCAGAAAGTGCCGTGTCCCATTTTTCTCCCGGATGAGTCCTCCTGTGGATCCCTCTTAAGTTGTCTACACCCCCACCACAATTGCTACCCTGCTCCAGCACGAAGCCTTCACTTGTCCCATAGCCAAACGTTTCCCAGCTCAGTAAACTTGATGTGTTTTACACTTTTGTTTCCTCTCAACCAGGTTTTTATTTCACTGAACACTGTGTTCCTGAATTCTCCTTCATCTAGATTTTCCACGTGTGCCTCTATTCACCTTACCTGGATTATTTCCATTTTATTGTCATCTCATTCTTGACTTCCTTTGGATTGTTCCCTGGTAGGGATCAACCGCCTTTTCTTCACACTTTATTTGAGGAGATTAGTGCTCATCTACATGTTTTGACACATAATAGAGCGAGGAGCATTCCGAATTTGCGATTTTTTACTAGATTCGACCACCCCCACCCGGCGTCCCTCCCCCCCCTTTTTTTTTAATCTTTTTGCCCCGGGGTGCTTCCGACGGCCCTTTTTTCTCCCCCCCCCCCTCGCCGCCCCCCGACCCCCCCCCCCCTGATTCGAGACCCCTTTATTTAGTCCGATGCCTCCCCCTTTCCCGCCTTCTGCCCGGATCCCTTCCCGACCCCCCCCTTGCCCTCTTCTTGATCGCCTTGTTCTATTTTCCCAAGATGCCCCGTCGCGTCTGGGCTCCCCCTCCTTGCCTGACGTTTTCTTTCGCTGCCCTTGCTTCTCTCTTGATTTTACGATGTCCCGTCCTCGGGGTTGAGTCAGACGAGCTTTTTCGTTCTTTTTTTGTTTTCCGGGGGGTCGGCTGGTGTTTGATCCCGTATTTCTTTATTGTTTCGAGTGGATCCTTCTTTCGTTTCTTGGAGCAGTGTTGATCTTTTGATTTAAGCTTTTCAGGAGAGAGCAGAGATCGAGATGGAGCTCTGGAGGATCTTGAGACGAGCGATACCTTGGATTGCGAGCGTAGGCGAGAGGAGAGAGAGCGAATGTGTGTGTTGTGTCGTGCTGGTTTTGTTTTTGTTACGTGACAACACCGAGCATGTGTAACTATTCCCAAGACTAGATATATCTGCACAGGAGATATAAGCCATTCAATGGTCCCAAATCAGCCTAAAGGGACACTACTGCAAAGTCTGTTGTGGCCAGAGAACATGAGGTCCACAAAAACAGTATGTTTCTTTGAAAATCCCTTTCTCTGCACAGACAGGGTCTTAGTCAGTTAACAGCCTTAATGATGGAAATTCTTTACTCCAGATGCATTACCGGCATGAAAAGAAAAATGACCTCAGAATATTAGTGGTAAAAATGTAAGTTTTTTTTTCTATTTAAAATAAATAATTCAATGGCGAAAAACTTAACTGAAGAAGGCGAGCCCTTTTTTTCCCCCACAGAAAAAGAATCTCAAGTTATGTAGAAATTAAATAAGTTTCCTCCCCGTTTTCAGTACTGCTTAGAACACTAATTCAATCAAGAACTGGCATTTCCCTCTATCTACTCTCTCTCTCTCTCTATTCTCCCTCCCTCCCTCCCTATCGTCCATTGCATTTTCTTTTTTTTTTTTTTTTTTTTTTTTTGTTTTTTTAGACAGGTCTCCCTTAGTCTCACGGCTGGCTCTGGAGCTTGATATTATGTAGATCCAGGCTGGCCTCTCCCCTCCCCCTGAAATTCAGAAGATCTGCCTGCCTCTGCATCTGCTTACCTCTGTGCTGCTTGGGATATAAGGAGGTGCCAGAAACAATCAGTTTCACCTTTTCCTCTTCTTTTTTTTTTTTTTTTGTTGTCTTTTTTCGAGACAGGGTTCCTTCTGTAGCCCCCAAAGGTCTGTCACTCACGACACACCCTACACTCCCTATAGGCCAGGTGGCCTTGAACTCACCAAAGATCCACCTGCCCTCTGCCTCCCGAGTGCTAGGATTAAAGGCATGTGCCACCACGCCCAGCTTTCTTTCCTCTTTTTATTTTTTTGGTCTTTTCGAGACAGGGTCTCCCTGTAGCCCCAGCTGTCCTGGAACTCACTCTGTAGACCAGGCTGGCCTTGAACTCACAAAGATCCGCCTGCCTCTGCCTCCCAAGTGCTAGGATTAAAGGCGTGCGCCACCACGCCCAGCTTCTTTCCTCTCTTTAATTCTAGGTATTGAACCAGGGCTTTGAGTGTGCTAGGCAGGTGTTCTAGCACTGAGTGATACTCTCCTTTCGCTTTTTTATTTGGATACAGGATCTTACTAAGTGGCCCATGCTGGTCTTGAACTTGTTATATAGCCCAAGTAGGCCTTGACCTTATGATCCTCCTACCCCTGCCACCCAAGTATCTGAGATTACAGGTACTCACCTCCAGACCAAGCTACAGTCCAACTGTAAGAAGAATACAGGTAAGCAGTTTTCTTCGTGGAACCACATGGTAGTACACAGGAACTACTACGTGCACAGGGAGCTTTTATTCTAATCCCCTCAGGGCTCTGATACCTTTGCTCACTACAAGTGCACTCTAAGGTCTTTGAAAACATTTGGAGATTCTGCTCCAATCTCTTCAAAAATGTTTATTACACTTCTCCATTTGTGGGCAGATGTTGAGTTCACATGCATGCAGGACAGATGACAGAGTTCAGGATTTGGTTCTCTTCTTCCACTATGTGGGTTCTAGGGATCAAACTCAGGTTCATCAAGCTTTTTAGCAAGCGCTTTTACCCACTGAGCCATCTTGCCAGCCCAGCATTCTGCTCTAATCTCTTCACAGGTGTTTAAGAAGCCTGTGGAAAAAGCAGCTACGACTTTTCAGGCAGGAGGTCAGCAGCAAAGCCAGGAGCAAGGTGCTTGGCCAGAAAACTTGTGAATCCTAAGCTTCCAGAGATTCATTGCCTGGTCATGTGCTTTCACAAACTTTGCAAAATTAACATACTTAACTCCAGGTAAGCAAGAGCACTGCCCCTTCCCACCCTGGCTTTCCTTCCATACTGCTTCCTCCTCTGTGCTGGAGTGCTAAAAGGTGCAAACATTTTCAGATCCAAAAGGAGGCTAAGTTGTCAAGACATTTAGTTGGGGTTAAGTTGGATATTTATGTGGTTTGCAGTCACCACTTTTTTTTTTTAATTACATTCAGTGTGTGTGTGGAAGTCAGAGAACAATTTACAGGAATTGGTCTCTCCTTCAACCATGTGGGTCCAGAGATCAAACTCAGGTGGTCAGGCTTGGCAGCAATCACCTTTCCCCAGTGAGCCATCTCCACAGCCCTGCAGTCACTTCTATGTATAAGTAAGTTATCACCAGCTATTGTTCCCAGTGTAAGAATAGCTTCCAAGAACGCTATCTATTGTGCTAAGCACTCCGGTGTCAGGAGGTGAAGGTGCAATGCATGGAGTTTACCCCGCTTGGGTAGCTTGGCAGCAGAGGCCGCACACTGGTCCTCAGTTACACTTATACCATATCCTGTCCTTTGCTTTTTCTTTTTCCTTCCCTCAACTCATACCTTCTTATTTACTCCAACAAAACTTCTAAAAGTTCTTCAGGACCCAGTCAAATGCCATCTCTTCAGTGAAGCCTTCCCAAGCAGGAAACCAATCAGATCTCTCCATCCTCTTCATGTTTTCCATTCTACTACTTTGTCTGAGTCTCCATGTAAAAACAAACAAGCAAACACTGAATTTGTAAACCTATCTCTTCCATACTAGATTATGAATTCTTTAATGTCTTAATTGATTTGTGTTTCCTACAGCATCAAACAATGTCAAACCATGGCATCTAGAATATGTTACATGAACTTAGTTTCCTAAATTACTCTGCTTTTTTGTTAACTGGAAACCAGATATATTTATTTGTATTATCCACTGTTTTACAGACATATATGCAAACATATCATTGATATATAAACAATTAAAAATCTAATAATGTGAGTAGCTTCATAAAATGAAGTTCTAGGTAGTAAGTTAATCTTTGCAAGACTAAGGGCTTAAAAGAAGACAGGGAAGACCATTGAAGGTCACAATTTGCATATTGATCTAACTGTATGCTTATTCTTAGAAGCACATAATTAACTTTGCTTTTATTGAATTTTGGTTCTAAACCAATTTTATTAGTCATAGTTTCAGTGGTAATTTCAGTGAAGTATGAGAGGCAGATCTTAGTTAAAATGGCACATGCACTAAGAGAACACATTCAATCCATACTGAACATATTGCTTTGCAGGCACTGAGTTTGATCAATAGCTATGTTCTGCCTTTATAACATTTCTTGGAGCATAAAGTATTACACAGTTGACACTAAATTTAGTCTAAAAGTTATCATACAGGAGAGACTCACATATAAGCCATAATTAGACGAATTATGAAGCTATAATCCTCTGTGAAGTCAAGAGAATTAATTGCAATGGCACAGTCCTCTCTGGCAAGTACTGGAAGATTTAAAAATCTTCCTGTAATCAGTAACAGCAGCAGAGAGTGCACTGACTTGAGGTTCCAGGGACTTAAACTCAATCCTAGCTGTGCCATTTATTTGTCGTATGAGTTTGAGCAAGATAGTTTAATTTTATAGCTCTCAATATTCACATGTATGGAGCAGAGATAATTATATTCAATATTAATATCTGTTCTGTCTCTCATAAATCTGTTTTGAGGAATCAAACGAACTTATTCTTTGTTTTATAAGTATATATTTACTACTAATGCTTATCCAAGATATTAAAGAGATTTTTAAATTTCAATGCCCTATGTGATTTGAAAGGAAATTGTTTAATTTGAGACAATATTTTATATGGAATATTTAATATTAAAATGAAGAACATAAATGTGAAGCTTTTGGTATCTTGTTAAACAGGAAAAAAAAAGACCACCATTTTCATTGCAAAAACTCCTTGCAATGGCAGGCAAAAGACAAGCATGTCAATTAACTTTACCCTTCCAATGCTAAGCCCACACTACAGATGTAGAAATTATATGTGTATGTATATATTATATATATATGCTTGCTATATATGTTTTTACAGATGCACATGTATAAAGCATATATAAAATGTGTGTGCGTATGTTGCATATGTATATACATACCTTCTGCTATCAAGTCCCAAGTCCCAGGACATGCACATACCTGAATTCTAAGGCAGCTGCCCCCATGGGATTTGGTTGGACCTAGAGTGCTCCATCAGTTACATCCAGGATGCCGTGGGAAATTTAGAACATCAGTGAAAGAGAGAAAGAGAGATGGGGGGAAGGAACAATAGTTTTAGTTTCATGTGGGTCACTGCTTTGTGTAGTTAGTCCTAGGTAGCATACAAAAAAAGAAACAAAGAGAGCAAAAATGGCCCCTAACTTTGAACTGCTCACAGTCCATTTAAAAATTAGAAAAGACGGGCTGGAGAGATGGCCTAGCGGTTAAGAGCACCGACTGCTCTTGCAGAGGACCCAGGTTCGATCCCCAGCACCCACACGGCAGCTAAGAACTGTCTTTAACTCCAGTTCCATGGGAATCTTACGCCCTCTTCTGACCTCCACAGCATTGTACCACACGGGTGCACAAACCTACATGCAGACAGTACACTCATACACATAAAAAATAAATAAAATTAAAAAAAAATTTTTTTTAATCAGAAAAGACAGAAAAAGTGTATAAAACACAGTGGCCACAGGAAATCTGAATACGAAGTTGCCCGGTGTCTCTCTTCAGTCTTTCACTTGGGCCCTCTCAGGAAGACATGAGAGAGAGAGAGACAGAGAGACAGAGACAGAGACACAGAGAGACAGAGACAGAGACAGAGTCACAGAGAAAGACATGAGAGAGAGACAGAGACAGAGACACAGGGAGAGACAGACAGAGAAACAGACACAGAGACAGAGAGAGACAGAGACACAGAGAGAGACAGAGAGACAGAGACAGACAGGGACAGAGAGAGACAGAGACACAGAAAGAGTGAAAGAAAGAGACAGAGACACAGAGACACAGAGAGATACAGAAAGACAGAGACAGAGAAAGAGAGACAGAGACAGAGACACAGAGAGAGAGGGGGGAGAGAATGAATTTATAATTCAATTTATAATTTGTCAGGCACTAAACTGTGTTCGACTTGTGTATGGAGACTCAGAGACTCTAAATGGTTCCCAACTAAGATCACAGATTCTCTAAGGAAAGAACTACAGTCTGTCTCATTTCAGTGTTCTTAACTACTATACCATATGGTAACTTGTAAGAACACCAAAAACTGTAATGCTGCTGGGCTTTTCTTTTTTCCTCTTTGAGAATTCTAGTTGAGAAATTGTTCCAAAAGTTCCAGTTAAAATACTGCAGTGTTCCACTCATTACAGGGATTCCACTGGCATAGACCAAGCACAAGGACTGGACAGTGAGTGCGTCTGAACAGGATCCAACTGACATTGAACTGAAGGGATTTCAGACAAAGTAGTTAGTAAGAGCTGACAAAACCTGTCTGCTCTGAGTGAACCACATGGAAAGGGCAGCTTGGGAGTAGGCAAATGTGAGCTCATGAGAGTAGCAATAATATATATTCTTTTGTGAATTTATTTGTGTGTGTGTGTGTGTGTGTGTGTGTGTGTGTGTGTCACAGTGCATGTATGGAGGTCAGAGGACAACTAGCAGGAGTCAGTTTTCTCCTTCTACCATAGGGCTTCTAGGAGTTGAATTCAGGTCACAGCCAGTGCATTTACCTACTGAGTTATGCTTCTAGGTCCATGGGTGCTCATTTTCTGATGTAAGTGCTTCCATCATGTCCTGGGACAACCATGGACAATAGCCTTAGGTTCCTGTGTCATGCTTACATACAAAGCCTGTTCCTGAGTTTACATTGTTCCTTAAATTCTAGTCCTTTATTTTATAATAAAATCATTGTTCCATTTTAATTTTGGTTGCTTCGATAGAGAAGTCTGATCAAAAGCAATTTAGGGGAGGAAAGGGTTTACTGGGTGTTGTCAATCCCCTGAACCTGCTGCGGAACTTCGTGGTCTGAAAGTGAATAAAAGGGAGTGAGAAGCATAGTCAACACGCAGACACTGGGAGTCAGGTGAAAGCAGGCAGAAGGCGAACTGCTGCAGACTCTTTTATTGGGGGCAAGGTTAGGGTTTATGTACTGTTCACATTCTGCTCTCCTCTTAGTGCAATCATCCTGTCGCCTTGTGATTGGCCTAGGTCTCTGACTCAGCTGTTGCTATGGTTGCCTGCCTAGGGCAGTTTAGGTTGATGAAGGAAAACAAGCTCTGCGCAGGTACACTGCGTAATTCTCAGTGTACAGGCTACTACAATTGGGCTTATTATTCTGGGTCACAGTCCATCAACTGAGGGGAGTCAAGGCAGAAATTCAAGGCAGGGCTAATTGATATTCCATACAACATTACCTCCAACCAAGGAACCCACTTGACAGCAAAGAAGAATAGCAGGAACCAGGAAAAATGTTGCTTGCACCCTTTAATCCCAGCACTTGGGAGGCAGAGACAGACAGATCTCTGAGTTCAAGGCCAGCCTGATCTACATAGTGACATAGATCAGCTAGGGCTACAGGGAGAGCCTGTCTCAAAAAGACCAAAAAAAAAAAAATGTTGCTTGCTACCTGGCTCTCAGATCAGCTTATATTTAGCTGGTTTTCTTTTACAGTTCAAGACCACTTGCCTAGGGCTGGTGATGCTCAGAGAAAGCAGGGCCCCTCAGCATCAACTAACAATCAAGGCACTCTCCCACAGACATGCCCACAGGCTGCTCTGATCTAGGCACTTCCTCAAATTGTGTCTTCTCTTCTCAGATGACAGTGAAAGCTAACCAGGATAGCTATATAACCATAATATCTAACAGAAAAGGACCTGAGAAAATACTGGGTCCAAGCAAATCCTTACTTTGGAAAAAGAATGCTTGGCCAAAGTTTCAGTGACTTGCATACCTATAGATCTAGGCATATTGTCAATGTGTCCTAGATGCGAACATACAGTCTTTCTACTTCACCATGGAGCTTCTTCATCTTGATTCCCATTCAGCGGTAGTTAAGGCCTGAGGGAAACAGAGTAACCTAGGGGTCTCAAATGTGGAAGGATTTCTAGACTATCAGTACGAAGTGAATTTAATAAACAGTCCTTCTGGCCCGGGCGTGGTGGTACACACTTTTAATCCTAGCACTTGGGAGGCAGAGGCAGGCGGATCTTTGTGAGTTCACGGCTAGCCTGGTCTACAGAGTGAGTTCCAGGACAGCTGGGGCTACAGGGAGACCCTGTCTCAAAAAGACCAAAAAAAAAAAAAAAAAAAATGAAAGCTTACCTCTCTTAGTAATAAAATTAAATAAAAATCTTTTTAAAAGATGGTCCAGGGACTGGAGAAATGGATCAGCATTTAAGAACACTGGATGCTCTTGTAGAGGACCCAGTTTCAGTTCCTAGCACCCACATGATGGCTAACAACCATCTGTAACTCCAGTCCCAGGGAATAGGACACCCTCTTCTGGCCTGTTTGGGCTTTGCATGACACAGATGCACTTACATACATGCAGGCAAAACACTCATACACATAAGATAAAAATAAAATATAAAAAGGGCTGGAGAGATGGCCTAGTGGTTAAAAGTGCCGACCGCTCTTGCAGAGGACCCGGGTTCGATCCCCAGCACCCACATGGCGGCTGAGAACCGTCTGAAACTCTAATTCCAGGAGAACTCCAGCTCCAGGGGAATCCGACACTCTCTTCTGACCTCCGCGGCATTGCACAACACGGGTGCACAGACTTGCATGCAGACAGTACATTCGTACACATACAGAAATAAATAAAAAAATTAATAAAAAAAAATTTTTAAAAATAAAATAAAATATAAAAATAAAAATAAAAAAGAAGATGGTTTGGGCCTGACAGCACATGCCTTTAATCTCAGCACTTGGGGATGATAGGGAGAGTCAGGAGCAGGGGCAGGCAGAGCTCTGGGAGTTTGAGGCCAGCCTGATGTACAAAGTGAGTTCCAGGCCAACCAAGTCTATGTAGTAAGAGCTTGTCACAGATAGATGATTGATTGATAGAGATAGATAGATAATAGAAAGATAGATGATAGGTAACAGACAGAAAGATAGATGATGGTGATAGAAAGATAGATAGATACATAGATAGATAGATGATAGATAGATAGATGATAGATATAAAAATCAAAAAGAAGACCAGCAAACCAGACTGCCTTTGTACTACTCTCTCTACTTGTAAAACTTGCCAGATGGAGGTTTTGGTTTTTTTTTCTTTTTTTTTTTTCCTGATTGACTCCAATCAAAGCATTCTTGATTTTTCTTCTGGATCACAAAGTGATAAATTCCACAAAAGTTCTGGATTATTATTGCTTCTAGCCTTTGAAGAAAACAATGTGCCACCAAAAATTTTGGTACTGGGTATGTTGGCATGTGTCTTTAATCCCAGCACAGAAAGACAGAGCCAGACATAGGTGGGTCTCTGTGGGATCAAGCCCAGCCTGGTTTACATACCAAGTTCCAGGCTAGCTAGGATTATACAGTGAGACCCTGTTCAAAAAGTCAAAAAGAAACAAAAACCAAACAACAACAAAACCCCTTTGGATTATGTTTCTCCATTAGGTATATATACGTGAAAATAGTACTCATAGCATTTTATCATTGTACTCCACAGCTACCATTTAGTGCTTTTCAAAACTGCTCAACTTTGCTTTAGAACAAATATCTTTACTGAGTGAATATTGGGAAACTAGCTGTATACAGGCTTTGAATCTTCAAGCTTTCTAATTTCTAGTCAAAAACATTTTAGAGGGGCTGGAGAGTTAGCTCCGTGGTTAGGAGCACTGGCTGCTCTTAAAGAGAACCCAGGATCAATTCCCAGCACCCACATAGCAGCTAGGGATCCGATGCCTTCTTCTGACTTTCAGGGACATTGCACAACACAGTGCAATGTCCCTGAAAGGGACTTTCATACCAGCAGGCAATACACTCATACACATAGAAATAAAAAATAAAATATTTTTAAAATATTTTAGAAATCAGCCAGGCGTGGTGGCGCATGTCTTTAATCTTAGCACTTGGGAGGCAAAGGCAGGCGGATCTTTGTGAGTTCAAGGCCAGCCTGGTCTATAGAGTAAGTTCCAGGATAGCTGGGGCTACAGGGAGACCCTGTCTTGAAAAGACCGCCTAAAAAAAATTTTTAGAAATCCAAACCTTAGTTTGCAAAAACATGGCTTTACTACATAATGAAATCATGAGAAGCCTGTGTATGAGACCTTTATATGAGTCCTTCCCATAGACGTGAATGTTTGACACCAGATTCCTCCACCACCTCTCTCAAGCACTGGCAAGGAGAGATGACAAATGGAACAAGACTGGCAAAAGCTTACAATTTAATGAGGCTGAGCAAGGTGTGTGCAGGAAATCCCTATACCCGTCTCTCTACTGTTATCAATGTTTGGGTTTTTTTCTGTAATAAAAGGGGGGTTTGTTTGCTTTGCTTTGTCTTTTTGGTCTCACTTTGTAGTCCTGGTTGGTCTGCAACTTGCTATATAGACCAGGTGGCTAGCCTCCAACTCATAAAGCGCCACCTGTTTCTGCATCCTGAGTGCTGGGATTCAAAGCCTGCACCACCACCCACCCCCGGCTCTAAAGAGGTTTCTTAATGTAATCCCTCTATGCATCCCTAAGAATTTCTCAGAATTTTTTAAAATTTATTTATTATTTTTTTATGTGTATGAATGCACTGTCTGCTTGTAGGTTGGTGTACCCGTGTTGTGCAATGCCATGGAGGTCAGAAGAGGGTGTTGGATTCCCCTGGAACTGCAGTTAAAGACGGTTCTTAGCCGCCATGTGGGTGCTGGGAATCGAACCCAGATCCTCTGCAAGAGCAGTCAGTGCTCTTAACCGCTGAGCCATCTCTCCAGCCCCATAAGAATTTTTCAGAATTTTTAGAAAATTCTTAGCAAATATATGCTTGGTAAGTTGTATAAATAAGCTGATGCAGTTAATGATTTTCAAATTCCTATGTAGATGACTATATCATTGAGAAATAATATCTTTCTTGGTTCCATTGATGTGTATTACCCTGACACATTATGTAACTTTCCAACCTAGTTGCCTTATTTTGTGACATTGAGGTCATTATAAATAAAGCAAAAGGGGCTGGAGGTGTAGCTCAGGAGGAGAGTGTGTACTTGACACGCACACAATCATGCATTTGATTCCTAGCACCCCCAAACATGAAAAAAGGTGGTTTGGATATCATCAGCCATGGATATTTACATTCCACTAAAACAGAAAGCATTTTCTGGAATCTAATAGCTAAGACAATAGCATGGAATAGTACCTACCCAAAACATTTTATGAGACCACTGGGAGCTGGGAAAAAGATGGTTCCCATATTAAGAAAAGCATTTCATGGGGTTGGGAATGTAGTGTTGTACAGAATGCTAGCCTAACATGCATGAAGCACTGGCTTCAATCCCCATTACAGCATAAGCCCAGCATGGTGTTGCACATCTGTAATTCCAGCACTTGGGAGGTGGAGGCATGCATGAGGATAAGAAGTTCAAGGTCACCCCTGGCTACACAGGAAGTCAAGGGCCAAGGTAAGATACACCAGACTCTGTCCGAAAGAAAAAAAGGAAGGAAGGAAGGGGAGGAGACGCATTTCGTCCCACTTGTATTTACTGCCCATCCCTGCATTGCTGTCACTTGCTCACTGTAAATCCAGATGACCCTACTGCCATTGCCTGAGACACTAAACCGAACTGACCAAACTCCCTGCATACCAGCTTCCAGAAAGGAATACTGCTTTCAGGATTACTGTAAATGGTGAGTCATTTACAGCTGTGACTTTACATACATGTAATGTGTTCATAGCTCCCGTGGACCACATGTAAATATCAATTTCAGGTAGTCTTTTTAGAGTTAAGCTTCTGGACAACCTGCACAGATTGAAAAAGAGGCTTATCCTAAAAAGAAAACTCATCCTGTCCTGTGTGGTCACAAAGGCCACACTGCACTAGTGATACCTGCTGAGAACTTCATCCACTAGACAGGCAGCTGCTTAGCCAGCCATGCAGGACAGGTATGCCTGGGCCATCAGAACCCTTCGTTTATGTCCACCCATGGTAGACTGAGACCAGTTACTCCCTTTGCTTTTGTGATACTTTCAGAACCTTAAAACAGGCTCTTTTGACTTAAGAAATGTAACAATCAGCTATTAAAACATTTACTGTGCGTGTATCCTTGTTTTAAAGAGACACTATATGCATTTGAGAGATTAACAAATCTCTCAAATGAATTCTGATAGGGTATTAGAAAACATTTGGGAACTGGTGTTCACTTTCTCAGGTTTAATAATGATGTTATGAGCAGACGGGAAGATGTTCTTATTTTTATAGTGTTCACCAAGTTTAGGAGTGGTCACATCTTCGAACAAAAGGGTTCAGACAGGTAGAAACAGACAAAACTCTAGGAACAACTAGTTGATCTAGGTGGTGAGCATAACTTCCTATAGGCTTAAAAGTTTTCAAAATAGAATGTTTAAAATTTTTTTCCTTGTACTCAGACATGCCATAGGGTGACTGGGAGATAACACATGAGGACTGATGTACCCTTTTGACCTGGCAGTGTACTTTTTCAGCCAGGTTACTTACTGCCCAAGGGTTCCAGAGCTGGGACAACACAATGAGAAGCCAAGCCCATCACAAACGTATCAGGAGAGTTATCAACACTTCAGCAAACTGCTGTACCCTCAGTACACAGGGCCCTCAGCCTCCATGTCCAGATCAATACGGCTCTCAATGACAGATGGCCAAAGCCTTCCTATCTACTCAGGTCATTCTTAGTTCAATGGTCCAACAGGATTTAGGAGTCTTGTGTCATTAAACTGTCTTTAGAAAACAATCTAGCCATTAAAGGCGGAAGCTGAGTAACATTGGATGTCAGACAGCACACTGTTGACAGCCTAAATATACTGAGAAAGCTTAAAATGTGTTGATTTTCTGTGGGCTATAATTACATTTTTACAGGCAGAGAATGTATCATTAAAACGTAAATGCATGTTGAAAGCAAAGCTATAAAAAGACTTTCTGTCACAAACTATTTCTAGACACACCATAGCAAGGAAGAAAAAGTAATATTGTTCAGCATTGATTTGATCAAAATTGTAATTCCCATGGAAAGGAGAAGGGACTTTTGGTCCAAAGATAATTTTTAATGTGGTTTCTACTTCACAGAATCTGATTTGGGATCCACTTAGTTTGGAAACAGTCAGCACATGAACAATGCTACTACTCTGAAAGTACCTTTTCAGTAGCATTTCATGAAGACATAGACAATTTTCTAGACTTTACTGTGTTAACATTCCTAAATCACATGGTGCGATGCTTTCACTGATAATTACTCAACCCGAGACTTGACTTACCTATGTAGGGTAGCATCTTTTTTGCCTATAAAGGTATAACTGCTCATACAACATAAGGAAACACTGATGAGGCCCTAGATTTACTCCACATAAATATCTCTTCCTTATTTAGGCCTCCGATAAAGCCTACTCACTACTAATTAATATCTTAGTACAGTAGTTCTATGAATACTCACTAAATGAACTATGAATGCACAGGAAACCTACTTAACTAATTTCAAACAAGACCTTCAAATATATCTAGCCATTCTGTGTTTATGAGATACAAATAACAGATTTATTACCATCATGGGGCAAATTCCTTCTTGCATAAGTACCACTGACTTTGTTATCTAAGAGTTGGACCTGGCCCAAAGTATATTGACTCACAGTGTTTTCTTTCATGTTGGGATTTCCATGAACAGTTGCTTTAAATTGAAAAACAGATACAGGGTTGTTGAGGGAAGGAAAGGAAAAGGACAATTCAGCAGTAGTGGACCATTTGGTCATTGAGTACAATGAACCAGTTCTGGTCACAGAAAAGCCACAAATACTCCATTTAGGAAGAAAACTCAAATAATTTTTTAAAGAGAGAAAAATAGGATCCTTAGTAAGAAACTTCCCTTGGCCAAATCGTAAAAAAAAAATGGCAACATTCATATAGTAATTGTTATAAATACACACACACACACACACACACACACACACTAAAAAGAGAGAAAACTCAAAAAAGAATCTTGGCTTCTAAAAAGCTAGGGGAAACCTCTGGCCCTTAGTTTAATTTCTCCTAGTTCGGCCATGAAAAGTTTTCTGAACTCAGATGCCTTCTCTGCCATTAAGAGCAACAAATCCAGCTGTGCAAACAGCAGAACTGGGTGTCCCTGTGGCAAGAGGTAAGCCCTGGCTCTTCCTGGGGGATTTTCTCAGCTATGTGCACAGGCCTCTGAGCCAGGAGGTTGTGGGCAGATGCTGTGCTGAACTGAAGGGGAATGGAAAGAGAACATTTTCACAGCTGACAGAAAAGGGAGAAAAGGGCTGAAAGGTCTGCAATTGAAACAAATTGAGGAAGATATTGTTTCCCCCAACCTCCCACACACTTTGTTGTTTGTTATTGCTGCTATTAAAAGTTTGTTGGCTTTTCGAGATAGGATCTCACTATAACCCTCACTGACCTAGAACCCATTATGTAGACCAGGCTGATCTGCTTCTGCCTCCCAAGTGCTGGGATACTTTTATTATTTTTAATTATGTGTATGTGTATGTATGAATATTCATGTGTGTGTGTGCCTGAAATGGTCAGAAAAGGGTGTCAGAGTCCATGGAACTGGAACTACTGGTGGTTGTGAGCCACCCATTGTAGGTGCTGGGAACTGAACTAAGGTCCTCTGCAAGAATGGCAAATGTTTTTAACCACTGAGTTATTTCTCTAGCCACTGTTACTGAGTTTTTCTATTACATTTATTTATTTACTCTGTTTGTGTGAGTACACATATATGCATGCATGTCATGCCACGGAGTTGATGACAAGGTCAGAGGAAAACTTGTAGGAGTCAGTTCTCTCCTTCTACCATGTGGAACCCAGGTATTGAACTCAGGTTGTCAGGCTTGGTGGCAAGTACTTTCACCAGGTGAGACACCTCACAGCCCAGACCTCTCCCCACCCACACTTACGTGT
Source organism: Rhizomys pruinosus (assembly GCA_009823505.1). Taxonomy (NCBI): domain Eukaryota; kingdom Metazoa; phylum Chordata; class Mammalia; order Rodentia; family Spalacidae; genus Rhizomys; species Rhizomys pruinosus. Next base: position 2,084,325 of record VZQC01008050.1, on the reverse strand, counting down.
GTGTGTGTGTGTGTTGTGTGTGTGTGTGTGTGTGTTTGAGACAATGTCTCCCTTTTTAGTCCCAGCTGGCCTGGAGCTTGCTATATAGACAAGGCTGGCCTTGAACTCAGAGAGATCTGCCTGCTTCTGCCTCTGGAGTGCTAGGATTGTGTGCCACCATGACCGGCTATGCACTTTCTTTTTTTTTTTTTGAGACAGTCTCATATAGATCAAGCTGGCTTCTAACTCACTGTGTAGATGAGACTGGCCTTGAACTCTGGATCCTCCTGCTTTGACTTCCCTAATTCGGGGATTATAGTCACTATGCTCATTAAAAAAAAAAAATTATTAGGGCTGGAGAGATGACTCAGCAATTAAGAGCATTGGCTCTTCTTGCAGAGGCCCTGGGTTCAATTCTCAGCACCCACAAGGCAGCTAACAACTGTCCATAACTCCAGTTCGAGATCCAACACCCTCTTCTGACCTCTGAGGGCATTACACATTGCATATACACTTACACACATGCAGGCAATACACTCATACATGTAAAAAATAAAAATAATAGCTGGGTGTGGTGGTGCACGCCTTTAATCCCAGCACTTGGGAGGCAGAGGCAGGCGGATCTTTGTGAGTTCAAGGCCAGCCTGGTCTACAGAGTGAGTTCCAGGACAGCTGGGGCTACAGGGAGACCCTGTCTCAAAAAGACCAAATAAATAAATAAATAAATAAATAAATAAATAAATATAATAAACAAATAAAATTTTAAAATGGGTAGAATGATATGTCACTGTTATAAGGATTCAGTGAGATCAGGTAAGTTCACTTGTTGGGGGAGGAGTTGGTGGTGGTGGCAATGGTGGTGGTGGAGGTCGGTTTGGCTGTGGTTTTGTTTTTTTCTAATACTGAGGACCAAACCCGGCCCTCAGTGAGCTGAATCCCCAACACTGAGATCATGAAAACACAGAACATGTTTCAGTGTCTCATGGTAGCTACTTAAAGATGTGCCGGCCACTTCCCTCTCCTTCCTTTATTTTTAGCCTATAGTTCTTACTTTTTAAATTTATTCTTGTTATTTTTTAGACTGTGAGTATATGTGAGTGCAGGTAGCCACAGATGTCAGGAGTACAGATCTCCCTGGAACTGGAGTTATAGACAATTGTGAGCCACCTGATGTGGGTGCTGGGAACCAAACTCAAGTCCCCTATAAGAGAAAAAGGAGCTCTTAACACTGAGCTGTCTCTCCAGCAGTCCCTCTTTTTAAATGCTTTTCACAGCCTTGAAACTGTGGGCCCTTACCTTTACTACTCATTTTCTAAGGATCAGAGATCTTGGGTAGGGAAATTTCTTAATAATGGAGTGGATAAACACTCAGGTCCAAGGGCTGATGGCCTTCAATTTGTCTGAGTTCAGTTAAATGAGTTTCCTGTTGATCTGAAGAAGAACTGATTTTCTCCTGGGAAGTTTCTGGGAATCTGGGCATTAGAAGAGAGGAATGCCTGCTTCCCCCTACACTGAAAAACTTAAAAAAGACTGAGAAAAAGATGCAAGATATGGATGGCAGAAGGAACAAGCTCTGGGTGGTGGGGAACACGGAAGGGAGAATGGGTCTGAATTTGATTAGGAAATCGTGTATGAAGTGAGCAAAAGTTCAATAAAGTCTCAAAAACACAAAACAAAACAAAACAAAACAAGAAAATGATTGTTCTACTGGGATTCCCCCTCAAGCAATGGGAACAAAGTTAGGCAGGACAGACTCCCCCCAGCCTAGGCCTAGGCACCTCTACCAATGACATATGGGCTCTACGGGACAAGCAGACTTTAGTTAGTTTAACTTACGAGCAGAAATTCGAGTCTGAATTGCACACATAGAGAAAAGCAAATTCTGTGTTGTTCCAAGTGAAATCTTATCATTTGTGTTAAGGCCTGTTGTGCCAAATTAATCTCCCTGGCCATTCCTCAGTGCAAGTTCATCCGCTGAGCTCCAGTCAGCCTATCCAGAGTCCCTTACTTTAAGATCAGCTCTTCCCCACCCAACAGTAATCAGCTGCCAAAATTTCTTCAGCTAAGATTGGGTTCTGCTGCCCATTTCCCCAGTTCCATGCTGGGGTTTTGTCTGTTTGAGCTTACATACATGTTGTGCTTGCTGACACTATTGCTGTAGGTTCATATGAGCAGAATCCCAGAAGCCTGTAGGATTCTATGTCCATATAGTCATGCATCACCTCCCTGACTCTTACAATTTTTCGGCCCCCTCTTCTGCAATGGTCCCTGAGCCCCGGGTGAGTGAAGCTTAATATAAGAGACCTGGCCATGTAAATTTGAATTTCAGTTATGAGTAAAACTACCATGCCCTTCCTATGATTCCATGATTTAGAGATGTTTTTGTCTAAGATGTATCTAAGCAAGATGCATGAGGAATACATACTGTGAAGTGGATTGAGGGACCCCCCAATTCACTATAGAAAGGAGCCATTGTTGAAAAGGAGGGAGGTTCCCCCCCCATAGAGTAAGGAGAAATATGATGATGATGAGGTCGTTCTCCACCTTTAGATTGGAGCCAGCTGTTATAGAGGTATTCTCTTGTAAAATCGGTAAAACTGCCTTCTTTAATTGACTAATGGACATAGAAACTGTGAAAAGGATTATTCTCTATTCAGAACCAAATATAATACTAAAGTCTCCTTAAGCTATGCACTTAAGCGAAATATATTAATACAGGAGCTCTGACATCAACAATGGATTATTCTACCAAGGAGATGTTGGCCAGGGGATCCAAGCCCCCACAAAAGGTAAAGGCTCCTTGCCTCCAAACTGGGATATCTGCAGGAAGAGAGGCGATAAGGCCCTGCTGTTGAAGACCTGATATAAATATGGGAAAGATGTATGGAGACTGCACTTGCAAGTGTACAGATGGTCTCTGGAATACCAGAGAGTGTTACCAAAGGCCACTAAACCAATAAAGCAAATATAGGTCTCCTTGAGTCAAGCAAGACTCCTCTGTCAGCACCAGCTGCACCTCATCTGCCTGGAAATACTGTGCAGCAGTGGCAGCCATATGTCTGTATATCCCAAATCTAATTGGCTATAAGCTCTCTCCTCCGAGGAATAACCCATGGCTGATGCCACAAGCTTACATCCTCTAATGGTTAGGAGATGTTATAAACCACAGGAAGACCCTGTCATACTTAACAGAAGAAAATGTAATTCATGGATTAACATACCATCCAAACATCTGTCTATACCAGATGTTTGGATGATATGTTTGTCTATACCAAAGTAACCTACCATAACAATTAGTACTGTTTAAATACCTATATATCTAATTGCATGTACTTCATTAGTAGGATTGAAAGGTTATGCCTGGACAAGCTGGCAGCCCATGAAAGAAAACAGCCAGAATTGACTAGAGACCAAGACAACAACTCCAGAGAAAGTAGATTGTTTTGCTTCTCATCCACCTGTGCCCCTTTTCTAAGCCTAGGGAACAATCTGCAGAAGAGGGGGCACGGTAGAATGTAAGGGCTGCGATTGGGGTGAATGGTGAAACTACAATAATGTAGACTGGACACTCATTTGATCAACTTGATTGAACATACAAGCCCCCCCTGCTGGATGGTGGGACCCATGAGCTATGTGGGTTTGGGCACAACTGCTTCCAAATTGGTTTTACATGAAGGATGCTTGTACTCACAAATTATCACTTATTGTTAAAAAAAAAATGAAAACAAAACAAAACAAAAAACCAGAGAAAGATGCAGAAAAGTTATGGCAGAATGCATGATCTGGGATGGGTAGGGGTGGTGTGGGGGGAAGGGAAAGGGATATATGCCTGAACTGAATTGGAAAATGATGTATGAAATACACAAAGCATCAATAAAAAAATTAAAAAAATAAAATAAGGGAGCTTAAATAGTAGACAGAGGGTAAGGGGGAGAGAGAAGGAAGTGTCTCCTTAGGAAGAAACTTCTCTTTCTGTCTATCCAAGAGATCACCTGTGCACTGTGGTGGGGAGTCTAGAGAAAAGCAGTGTAGAGGGGAGTTTGTCTACCACAGCAGGCAACACTGCTGACAGCTCCCATCTTCTGGGAATCCCTTAGTGCTTGGATTTCTGGTTGGAGCTATCTGAACCACCCTGCTTGCACCCTGCCTGCCTATTTCCCAGGGTTCCCCTTAGAGCATTTCCTTCTCATTCCAGAAGTTCTGTGATACTGTATCTATTTTTAGGGGTTCAGCCTACTGTTGAAACAATGATCATGCCCAAATGCATACCTTCAGCCAGTGTGGTCATCATGGCTGACAGTGAGCCTGTGTCATTCTCCCCCCCCACAACATCCACACCCATTTCCAGAGCAGCTCTGAAGTCCTTCATTATTTTCTTCAAATCCCAAATCCAAGGGCTGGAGAGATGATTCAGCAGTAAGAGCCCTGGCTGCTCTTGCAGAGGACCCAGGTTGGGTTCCCAGTACCCACATGTAACAACAATCTGTAACTCCAGGTCCAGGGGATCCTATGCCTTCTTCTGACCTTCACCAGTGTTGTACGACAGGCGTACATTTGCACACATCCAGGCCAATACACTCATATACATTTTATTTTTTAATCCCAAATCCAATCTACCACTGATTTTGCCTCTGAATCTCTCCAGTGTATGTCCTTCTATTCCTATAGCCAGTGGTTTGTGCAAGACTTCCATCATTTCTTGCCTGGAATTCTTTTCTGACCAATCCTTGTCTCCAGGGATCACATTAACACATACATCAAACATTTTCTCTTTTAACAAGGTTAATAACATCTGATAAAGCCCTTTCCTTCCCCAAATAAAAACCCAAATCTACACAAGTTTCTCATAATTCTGCTCAGTCTTGCAATTCCCACTTCTGCACTGCACAAACCTTACTTCAAATCCTACGATGTAGTCACACCAGGCCTTCCAAACAGCATGAGTCTTACCCTCTGGTCACTCTCTATAAAATGCTTTCTCCTGCCACATGACTCCTCCACACTCCAAGAAGCTTCTCTGTCAACCATTCCTTCACTAACCAATGTTAGTTACCTCTATTAGGGCACTTTTTGTTTGCTTGGTTGGTTTTTGTTGTTGTTAGATACAGGGTCTCCCTGTAGCCCCGGCTGGCTTGGAACTTGCTGTGTAAACCAGGCTGGCCTTGATCTCACAGTCTTCTGCTGGGATTAAAGACGTGCAGGGCCCTCTCTACTGGGACACTTTAAAAGATGCACAAGGACTGGTTTCAGTTGTCTCCCTGAACAAATCAGACAAAGACTGTGACCTCCTAAAAGAACAGCATCAGCTCTTATTCCTTTTGCTGTGCCTAGCTGGTCATCAAATGCTCAATAAATGCTAATAGATGTAGAGACAATCAGATTTACACACAAAGAAGCCCAGCACCCACCAGGAAGTGCCGCCCTTTCCTGGCAAGAGCTATTCAGTCCTAGAGTCTGACCCTATGTAGCCCGGATAAAGTCAAAACATGTTCCTTTAACTTAAAAGACCAGCTGGGAGGATGGAGGACCTAGAGGCCTGGAGGGAGGAAAGGATGACCACTCTTGGCCAGTCTCTGAGCTTTTCCTCATAGAAAAGCAAATCTCCTTCCCTGATCCCAAATTTTGACAATGCTAGAACCTTTGTGCCACACTCTGTTTTTTTTGTGACGCTCACTTATAAATCGATTGCTCTGCAGTGAAGCGCACTTTCTTTCCCCAGCTCCCCACCCCCACACCTTCCTCCCTCTCTCCTTTTCCTCTTTAGTTCAGTTCATTTGCAACCAGCGTAAGAAAGCTAAAGTAGCCACCAGGAAATACTTCTAGCCTCTATACCCAAATACCCTCTGGAAAAATACACTTGATTTACAACCGTAGCATATGCCACCGGGTATCTTAACTGTGAATCTAATGTAACAATTGTTCCTCTAGATACTTCCTTAATTTTATGTGAGTAATAAATACACCCTTTAACGACTACAGGCTCTAATAGCTTCCAAATGACCGATTTTCATGGCATTGCTACCATACATTTCCTTTATGTAAATAACTAAATATTTCTAAATCATTTCCATTAGCATATAGAAAAAATTGTTATTTGCTTTTAAATGGACGGGAGGATTCTATGCATACTGCCAAAACCCAAGCTTTATAACAATTCTCTAAGCGTATTGTGTTTGAAAATGCAATATTTACACAGTAGAAACTATATTAAAACCCAACAAGCTTTCATAAGTTTGTCCTCTATAAACAACTTTTTTAATATGAGAGATCTTTTCCTGCCAATTCCATATCAAAGTTCTGAGATTTTGCATGTCTACAGAGCAGAGTTCATGAACTCCTGCTAACCTTGTTAACAATCTACCAGGTTTCTAAAGGCTCAGCAGGGGTTCCCGTTAGAAGGCTCTGCCACCAGCATCAATAACAGGAGCAGTGGCACTCAGAGCCTTTCCACTGTGAGCTCTCCCCAGAGAGTTCCCCACATACAGAGACTGTAGCTGGTGATTGAAAGAAAGCTGTGGTTAGTAATGCCAAATAAAATCTAAGGGGACATGGTTTTCAGACTTTGTTTATAAACAGTGGGAGTCTTAAAAAGCCCATGTTTGTGTACCTATTGTGATAGCATATATCACATTAAAGCCCATGTTTGTGTACCTATTGTGATAGCCTATATCATGTTAAAGCCCATGTCTGCGTATCTTTGTGATAGCATATATCACGTTAAAGCCCATGCCTGTGTACCTGTTGTGATAGCATATATCACGTTAAAGCCCATGCCTGTGTACCTGTTGTGATAGCATATATCACATTAAAGCACATGCCTGCGTACCTGTTGTGATAGCATATATCACGTTAAAGCACATGCCTGCGTACCTGTTGTGATAGCATATATCACATTAAAGCACATGCCTGCGTACCTGTTGTGATAGCATATATCACGTTAAAGCACATGTCTACGTACCTGTTGTGATAGCATATATCACATTAAAGCCCATGTTTGTGTACCTATTGTGAAAGCATGTTTGTGTACCTATTGTGATAGCATATATCACGTTAAAATGGCTGTACTACATATTTTTTAAAGAGCCTTACCACATGGACAAGACATTTATATCTGAAGATACTGATAAGAAACTTTGAGTTCCCAAAATTGTGGGTTTTTTTTTTTTTTTTGAGACAAGGTCTTCCTATAGCCCCAGCCGGAAGACCTGGGACTACAGAGCCCGAAACTTACTCTGTGGACCAGGCTGGCCTTGAACTCACAGAGGTCTGCCTGCCTCTGCCTCCCAAGTGCTAGGATTAAAGGCATGTACCACCAACCCCGGCTTAAAGCCGGTTCTTAGCCTCCATGTAGGTCCTGAGAATCGAACCCGGGTCCCCTGTAAGAGCAGTTGGTACTCTTAACTGCTGAGCCATCTCTCCAGCCCCTAAATTTTGTTTTGATCCACAGGAAAGATGATATGAATGAAATCACAAATGGGAGGGAGGCAGGAAAATGGCTTGAATATTCAAATTGGGCATCCCCAAGACAGCCCAATTTAAAGATGCATAAAATCTTGGGACTGGAGGGTTGGCTCAGTGGTTAAGAGTAAGTGCTGTTGGGCTGGAGAGATGGCCTAGCGGTTAAGAGCACCGACCGCTCTTGCAGAGGACCCGGGTTCGATCCCCAGCACCCACATGGCGGCCGAGAACCGTCTGAAACTCCAATTCCAGGAGAACTCCAGTTCCAGGGGAATCCGACACCCTCTTCTGACCTCCGCGGCATTGCATGACACGGGTGCACAAAC
>VZQC01008050.1:2025979-2073684 GCA_009823505.1 Rhizomys pruinosus | reverse complement strand
AAAAAATAAAAAAAAAAAAAAAAAAAAAAGAGTAAGTGCTGTTGTGAGTTCAAGGCCAGTCTGGTCTACAGAGTGAGTTCCAGGACAGCTGGGGCTATAGGGAGACCATGTCTCGAAAAGACAAAAAAAAAAAAAAAAAAGAGAGAGAGAGAAAGAGAGTAAGTGCTGCTCTTGCAGTAGACCAAGTTAGGTTCCTAGCACCCACTTTAGGCAGCTGACAACCACCTATAACTCCAGCTCCAGGGATCCCACCCCTCCTCTGGCCTCCATGGGCACTGCACACATGGCATACATATGCATACACACATAAGTACAAATAAAAATAAATCTTTAGAAACGAACACACATAAAACTAAAGATAATTCTTATTTATTATGGGAACCATTTTGGGAAACCACTGTCCATGTATTTATGGTACAAAACAACTGTAAATATTACTTTACTCAATAGAAACTCTGTATGAAATGCCTGCTTCCTTTTGGAAACATTTTTAAGGTCCACATTTATGAATATAGAGTGCTTTTTACATCCCTAAAGCTTCTTTTTGAACCCTTAAAGAATGAATACAAAAATTCCTTTTGAAATGTCTGAAAAACAATGCCAAGGTATTTTGTAAACTTATTCAGTTTATATAACAAACATTTATTTAGTATTTCCTCCATGCCTGGCATTGTGCTCAGTGACAGAGATACAATCACAAACAAAACACAATACTTAGCCAACAAAAATGTATAGTCTGCTAAGGAAAAGAAAAGAGATCAAGAAATCAGAGCCCTACCACTAAGTATGAAGTGTTGGAGTGTTCAACAGTATAGCACAACAGTGCTACTGCACAGCATGAACCCCAGACACTGGTGCTCAGCCCAGCCTAACACATATAATACAGGCTTTCCTGAGTAGGTGGAAGTGATAGCAGATGATGTTAGCCAGGTTGGGCTGGGTGCATAGCTCAACCATCCAGCTGTGCTCAGTTACTGAGGCCCTGTACTTAAGCCTCAATATTGAAAACCTAAAATTTCTAAAAAAAATAAAAAAGTCAGGGCTGGAGAGATGACTCAGTGGTTAAAAACACTAGCTGATTTTGCAGAGGGTCCAAGTTTGATTCCTAGCACCCACATGGCAGCTAACAACCGTCCTAACTCTAGTTCCAGGGGATCCAAGACCTTCTGATCTCCATGAACACTGCAAGACATGGGTGCACTTCCGTACATGCCGACAATATACTACACATAAAATAAAAGTAATAAATAAAATGTTTTTTAAAAATTAGAAAAGCAGATAAATTAATCAGGTAAAGAAGAATTTGGAGACTCTCAAGTTGTTCCCCTTTCTCTCCCCCCACTCGCTCTCCCTCCCTCCCACTCTCCCCCCTCACTCTTCTCCCACCTCGCTCTCCCTCCCTCCCACTCTTCCCCCTCACTCTTCTCCCACCTTGCTCTCCCTCCCTCTCACTCCCCCTGTTAGGTCTTGGCTTCCCAGAATTCCAAGGGACACACAAATGTCCACTTTCTCCACAGGCTGTCAATCTCTGACCTCTTCCCCTGTACCTGAGGTCCTGCCCCATGGCTATAAATGGGTGGGCCCGGTCGCCATCTTGCTCCTGCTCCTGCTACTACTATTTCACTGTGTGCCCGCAGGTGGCCGGCTCTGGCAGTTCCAATGGAAGTAAACCATGTTCCCGGAGTGACTTAAATCTCATGTGCCTTTTTTAAAATTAATTAATTAATTAATTAATTAATTATTTACTTATTTATTTATTTATTTATATGAATGTATTGTCTGCATGTAGGTCTGTGCACCCATGTTGTGCAATGCCGCGGAGGTCAGAAGAGGGCGTCGGATTCCCCTGGAACTGGAGTTCTCCTGGAATTGGAGTTACAGACGGTTCTCAGCCACCATGTGGGTGCTGGGGATCGAACCCGGGTCCTCTGCAAGAGCAGTTGGCACTCTCAACCACCGCTAGGCCATCTCTCCAGCCCCTCGTGTGCCTTTTTATCTGGGGGTTTGTGCCTTTATAACCTAACACCCCCACACACACTCTTCTCCCACCTTGCTCTCCCTCCCTCCCACTCTCCCCCTCATTCTTCTCCCACCTCGCTCTCCCTCCCTCCCACTCTCCCCCCCACTCTTCTCCCACCTCGCTCTCCCTCCCTCCCACTCTCCCCCTCATTCTTCTCCCACCTCGCTCTCCCTCCCTCCCACTCTCCCCCTCATTCTTCTCCCACCTCGCTCTCCCTTTCATTCTTGCTAATATGACCTCTAGCACTGGGCTATCTCCTCAACCCCTGAAGACTATTCCATTGAGAGGTCCCAGGTAACATGGTACAAACCTGGAACTGTCTGAAAAACAAAACAAAACTAAGTAATATTAAATTTTTAACCATAAAAATCAGGAGATTCTTTGTGACATGATAAACTCAAAGTATCTTATATTTCATTATCAATCATAAGAGTATTTGTGTAACACTGACAAATTACACATTTGCATTTTTCAGGTATATTCTATTTCTAAATGCAGTAATGATCTATGATTTCAGCTAAGAAATTATTCCTTATCAGTCAATAGTGGAACACGAAGGACCCGTACCAAAACTATTGTATCAAATCCCACACATGTGATTATTAACCAAGAAGCCCAAGATGAACTTTCCCCTTGAACCTAGCATGAAAGTACACATTTAATATTTTACTAAATAGTGTACTTCTAAGAGATATCATTCTATTTTAAATACTTTACACTTTACTGAGGTTTTTTATTTGACATGTGTCCATGGTACAAAGACAGATCTCCTTTGCTCTTTGATAAGGTGTCAGAGCTTACTTTCAGGTTTAAGAATAGAGCTGTTGAACTATTTTCTTCTACTGCAATTTTATGAAAGAATTGGTAGCAGCCTGTTGAAAGAACTTTACCTGTGGATAAAGCCCTTATCTCACCTCTATCTATCATGCTATCATTTCTTTATTACAGGAGTTTACCTTTGGGCAGCTCATACACCAGCTGTCAATGTCTCTACAGCCTAAGACGGCAGCAAGCCAAGCTCAGGTGTGCTGCTATTTTGGCAGAATAGATATTTTCCTTCTTTGCTCAAGAACAGCTGTAGTGAAAATATAAGCCTCTGGCACTCCAGATGTGCTCAGTGACAGGCAGAGCTAGGATTTTTTTTTCCCTCCTACATCATAACTTCATAGCTAAAGACTGTCTGGATTTTGTACCCTTTGCTGTCGTCCCCTGTATGCCCTTCACTAAAACAGTTAAAACTGCAGCTCTGAAAAGCCTAAACACTTCAAAAGAGAACTGCTTTAATGTAATAACATTCCTTAAAATAAATTACTATGTAATGAGAGAGAAAGGAGGGAGAGGGGAAGAGAAGGAGAGAGAAAGAAGAAAAGGAAAGGAGGGAAGAGGGGAGGGAGGGAAAGAATTAAACAATTAAAGAAAATAAAAAGAACAAATTATCGGGGCTGGAGAGATGGCTCAGCAGTTAAGAGTGCCGACTGCTCTTGCAGAGGACCGGAGTTCTATTCCCAGCACCCACATGGCGGCTAAGGACCATCTTAACTCCAGTTCCAGGGGAATCTGACGCCCTCTTCTGACCTCTGCAGCATTGGGCAACATGGGTGCACCAACCTACATACAGACAGTACACTCATACACATAAAAAAAAATTAATTAATTAATTAAAAAAGAATAAATTATCAGGAAACCAAAGATATAGAAAAGCACCGGAGAAAGTGTGGATTAGCTGTGACCGTAAACAAGCTAACAGACCTCTAGACTATTACCACCAACCCTATGGCTTTGCATCTATGTTTTTTTTATTTTATTTATTTTTTTATATGTATGAATGTACTGTCTGTATGTAGTTTTGTGCACCCGTGTTTGCAAAGCCGGGGAGGTCAGAAGAGGGTGTCGGATTCCCCTGGAACTGGAGTTAAAGACAGTTCTCAGCCACCATGTGGGTGCTGGGGAATCAATCCCGGGTCCTCTGCAAGAGCAGTCAGTGCTCTTAACCACTAGGCCATCTCTCCAGCCCCTGCATCTATGTTTTTAAAGTGAGCAAAAAATGTTTTGAAATCTTTCAGTGCTCTCTTCTTCAACTTTCTAAACTTGTTGCTAGGGCCTCTGTCTCACATCTTGATGGCCAAGGTGGGCTGGGAGTAGTACCTGAGTGCTGGAACAGAGCTGAACAGCCCAGTTCCAGCTCTACCACCCACTCAGGGGCTACGTGTCCTGGGCACGTCACTTGGACAGGTAGTATCTGTTTAAATACTATCTGAGGTACTACTGGCATTCGATGGCTATGAAGAGAAGGAGAATCACTCTTCTTTGGGAATATCAATGATAGAGTCCTCATGTCCCAGGGAATAGCCCACACCCATACACATATGGTAGTAATAATTAGTAATAATTTGATTCAGGAGATTATTGTTAGCAATAGAAAAAGAAAGGACATGAAGATGGGAAGAGATGGAATGGGGGACACTAGGAGAGCTGGAGAGAGGTAGAGGTAGACAAATATTATCAATGTACTCTATACAAATGTATGATATTTTTCTGGGGCTGGAGAGATGGCCTAGCGGTTAAGAGCACCAACTGCTCTTGCAGAGGACCTGGGTTCGATCCCCAGCACCCACATGGTGGCTGAAAACCATCTTTGACTCCAGTTCCAGGGGAATCCGACGCCCTCTTCTGACCTCCGCGGCATTGCACGACACGGGTGCACCTACCTACATGCAGACAGTACATTCATACACATATAAAAATAAATAAAAAATATTTAAAAAAAAAAAATGTATGATATTTTTCAAAGAATAAATAAAAAAATTGGCCTTTTTGAGACAGGGTCTCCCTGTAGCTCCAGCTGGCTTGGAACTCAGTATGTAGACCAGGCTGGCCTTGAACTCACAGAGATCCAGCTGCCTCTGCCTCCCAAGTGCTAGGATTAAAGGCATGTGCTACCACACCTGGCCATGAATAAATGAAAAAATTTTAAAGAATAATATCTACTTCATGAAGACACTGAGAGGATTAAATAAGACAAGACAAAAACCTACAAACAGCTCTTATATGATGATAAGAAATATATGTCTATTTTGTTTTTCAGTTCTCTTGCTATTTGTCTTTCTTTCGTTGCTGCCTCACAGGGGTTGGAAAGATGTCTCAGCAATTAAGAGCACTGGCTGCTCTTGCCAAGGAACCAGGTTCAGTTTTCAGCATTATTATGGCAGTTAACAAGCATCCATTACTCCAGTTCCAGGGCACCTGGTACCCTCTTCTTGCAATAGTGGCAGGAATGTGACAGGTGACCAACTGCTTTCTGATTAGATTTAAGGCCTGGTCCCCAGGAAGAAACACTGGTACTATACATCTGGCCAAGAACCCACAGTTGGGAAGCTCACAAGCCCCAAGGACCAACCTACTACTATTATTTTGTTAAATGGATATAGTATCAAAATGCCCTCTACATATGTATCTCTCTGCCCATAGATTAGTGTACCTTTCAGGCCTCATACAAGAAGTTTCTTTGTGTAGAGGACAGTTGTTAACACAGAAGTTCACAACTGGTCAAAATGCAGAGATTAAATGTGAAGTGCTCAGCCACAAATGGGACCTGTATATTACAACCCCCAAGACTCAGAACATTGCAGAAGAAGAGGCAAAACGACTGTAAGAACCAGAGGTCCCAGACGGCTATGTTTTCTAGACATGACAGGACCAAGGCATTTATGAACTCACAGCAGCTGCAGTCGTCTGCAACCCCAATTGAAACATCTACAATGCTCTTCCTACACCTAAGACTCAGAGAACATCACAGACGAAGGGGTGGAATGATTGTAAGAGCCAGAGGACCAGGGTGCTTGCCGATAGATAGGGTATTCTTGACATGACAGGGAAGCTGCTCCCATGAAATCTCCACATTAGGATTCCTAGATAAGACCTGCATTCATGACAGCACCAGTTGACGGACCAATATGGATGGGGAAACTTCTCAAGGTCACACCTCTGGATGAGAGCTACACGCAACAATCAATTGCTGCTGAGGGAGAATGAGTTTTCTCTAGAGATGAGCTCTAAACATACATATATATACATACATATGTATATACATATATATATATATATGAAATGAGAATAATAAAAGAAGAGGCAACAAAATTGATAAGGGGCATGGGAAGTATTGCAGGGGGGAGAGGGAGGTGAGGGAAATAATATAAATACAATATTCATGTATGAAATTCCCAAACACAAAATTTCTTTTAAAATGTTCCCTCCCAGGACTAATACTACCCTTCCCTTTTACCCTTGTTTTGTCTTTTCCCCTTTCTTTTCCCTCCGCCTTTCTTTTTAAAAGAAGGATCAACCTAAAATCCTCCCACACAGTTCATGAGACAAGATCATCCAAAAGAAGAAAACCCCCCGTAGAGATCTAAACTGTGGTGTTAGTGGGGAATTAAAAATATTAGTGTGTAGATAATGGCCTATGTTTCTAGCTCAGCCCGTAAAGCTATAGGTTATCTCACTGGGTCCTCACAACAGCCTTCTGAGACTATCAAGATAGGTAAAGAAAAGAAGACCAATGCTAGCCTGAATCCATTCTCTACACTGCTGAGTTAGTGAGGTATCTGGCCCTCTCAACAAGACTTTTATTGAATGGTTGTTTCCAAAATGATCTGTGCCACAAAGAGTGTCCACAGTAGGAAACATGGTCCTGCTCAATTTGGTGATCAAACTACTTAAAAGTTATGAGAGCATCACGTGGTAGAAAGAAGCAGGGATTCCCAAGCCAAAGAGCAGGGACTGCAGGAACCTGGACACGCAAGTCAGCCAATTCTAATTCAGTTTTCTCATTCTGAAATTTGTGAGCCATACTTTGCCACCAGGTGGTTATAAGTGTTAAACCAGAGGGTGGGTACAAAAGTAATGGGTAAACTGTAAAGTTCTATCCCGGGCATGGGGGTGGGGCGTTGTTATCTGATTTAGCAGTGCAATGCAAGATCAAACTTAGGTGGAGAAATAAAAAGGCATGCTTTATGGAAATCTCCAGGTACCCAGACCTCCCAGGGAGAGCAGCAGGCTGCAAAGGCTCACACTGCTTCCCCGTGGAGAGCACCACTGTGCCAACAGGAACAGACTCCATGGGTCAGTCCCACTGGAACAAATGTACTCCTTCCCATTTGCTCCAGCCGGCTGGTGGCAAGAGGTGAACGGGGACAAACCAGACAGCTGGCCAGACATAAAACAGAAAGATCTGTGTTTCACCTTAAAAAAAAAAAAAATGCTGTGGGAAACAGTGGGAGAGAAAAGCAGCAGCAAGTGCTTGGGGCATTTCAGCTGGGAAGTGAGACAGAGAAACAGACTCAAGACAGATGCAGCCCACACCCTCCATCTGCAGTCAGAGCGGCTCACGTGTCAGAGAGAAAGTTGTCCTCCCTCAGGGGGAGTCTTGAAGGCTGTCAATGTTCTAGCCATGAGAAAACAAAAAAATCCATATAGAACATTCCAACATGTGGAGACCTGATCGAGCCGGGAGATGTTCTATGGGAGTCTGACTCTGGCAGGCTTCTCAACTGGTGCCCTGGGAGCTCAGCCTCAGGCTTGCTTCATGGGGCACGCTTTACTGGGAGCTCAGTGCAGTGTCTGAACCTGCCTTGGGCCAGGCTACCACTTCTAATTTAAGAAGCCAGTAGTGTGGGGCAAGCAACCTGGGTTCAAACCCAAACTGCACTGCTTACTTAACTTGTATGCTTAGGGTTGTTTAATTTTGCTAAATTGCTTAACTTTGGTGGCAAAATTATATAAGTTTGCTCCACTTTAATTTCCTAATCTGTAAAACAGGCTAAAAACTATCTTCCACAGGTGTGTTGCATGACCAAATAAGACCGAATAAGTCCGCTGTTGATAAAGCAATTATAAAGGGCCTGGAACAAAATAAGCAGGTGAGTTTATTAGCTCACCTAGTTCCTAAGGCCTAGAGGATAGGAAATTGGAATGGAAGAAAGTGGAAATTGTCCTGTAACATCAACTGTAAGAACAGACCTTGGACGCATACTCTTATCTAAGCTAATTTTCAAATGTTTCTGTGTTTTTGTTATTTATTTATTTATTTATTTATTTATTTATTTATTTATTTATTTACAGGGTCTCCCTATAGCCCCAGCTGGTCTGGAACTCACTCTGTAGACCAGGCTGGCCTTGAACTCACAGAGATCCTCCTGTCTCTGCCTCCCGAGTGCTAGGATTAAAGGCAAATGCCACCATGCCCAGCTTAAAGATGGTTCTTAGCCGCCCTGTAGGTGCTGGGAATCGAGCCCCGGTCTTCTGCAAGAGCAGTTGGGGTCTTAACGGCTGAGCCATCTCTCCAGCCCATTTCACATTTATTTATTTTTAGAGGGGGAGCCCACCATGTGGAAGTCAAAGGACAAATTGAAGGAGTTGGTTCTCTCCCACTACATAGGTCCCTCTGACCTGGCAGCAAGTGCTCTTACCTTCTGAGTCACCTCAGAGACCCTCAAATGCTTTTGTTATTTGAAATATTTTAATAAGCTATCCATAGAGAAGGGCAATAATGCTAGTGACTGAGTATTCAGAACTGGAGCTGTGTTTGGATCCAGCTCCATCTCTCACATGCTGTGTGACCTTGGACAAGTCAAAGCTTCGTGTCCCTGTGTCCCTGTTATGAAATGGGAATGATCACAATAGTATCTAGCAGTGATGCTGAGGACAAACTGAGACGGTGTATGTCTTGGTACAGTTTAATACAGTCCTTGGCAGATGAGGAACGCTTAATACCTCAGTGCCATTATTGTCTGCTTCACTTTAAAAATAATAATAAGAGGGTTCTTTGTTGTTGAATTCAATTGTTAACTTTTAAACTACATTTATTTATTATTTTTATTTATTGAGGGGGCACACATTGCCATGGCACATGTGTGCAGGTCAGAGGACCATTTCCCTTCTACCGTATAGGTTCTAGGGATTGAATTTAGGCCATCAATCTTAGCGGCAGGCTTCTTTACTCGAGGAGCCATCTCCTCAGCCCTTGTTATTAAATTTAAAGCTCACAGCTGGGCATGGTGGCACACACCTTTAATCCTAGCACTTGAGAGGCAGAGGCAGGTGGATCTTTGTGAGTTCAAGACCAGCTGGTCTACAGAGCGAGTTCCAGGACAGCTGGGGCTACAGGGAGACCCTGTCTCAAAAACCAAAAAAAAAAAAAAAAAATTTAAAGCTTACCTCTCTGAGCAGTAAAATATATTCTTTTTGTGAATTAATTCCTGCTATAATCATAAATAGCTTCTGAGAAAATGTCAGTCTTTTGAGGAAAGACAGTTTCTTAACAGATCATAATGTTTTTAAATCACGCACCCACATAACTTGGGCTGTCACTAACTGAGGCATTTTTAACTAAACTAAGCAGGAAATTTTATCTGAGACAATTAGATTTTTTTTTTTTTTTTTTGTTTTTTTTTTTTGGTCTTTTTGAGACAAGGTCTCCCTGCAGCCTCAGCTGGCCTGGAACTTTCTATGTAGACCAGGCTGGCCTTGGACTCACAGAAATCCACCTGCCTCTGTCTCCCAAGTGCTAGAGTGCTGGGATTAAAGGCAAGGGGTACCATGCCCAGAAACTATTGAATTTTTAAGTGGTCCTAACAGTCATGATTAATATTCTGTCTATTTAGGTATTACATTTTATAATCAAGTTGTAGCAATAAAAGGTAAATGTTTCAAAAAATCTAGCAAAAATCAAACAAAACACATTTGCTTAGAATTTGTCAGTCTCATACTAATGCATTCCACATTTTTATTTATTTTTTTAATTTTTTTTGTTAATTTTATTTATTTTTGTATGTGTATGAATGTACTGTCTGCATGTAGGTTTGTGCACCCGTGTGGTGCAATGCTGCGGAGGTCAGGAGAGGGCGTTGGAGTCCCTGGAACTGGAGTTAAAGACGGTTCTCAGCCACCATGTGGGTGCTGGGGATTGAACCCGGGTCCCCTGCAAGAGCAGTTGGGGGTCTTAACCGCTAGGCCAACTCTCCAGTCCCACATTCCACATTTTTAAAAAGAGCTTTACTGACAGGCATGGTGGCTCATGCCTTTAATCCTAGCACTCAGGAGGCAGAGGTAGGTGTATTTCTGTGAGTTCAAGGCCAGCCTGGTCTACATAACAAGTTCCAGGCCACCTGAGACTAAAGGGATATCCTGTCTCAAAAAGGACCAAGAAAAAAAAAAAAAAGAGCTCTACCACTGAGCTACATCTGCAGCCCCCTCCTATTTTAAATCAAATATGCTGTATTTGTTCACTCTCAATGAAGTTCTTACATTTATTATCACCCACATTTCATTCAAATGTTTGTGGGATCTTCTAATAACGCAGTCTGATTAACTCAGTTAAATAAAACCACTGTCACTTTAAGAATTTGTAATGTTTTTTCCATTAACATTCCTCTCCGGTTTTATGTATTTGGTCTGTGCTGTGGTATACAGCATAAATTATCTGCCTTCAGCAAAATAAACAGCTGAAATTTGCGACCGCCTGACAGTGCTTGTTAGACTACTAGCTACTAGGAGCACACACCAGTGACTGTCTGCCTTTTAGCTGTCTCAAGAGGTCTTTAAGTGGTTCAATGCCTAGGAGTCTGGTAATCTAGTACTCAACAAACCCAGTATTTAGCATGATGTTTAGGCACTAATTAATAAATACTATGAAAATAAACCTCCAATATTTATTATTAGAGTAAAATATCACAAATGAATTTTTTTACATTACTAAAAAGTAACAAGAGAATGAGATCTCTTGAGCCCAGCGGCAGGAAGAGGGGAAGACAGGTAGGAACTGGGTGCCTTGGCGAGCTGATTGCTGATCGTTTGGTCCTGCTGTCTTTGGTTTGATTGGCCTTTGTGTAGAGTTATCCCCCCAGCTGGGATTAAAGGTGTGGTCTTTGGCTTGATTAGATCTAGTGGCTGTGGGGGCGGAGTTATCCTCCCAGCCGGTATTAAGGGCACGCTTGTGTGACTCTTGAGATTTGAGATCTCTTGAGCCCAGCGGCAGGAAGAGGGGAAGACAGGTAGGAACTGGGTGCCTTGGCGAGCTGATTGCTGATCGTTTGGTCCTGCTGTCTTTGGTTTGATTGGCCTTTGTGGCTGTGAGGTTGGAGTTATCCCCCCAGCTGGGATTAAAGGTGTGGTCTTTGGCTTGATTAGATCTAGTGGCTGTGGGGGCGGAGTTATCCTCCCAGCCGGTATTAAAGGCACGCTTGTGTGACTCTTGAGATTTGAGATTCTGAGCCAGCGGCCGGTGCCGGGGCGCGGCTGAGAGCCCCCCCCCCCCCCCCGCTACTGAGATTACGAAGAAGGATCTGAAGGAGGCAAGCAAAGCAGCGCCTTCAACACAGTGAAGAGGAATTCAGGACTCACATTGGAATACAGGCAAGGAGAAGCCCATATGCCAGGAATCACGAAGAGACGACTACATGGAAAGGGCAGGATATCCCACGCCAAGCTTTACTACCCCTATGGATGACTCCTGCAATGGGATCCCCCCGGGATGCCCCAGGACACGAATCAGAACAAATTGGGAACTACTTAAAGAACTACAAAATCATAAAGAACAAATTAAAGAACTAAGAAAAGAGAATGAGGACGGAGAGACAGAGAATGACAAACTCCGGAAGGAAGTAGAAACACTGAAAAGATTCATGCTGAAAAAGAAAAAGAAACCAACAGCAAAAAAAAAAAAAAAAAAAGAGAGAGAACTCAAAAAGAAATAAGAAACACTAAAGAAATCAGAAGAGGAAACAAAAAGGAAATCAAACATCATCCATTCAAGAGGAAAGGAATGAAAAAAGCCTCAGAAGCCAGAAGGGGAAGCAGACAAAGAATATCAGACCTGGAGGACACACAGAACAACTAAAAACCTCAAGGAAAGATATGAAAAAATTTAAAAAATACACCAAAATGGAACAACCAGGAGCTGTGGGCACATATGAAAGATCAAACATCCGCATCATATAGAGGAAGGGAGAGAATCCAAGAGAAAGTATTGACAGATCTTCAACAGAATATAGAGAAAACTTCCCCAAACAAAAAAGGACAAATCAATACAAATACAAGAAGCACATAGAACTCCAAACAGACAAGATCAGAAAAGCAAATTCTCCACGCCACATCATGTTAAACTGCTGGACACCCATAAACAAGACGAAAATCTTAAAGCCGACAGAGAAAAACAACAAGTGACCTATAAGGGGAAACCTATCAGAATATCAACGGACTTCTCACAGCAACGATGAAGCGAAGAACCTGGAGCAAAGCATTCCCAGGGTTGAGGGACAATGGATGCCAACCAGGTTACTATACCCAGCAAAAAATGTCAACTATAGAGGAAGGAGGAGAGAAAAATCTTCCATGACATAAACAATTGAAAGATACATGCGGAAAAACAAACCTTCAGAGAATACTTGAAGCAATCCAAAGAACAGGAAAGGGCAACCAAACCCAGGCACTAGAAGGGAAATAATTAATAAAAGCATAAACTGCAGAAGTAGAAACCTAACATAAAACCGCAGAGGATAAAAGGGCAAAAGGGAAGCAACAAACCTATCAGTCATAACCTTAATTAATTGACTAAATTCCCCAATCAAAAGCACTCAGACTGGGAGATGGATTAGGAACAGAATCCACATGCTGTGCAGAACACATCTTACCTTCAAGGACAGGCACCACCTTAAAGTGAAGGGATGGAAAATATCATTCCAAGCAAATGTACCAAAAAGAAAGCAGGTGTTGCTATTTTATATCGGATAAAATAGACTTCAAAGTAAAAATGCAATCGAAGAGAACAAAGAAGGCCTTCACATTTTCATCAAAGGACAATTCACCAAGAAGATTTCACAATTATCAATATATATGCCCCAAAATTCTGGTGCACCAAACTTATAAAGACAATTCTCAGGACCACAAGTCACAGATTAACCCCAGCACACTCCTAGTGGGAGATTTCAATACCCCATGAGTCCTTTGGATAGGTCGAACAGGACAAAAAATAAACAAGAGGCATCAGAACTGAAGATATGATACACCAATGGACTCATAGACCTCTACCGAAATTCCATCCTAATACCAGAGGAATACACTTTCTACTCAGCCCACCACAGGAAAATTCTCAAAATCGACCACATCCTGGGACAGAAAGAACCCTCTATCAAAAATACACAAAAAGATTGAAATATTTCATGCATCCTGTCAGACCACGTGCAATGAAGCTCAACATCAACACCAGGACAAGCCCTCCTGCCTACAAGAACACATGGAGACTAACACCACACACTCTTGAATAATGAATGGTTAAGGAAGAAAATAAAGAAAAAAAAAAAAAAAAAAATTCCTGGAACTGAATGACACATGAAATACAAACAACAACTCTATGGGATACCTTAAAGCAGTCTCTAGAGGAATTTATAGCCGGTGTCCTACATTAGAAAAACAGAAAGAGCACAAGTGAAGAACAACACACAGCTAAAAAAAAAAAAAAAAAAAAAAAAAAAAGAAGAGAAAAAAAAAAAAAAAAAATAACAAAATCAGAGCAGAAATCAATGAAATAAAACAAAGAAAAAAAAAAAAAAAAAAAAAAAAAAAAAGTTTGTTCTTTGAAAGACTAAACAAGATAGACAGACCTCTAGCCCAGTTAAAAAAGAGAAAGAGGCACACTCCACTCAATACAATCTGTGATGAAAAGGGAAATATCACAACGGACAAGGAAAGATCACGAAAATTATATGGGAATATTACAAGAACCTATATTCTACCAAGTTTGAAACTCTAGAAGATGGATGATATCTGAAATCTTGGAATACCAAAGCTTGGCCAAGAGGAGACCAGCAGATTAAACAGACCCATAACATATGAAGAAATAGGGATGATTATAAAACTCCCAATTAATAAAAGCCCAGGCCCAACGGTTTCACAGCAGATTCTATAAAACATTTCAAAAAGACCTACACCATTATTTCTGAAAATGTTAGAAGTATACATCAGAGGGAACTCTCCCAAATTCTTCTATGAAGCCACATCACTCTATTACAAAAACAGGCAATACACCAAAAAGGAGAATTATAGACCATCTCCCTACTGACACACAGATGCCAAAATTCTAAACAGAATACTGGCAAATCGCATACCGAACCCACATCAAGAAGATATCCATCATGACCAAGTTGGATTCATACCAGAGAATGCAAGGTGGTTCAACATACGAAAATCAATAAACATCATCAAAACACATACGGAATCAAAGACGAAAACCACACCATCATCCATTGATGCTGACAAAGCCTTTGACAAATCTCCAGCACACTTCATGACTTAAAGATCCTAGAAGCATTGGATTTGAGGGGATCATTCCTCAACTGTAATTAAAGCCATATACAGGAAACCCACACCACAATATCATCCTAAATGGGGACTGACGGAGACCATTCCTTTAAAGGTAGGAACTCGGCAAGCTTGTCCCCTACTCACCACTCCTCTTTCACAATACGTGCTTGAAAACACTTGCTGAGCAAAAGGCAAGAAATCGGGATATTAAAGGAGTACTAATGGAAAACAGGAAGTCCCAAACTATCCCCTATTGATGATGATATTGTTTTACTTAAGAGATGCAAAAAACCTCACCAGAAAACTCCGAAAGATTAACAGCTTCACAAGTGGCAGGCTAAAAATTAACCTTAAAAAAAAAATGCCTTTCTTTACACCAAGAACAAGCCACTGGAGAAAGATATTCAAAGAGACTTCCCCCTCAAATCCTCAAAAACAAGTAATACCTAGGAACCAAACCTAACCAAGGACACCAAAGACCTCTACAACAAAACTTTTTCAAACCCTTAAAGAAAAAAATGAAGACCCTAGAAGATGAAAAAAAAAAAAAAACCTCCATGCTCATGGATTGGGAAAATTATCATTGTACAAGTCATTTACCAACAAACTCCTGTATAGTTTATTGCATCCCAATCCCAAAATGCCCCAAGAGTTTCTTCACGGCTTGGAAACAACAAGTCTTAAATTCATTTGGAAAAACCAGACCGAATAGCCAAATCACATCCTGAGTTGAAAGAGGAACACAGGGGGATCTCTATCCCGATTTTCACACTCACTAGGCTATAGTATAAAACGCCTGGTACTGGCACCAAAAACACGACCTGTTGACCAATGGAAAAACCGACAGATCCAAACTGAGCACATATCATTTCCGCCCCATTCTCATATTTGACAAGGGGGCCGAAGATAACACCATGGGAGCAAGACGCCATTTTCAGAGTGGTGTTGCAAAACTGGATCACCACTTGTAGAAGCATGAAATATAAACCCTACTCTCGCTGTACAAAAGTCAAATCCAGGATGTTAAAGACATCCAAGTGAAACCTCCAAACTCTGAAGGTCATAGATAGAAAAAGTTGGAAGCAGATTACAAGAATAGGGATAGGAAAAGCTCCCACCTCAGGACTAGCAGCTGCACAAGCGATTAAGATGTCAACAGTTACAAATGGGACCTCATCCAAACTAAAAGCTTCTGTACATCAAAAGAAACAATCAAGAAGTGAAGCAGAAATCCCACAGAGTGGGAGGAAACGCAGTCTTCACTGCCAGATACATCTGACAAAGCATCTGATTTCCATGTATATAAATACTCAAAACAATAGAAACCAAGCAAACAAACCCCCTAAAAAAAAAATACTGGGCAAAGAACTTGAAAGAGACTTACAAGGAGGAAATTAGAGATTGCTGAGCAAACACCTCTAAGAACGGTTTCAAACATCACTAATCCTTAACGGCAAATGCAAATCAAAAACCACTTTAAGATCTCATCTTACCTTCGTAGATGGCTAGGATCAAGAAAACAAAATGATACCATTGCTGGAGAGGTTGTGTGGGAAAGGGGAACACCTCTCCACTGTGGTCGTGGGAATGTAAATCGTACAGCCCACTATGGAAGCGTGTGGAGAACCCTTGGACGGACTGTGGAATGAACTTGCCCCCGACCTCAGCCATACCACTCCTGGGCATGTACCCTCAAGACTTCCACCACGAGTCGCTACATGGCACGGCCATGTTTATTTCAGCTCTCCTTCCCATAGCAAAGAGCTGGAACCAACTAAATGCCCCTCTCAACTGACAGGTGGATAGGACAAATGTGGTACATCTACACCCTGGAGTACTATGCTGTGGTAAAAAAAGACAACATCAAAAAAAAAAAAAAAAAAAAATGGCTGGAGCTAGAGGACATCCTGCTGAGTGAAGTAACACACAGTCCCAGAAAAAAAGACGAATGGTCTCCCTCAGCTGTGGCATGCTAGTGCCAGTTACCTAGTTTAAGTATTTTTTGTGTATGGCCCCTTGAGCTTCTGTACAAAGCCGTTGGGACATAAGGCATTTTGGAAACAACAACAACAGAAAATACTGCATCAAAGAACTGACTGAAACAGTGAACTTCTGCTCAAAACAGTCAACGTCCCCATGGAAAATATTGAGAAAGACTAAGAGATGGAAAGCATGTTTGGCAGAATGCACGAGCTCTGACGGGGTGGGGGAATGAGCGGGAACACGGGTCTAGATTTGTTAAAAATAAATAAATACAATTAAAAAAAAAAAAAAGTAACAAGAGAAAAGATGAAATAATATTTTATTAAAATCCTAACACACATATACAAAAATATATAAAACATGTATTATCTATATTGAAATATATGTAAATATATTTCAGTTTGAGAGTAGTCACTGTTTATTAAGTGACCAGATTACAAAAATGCATGACAGACACCTTCTAATGAGACTGTTGATCTGCTCCTGTTGCCAGCATCTCCACCTTCTTCAAAAATGAGTATTTTTTTTTTAATTTTTTTGAGACAGGGTCTCCCTTTAGTCCCAACTGGCCTGGAGCTCACTCTGTAGACCAAGCTGGCCTTGAACTCACAGAGATCCGCCTGCCTCTGCCTCCCTAGTGCTGGGATTAAAGGAGTGCAACACCACGCCCAGCTCAAAATGAGTATTTTTTTTTTTTTTTTGTCTTTTTGAGACAGGGTTTCCCTGTAGCCCCAACTGTCCTGGAACTCACACTGTAGACCAGGCTGGCCTTGAACTCACAGAGATCCACCTGCCTCTGCCTCCCTAGTGCTGGGATTAAGGCATGAGACACCACGCCCAGCTCAAAATGAGTATTTTTTTTTAAATATTTTATGCCAGGCATGGTGGAGCATGCCTTTAATCCCAGCACTTGGGAGGCAGAGGCAGTCAGATCTCTGTGAGTTCAAGGCTAGCCTGGTCTTACAGAGCAAGCTCCAGGCCAGCTGGGACTAAAGGCAGACCCTGTTTCAAAAAGACAAAAATATTTATTTATTATTTATTATTTTTATTTTCTGTGAATGAGTGTATTGCCTGCATGTGTGTAAGTGCACTTGTGTCATGCAATGCCCATGGAGGTCAAAAGAGAGCGTGGATCCCCTGGAACTGGTGTTATAGACAGTTGTTAGCTGCCATGTGGGTGCTGGGAATTGAACCTGGGTCCTCTGCAAGAACAGCCAGTGCTCTTAACCACTGAGTCATCTCTCCAGTCCCTAAAGCAAGTAGTATTTTTCTTTATCTTACCTCATAGAGAAGATCATTTGAATGGCCAGGGGAAGTTATTTGCTTCTTTTTATATTTTTTATTGATTTTTTTGTTTTTCATACAGAATATCTTAGCCAACTTTATACTCCCTTCCCATTGGCACTCCCATAGGCCCCTCACTCTATTTCATACATTTTGTCATTTGTGTTCATGTCTATCATGTCAAGTTAGTATCCCCAGCTGTCCCTTAGTACAAGTTCATCCACTGAGGTCTAGTCAGCCTATCTAGAGTCCCTCCCTTTAAGAAGGTCAGCTCTTCCTCACCCAGCAGTAATCAGCTGCCAACAATTCTTTAACTATCATTTGGGGCCTACTGTCCATTTGCATGGTTCTGTGCTAGGTTTTTGTCTGCTTGAGTTCGCATGGGTCTTGTGCATGGTGACACTATTGCTATAAGTTCATATGAGCAAGGCCTCAGGAGCCTGTAGGCCTTTATTTCCATGTAGTCATGCACCTCCTCCCTGGGTCTTAAAATCTTTCTGGCCCCTCTTCTGCAATGTCCCTGAGCCCTGGGTGGGTGTAGTTTAGTATAGGAGTCCTGTCCAAGGATGTACACTCTGCAGACCCTATTTCTCTATGTTTTGGCCATTTGTGTGTGACCTTTTGTGTTCCTGGTCCTCTGTTGCATGAGGGAGCTTCATTGATGAGAACTGAGAGATACATTAGTGTTCTCTTTATACTTTGTTCTATGTTCCATGAGCCTTAGGTGTAGAGGTTACATCATAGATGTGCCACTTAGGTTTGAGGAGTTCACAGACAATCTCTGTGTATGACCAGTTATGGAACTCTGTAATAATCTCTGTCTGTTGAAAAAGAAGCTTCTTTTATGGGTGGTAACTGGGATGCTTGTCTGTAAATTAAAGGATTCATATTTTGCACATAGTAAGAAATTACATTTGTCTAGGGATATGGCAACTTTGGGGTTTTGTCTAAGATCTATGACATCTTCAGTTAAGTTTACAATACCACACAAGTTTCCGCCCATTGAGTGAGCTTTACGTCCGATTAGGTAGCTGTTGACTACCTCCAAGATAAAAGTGTCACTATTGCACCAATGTCATCTGCTGTGCCAGTCGTTGAAGCTGGGGTTGGACCATCATCAACTGATGTTCTCTCTTACTAGCTTGTGTAGAGTTCTCCAAAGCTATGTGAGCCATCTCCCAGAGGAGGTGGTTTCCAGGTCAGTTTAAGTCCATTGTTCCAAATCCTATGCTGAAGGATGTCCTATCTTCTTCAGCAATAGGGCTTTGCCTTCTGCTTTACCTTCAAGTTCTAGGAGGCAATCAAAGGCTGTGGTAATAGCCTGTGTAGTTTTGGGAGTCTCTTGGTCTACCCTGGCCAACAACTCAAAGAGAGGTTTCTCCTGTCTAGCATGTTTCATGTTATGTAACCTTTTGCTATGTACATGGACTCATGTAGAGATATTATATGTGTAATTTGTCAGTAAGTTTTTGGACTAATATGATTCTCTCTGGTTTTTTGTTTTTTGGGTTTTTTTTTTTTTTTGTCTTTTCAAGACAGGGTCTCCCTGTAGCTCCAGCTGTCCTNCTTTTACCAATTATGGATATGGCAATTATGAGCATTCTCACACAAGTATCCTGAGGGATAAATGTATGCCTGTCCTCCCTTCACTCTTCCTCCCTGTGATCTTCTAGGGTCCTATACTTGACTCAAATGCATTTCTGTAAAGCAAGTATTTACTTATTTATTTTTTGGTCTTTCTGAAACAGGGTCTCCCTGTAGCTCCAGCTGTCCTGGAACTCACTCTGTAAACCAGGCTGGCCTTGAACTCACAAAGATCCGCCTGCCTCTGCCTCCCAAGTGCTAGGATTAAAGGCGTGCGCCACCACGCCTGGCTGATTCTCTCTGTTTTTTTATACTAGATAGGTATTATTTAGCTAGGCATTATTTATCTCTCCTCTCTCTATATCTAACCCTTCCTCCACGTCCTCCCCATTTAAATTATCCCTATTTTCCTCATTTCTCCCTTAATAATCCCTGTCTTTTATGGTCCCACCTCTCTTGAAATCCTTCTTCTCCTTTATTCCAATAGTTCCTTATGTTTGCTTCTTATTTTTTTCCTTTTGAAAAATACTTATTATTTAATTAAATATCTTACACATTAAATATCAAGAAATATTCACTATTCATTAAAGTCAGGCTATAATATGGAAGGAACCAAGGAATCAAAATATCAAGTCTTGATAGAGTAGTGACAATTCATTCAACATTGGACATAGTAATGACTTGCTCATACAACAAAAAAAACTAAAAAAAAAAAGGACTCCTTTGAAACATGTCCAATAGTCTAGATCTCAGGAATCAGATCTTCTATGGAAATGATGCTTTACCAAGAGTTCAAACAATCTCAGTTATGTATGTTGATGTGATTCACTTCCTGGTGCTTTCACCATAACTCTGCATATACTAAGTTCATTTACTGATATTTCGCTTACTGGATTACTGGCTTCAGGTTTGGGCACCATGCAATGTATAGTCCGATAGTGCCCAGCCTGTTAACTGAAACCTGGTTGAGCTTAACGAAGATGCTCCTGAAAATCCAGTGAAGGTGAAGAAGAAGCAAAACATTTCGATCGTTCAGCTCCTGCCACTGATCTCCTCCCAATGACAAATGCAGGCCAGTTCTGCAAGAACATGGAACTTGCCCACTTTTCTAACCACCCAAGCCATTCAAATCTCCTGGGCCTAAAATTCAGTGATAGAGCCTATGATATACAGGATTCTGGGTTTGATCCCCAGCACCACAAGAATAAGCAAATCTCAGTTGCACACATCTGCCTATATTCCTGGTCTGGTGCTTTCAAAGCCTTTTAAACAAATTTCTTCTCCAGGAACTTGATCTTCAGCTCTAAGAAACGCCTTCACTTTTTCTTAAGGGTTTCTGGCAATCTGGACCCTTCTTTTTCTTCCCTTCAATGCCTTCCAGGTTCCAGCTCAAAAGAAGGTGAGTATATTTTTAAAACACAAAAATAACTGTTCAGGGGAACTGGAGAGATGCCTCAGTGCTTAAGTGCACATACTGTTCTTGCAGAGGACTTGAGTTTGATTCCCAATACCAGGTGACTCAAAACTGGTCATAACTCCAGCTCCAGAGGATCTGATGGTTCCGGCCCCTGCGCGCACATGCACTCACATACACGCACCCATACACAGATTCACATACAAATACAAAATTGAGAATAAAATAAATCTTTTTTCCAGGCATTAGAGTACACAACTTTAATCCTGGCACTCATGAGGCAGATGCAGGTGGATCTCTATAAGATCAAGGTTTAGTCTCCTGGTCTCAATAGTGAGTTCCAGGATAGCTGGAGCTATAGGAAGACCCTGTCTCAAACAAAACAAAACAAAAATCTTTTTAAAAAAAAGCTGTAATGGGGCTGGAGAGATGGCCTAGCAGTTAAGAGCACTGACTGCTCTTGCAGAGGACCTGGGTTTGATCCCCAGCACCCACATGGCAGCTGAGAACCATCTTTAACTCCAGTTCCAGGGGAATCCGACGCCCTCTTCTGACCTCTGCAGCATTGCATGACACAGGTGCACAAACCTACATGCAGACAGTACATTCATACACATAAGTAAATAAATTTTAAAAATTATATATAAAAAAAGCTGTTCAAGCCAGGTGTGGTGGCGCATGCCTTTAATCCTAGCACTTGGGAGGCAGAAGCAGGCAGAGCTCTGTGAGTTCAAGGCCAGCCTGGTCTACATAGTGAGTTCCAAGACAGCTGGTTTTTGTTTTTTGGGTTTTTTTTTTTTTTGTCTTTTCAAGGACAGGTTTCTCCTGTAGCTCCAAGCTGTCCTGGAACTCACTCTGTAACCGGCTGCGAACTTCACAAAAAAGACCGCTGCCTTTCCTCCCAAGTCTTTAGGATTAAAGGCGGCGCAACCACGCTGGGCTGATTCTCTCTCTGTTTTTTTTTATATAGATAGGTATATTTAGCTAGGGCCTTATTTATCTCCTCTCTCATCATTAACCCTTCCTCCAGTCCTCCCACATTTAATTATCATTTTCCTCATTTCTCCATTACTAATCCCTTGTTTTATTGGTACCACCTCTCTGTGAATCCTTTTCTCCTTTATTCCAATAGTTCCTTTGTTCGGCTTCTTATTTTTTTCCCTTTTGAAACAACCAACTATTAATTAAAATAATATCTACTTCACATTAAATATCAGAAATATTCAAATTCTTAAAGTCAGGCTATAATATGGAAGGAAACCAAGGAATCAAAAAATATCAAAAGTCTTAACGAGTAGTGACAATTCATTCAACATTGGACATTTGTAATGACTTGGCTCAATACAACACAAAAAAACTTAAAAAAAAATGAGAACTCCTTGAAAATCTTCCAATAGTTCTAGATCTCAGGAATCAGATCTTCTATGGAAATGATGCTTTACCAAGAGTTCAAACAATCTCAGTTATGTATGTTGATGTGATTCACTTCCTGGTGCTTTCACCATAACTCTGCATATACTAAGTTCATTTACTGATATTTCGCTTACTGGATTACTGGCTTCAGGTTTGGGCACCATGCAATGTATAGTCCGATAGTGCCCAGCCTGTTAACTGAAACCTGGTTGAGCTTAACGAAGATGCTCCTGAAAATCCGAGGTGAAAGCATGAACGAAAGGAATAAAGAAAGAAGAAGACAAAAACATTTTCGATTCGTTCTGTCCTTTCAGCTCCTGCCACCTGAATCCCTCCCAATGACAAATGCAGGCAAGTTCTTAAGCACATGAGAAACATTGGAACTTGCCCACTTTTCTAACCACCCAAGCAGTTCAAGATCTCCTGGGCCTAAGAATTCAGTGATGAGCCTATGATATCAGGATCTCTGGGTTTGATCCCCAGCACACACGAAAGCAAATCTCAGTTGCACCACATCTGCCTATATTCTGGTCTGGTGCTTTCAAGCCTTTTAACAATTTCTTTTCCAGGAACTTGATCCTTCAGCTCTAAGAAACGCCTTCACTTTTTCTTAAGGGTTTCTTGGCAATCTGAGATCCCTTCTTTTTCTCCCTTAATCCTTCCAGGGTTTCACTCAAAGAAAGGTGAGAATTTTATTACAACACCAAAAAATACTGTTCAGGGGGAACTGGGGATGCCTCAGTGCCTTAAGTGTCACATACTGTTTTGCAGAGGACTGAGTTATGATTCCCATACCAGGTGACTTCAAACATCGGTTCATAACTCCAGCTCCAGAGGATCCTGATGGTTGCCGCCCCTGCGGCACATGCCTTCCAATTACACGACCATACTAGTCACATACAAATACAAATATGAGAATTACAATAATCTCTTTTTCAGGCATTAGCAGTACACACACTTAATCCTGGCACTCTTGAGGCAGATGAGGTGGATTCTATACAGATCAAGTTTAGTCTCCTGGTTTCTTTTTTCAAAATAGTGAGTCCAGGTAGCTGGAGGCTATAGTGAAGACCCTGTCTCAAAGTCAAAAACAAAAAAACATAAATCTTAACAAACAAGCTTGTTAGATGGGAGCTGGATAGTGGCTAGCAGTTTAGAGCACTGACTGCTCTTGCACGAGGACCTGGGTTTGTCCCCAGCACCCACTGGCAGCTGAGACCATTTTAACTCACATGTTCCAGGGAGATCCAGACGCCTTCTCTGACCTCTGCGCGCTTGCATGACCGGTGCAAAACCTACATTGCAGGACAGTACATTCGTATCCACATAAGTAATAAATTTTCAAATTATATTTAAAAAAACGCTGTTCACGCCACGGTGTGGTGGCGCCTGCCTTTAATCCTCGCCCTTTGGGCGCCGACGTCAGGAGCGTCTCTGTGTGTTCCAGGCAGCCTGGTCTTCCCCGGCGTTCCCCGCCAGCTGGACACCGGGGAGACCATGTCCAAAAAAGACCNAAAAAAAAAAAAAAAAAAAAAAAGATCTGTTCAGTTAGCTACAATACTACTTCAACTCCACTTTGAGTTCTTTCCTTTGGTCTGCCGCACTGTGCCTCACCTGTGGTCTTCTAATGGTCAGGTAAGTGAGTCTCGTTAATACAGTCACAGTTAAAGTGCCTCAATTTCCTCATCTAGCAAATGAGCATATCTGTCCTGATTAATTGGAGGTAATCAATCATTCTATCAAATAAGACAATAAATACCAAAGGTTTTAAAAATATTTAATTTTTATTTCATATGTGCATTTTTCTGAATGTTGGTATGTATGCCACATGCATGCCTAGTGTCCAAGGAGGCCAGAAGAAGACATTGGATCCCCTAGAACTGGAATTACAGATGGTTGTGAGCTGTCATGTGAGTGGTGGGAACCAAACCCAGGTCCTCTTCAAGAGCAAATACTCTTTCTTTTTAAATATCTTATTTATTATTTTTATTTTATGTATATGAGTGTATTGCCTGCATGTATGTAAGTGCACCTGTGTCATGCAATGCCCATGGAGGTAAGAAGAAGACATCATATCCCCTGGAACTAGAGTTAGAGATAGTTGTTAGCTACATGTGGGTACTGGGAACTGAACCTGGATCTTCTGCAAAGACAGCCAGTGGTCTTAACCACTGAGCCATCTCTCCAGCATCAGAGTTTTAATTTTTTAAAATATGTACATGTTTGCACATGTATGTGTGGGTGTATGCTCTATGTTTTGTGTTTTGTCCTCAGACACTGCCCACATTAGTTTTTGAGGCAGGATCTCTCACTGGCCTGGAACTAGCCAAGTAGGCTGGGGTGGGTGGCCAGTGAGGTCCAGGGATCCATCTGTCTCTACCTCCCAGCCCCGGGATTACAGCAGGCACCACCTTGCTCAGCTCTTTCATGTGGGTTCTGGGGACTCAATTCAGTTCTTTATGTTTATACTGTAAGCACTTTGCAGGCTGAGCTACATGCCCAGCCCTGAAAGGTGCTTGTTGTTATCATTTAACTACTGCATGTTCTATCTTAGTCCATTTAGACTGTATATTTTTTATTTGACTGAATAATTTTTAATTTTTTTGTTATTTTTATTTTAAGTGTATGAGTGTACTGCCTGCATGTGTTTAAGTGCGCTGGTGTCATGCAGTGGAGTAAGAAGGTGTTTGATTCCCTTGGAACTGGAGTTATGGATGGTTCTTAGCCACCTGTGCAAGAGCAGCTGGTACTGTTAACTGCTGAGCCATCACTCCAGCCCCTTGACTGGATAATTTATAAACCGAGATTTATTGCTCATAGTTCTAGAGGCTGGGAAGCCCAAAACTAAGGCTTCAGAGATTAGTATCTGGTGAGGGATCTCTGCTTCTTAGCCGCTCCTCATACAGCAGGAGGATGGAAAGTCTGCCTGGGCCTCTTTAACAAGGGCACTAGGCTGTGCACAAAGGTGTCCAGACCTAATCATGTCTCAGAAGCTCCATCTCTTAGTATTTATATTGTTCAACATATTAACTTGGGAGGAAGGAGACATTCAGACCACAGCACAGACTAAGGCAAGCTACTTGACAGTATTTAGAAAGAGCTTATATTTGTTCATTTTTTAAAATTTCTAATTATGCTACCGATTATCAACCCTAAGGAAAAAACATAAACACAGGGTAATTTAAAAAACAACAACAGTGTGGGCCTGGAGACATGGCTCAGCAGTTAAAGCACTGACTACTCTTACAGAGGACCCAGGTTCAATTCCCAGCGCACATATGGCAGATAACAACTGTTCCAGGGGAATTCCATGCCCAGCTCTTCTCTCCGGGGAAATTACACAACACAAGTGAACTTAAGTACATTCAGGCAATACACTCATACACATAAAATAAAAATATTAGGGGCTGGGGGCTGGAGAGATGGCCTAGCCGTTAAGAACACCGACGGCTCTTACAGAGGACCCGGGTTCGATTCCCAGCACCCACATGGCGGCTGAGAACCGTCTGAAACTCCAATTCCAGGAGAACTCCAGTTCCAGGGGAATCCGACACCCTCTTCTGACCTCCGCGGCATTGCACGACACGGGTGCACAAACTTGCGTGCAGACAGTACATTCATACACATACGGAAATAAATAAAATTAATAAAAAAACATAATAATATAGGGGCTGGAGAGTGGACCTTAGCAGCTAAGAGATGCCGAACCTTCTCTTGCAGAGGACCAGGTCTCGATCCCCAGCACCCACCATGCGCGGCTGAGAACCGTCTGTAACTCCAGTTCCAGAGGGAATTCGACCACCTCTTCTGACCTCTCCTCTGCCGGCATTGCATGACACGGCGACCGTGCACCAACCTACATTACAGACAGTACCAAATTCCAATTACACCATACAAAAATAAAATTAAAATTAAAAAATAAAAATAATAGGACAAAAATGTAATTTTTAAAAAGAATAAACAAAATAAAAAAAAAAATCCTAGCACTCCAGAGGCAGAAGCAGGAGGATCTCTGCGAGTTCAGGCAGCCTGGGGTCTAAGAAGTGATAGTTCCAGGCAGCTGGGATATCAGGGAAGACCCTGTCTCAAAAAAAAAAAAAAAAAAATGTAAGCCTGGGCGATGGGCTGAACGCGGCACGCCTTTAATTCCTAGCACTTGGGAGGCAGAGGCAGGCGATCTTGTGAGTTCAAGGCCAGGCCTGGTCTACAGAGTGCGTTCCAGGCAGAGCTGGGAACTACCAGGAGACCCTGTCTCGAAATGTCTCGAAAAAGACCAAAAAAAAAAAAAATAAAATATAATAATAATTTTTTTTTTTTTTTTAAAAAAAAAAAGATAATTCTTACCATTCTTACCCTGTTGAAATGTCTTGACACTCACAATTTTTTTTTTTTTTTTTTTAAAAATTATTTTTTTTTTAACAAATCTAGCACTCCAACAGCTTGTTCCCCGCCCATCTCCCCCAACCACCTGCCAGGCTCATGCATTCTGCCAAACATGGCTTTCATCTTTTTCCTCAGACTTCTCAATATTCTCCACTCACTTTTAATCCCAGCACTTTGGAAGCAGAAGATGGATCTTTGCTAGATCAAAGCCAACTTAGTCTACACAGGGAGCTCCATGCCAGCTGAGACCTTGTCTCAAAAAAAAAAATTTGAAAAAAAAAGAAAAACAACAAACAAAAAATAAAAACAAAAAAAAAAAAAATTTTAAAGATTAAAAAAAATTTTAAACATTATAGCCAAAAAAACACCATCGGGGTAAACAGAATCACTCCACGAATGGACTACCATGAAGCAATTAGCGCAGCATTCAACAGCAAACAGAAATATATTTTTTTAAAGATATGTAATTGTTAACACAGTGTAAAGGAATATTTAAGATTAACAAATTACAAGAAGAACTAAATGTACTGCCTAAAAATTATGCATATCAAAGCCCGGGCATGGATGGCAACATTGCCTCTAATCTCCTAGCACTGGGAGGCAGAGGCAGCGAGATCTTTGTGAGTTCAAGGCCCAGCCTGGTCTACAGAGTGAGTTCCAGGACAGCTGCGGCTACAGGGTAGACCCGTCTCGAAAACACCAAAAAAAAAAAAAAAAAAAAATCATGCATCTGACTTGACATACATAAAAGGGAAATACTCACAAAAGGAGCTGAATAGAATGGAAGCACACCAAAATGCCAATATAATGAGCATTTTTGTTTGTTAAATTATTTTATATTTTTCAAATACTGTAGATTACTTTGAAAGCAAAAGAAGGATACATTTGAACAGAGATTTAAAAGCTGCATAGGCAAGCTATTGATATTGTGTCTGGATTGTATCACATCATTATTATAATATTTCTTTTTTTTTGGTCTTTTCGAGACAGGGTCTCCCTGTAGTCCTGGAACTTACTCTGTAGACCAGGCTGGCCTTGAACTCACAAAGATCTGCTTGCCTCTGCCTCCACCTCCCAAGTGCTAGGATTAAAGGCATGTGCCGCCACGCCCGGCTAGTTCTTTTTTCTTAAACAAATTGATTAAACAAGACTACCTTGTATTTCAAGCAGTATTTGTTAGCCGACCAGGCAAAAGTTTGGTTCTTTTGCCTGTGTTAAGAAATAACCTAGGGGGCTGGAGAGATGGCCTAGCGGTTAAGAGCGCCGACCGCTCTTACAGAGGACCCGGGTTCGATCCCCGGCACCCACATGGCGGCCAAGAACCATCTGAAACTCCAACTCCAGGAGAACTCCAGTTCCAGGGGAGTCCGACACCCTCTTCTGACCTCCGTGGCATTGCACGACACGGGTGCACAAGACTTGCATGCAGACAGTACATTCATGCACATACAGAAATAAATAAAAATAAAAATTTAAAAAAAATAAAAGAAATAACCTAGGCTGGGTGTGGTGGCGCACGCCTTTAATCCTAGCACTCGAGAGGCAGAGGCAGGTGGATCTCTGTGAGTTAAAGGCCAGCCTGATGGCCCCTTGAGCTTTTGTCCAAGCAGTTGGGAGTGAAGCATATTGGAAACAACAACAACAACAATAGAAAGGACTGCATCAAAGATCTGACTGAAACAGTGAACTTCTGCTCAAAACAGTCAACTTCTACAAGGAAAATTTTGAGAAAGACTGAGAAAGAGATGAAAAGCATATTTCGCAGAATACATGAGCTCTGGTGGGGTCGGGGGATGGAGGGGACATGGGTCTAGATTTGATAATCTTGTACAAAATATATTAAAAAAAAATTTATAAAAAGGCCAGCCTGTTCTACAGAGCCAGCTCCAGGCCAGCTGGGACTAAAAGGGAGACCCTGTCTCAAAACAAAAAACAGCCAGGTATGGTGGCACACGCCTTCAATCCTAGCACTTGTGAGGCAGAGGCAGGAGGATCTTTGTGAGTTCAAGGCCAGCCTGGTCTACAGAGTGAGTTCCAGGACAGCTAGCGCTACAGGGAGACCCTGTATCAAAAAGACCAAAAATAAAATAAAATAAAATAAAATAAAAAATAAAAATTAAAAATAAATTTAAAAGTCACTGGTTCACCACACCTTTTTTTTTTTTTTTTTTTTGGGTATTTTTGAGAACCAGGGTCTCCCTGTGGCCCCCAGCTGTCCTGGAACTCTTCTCCTGTAGACCAGGCTGGCCTTGAAACTCACAAAGAATCACCTGCCTCTTGACCTCCCAAGTGCTAGATTAAATCCAACCACACCCTTTAATCCAAACACTAGGGAGTGGAAGCAGGCATAATAAGATATCTGTGAGTTCAAGGCAGCCACCTGGTCTACATAGTGGAGTTCCGCAGTCCAGCTGGGGTTACAGGGAGACCAGTTGCTCAAAACAAACAAAACAAGACAAACAAATAAATAAGTAAATAAATGTTGAAGTGTTTGCTTTCATTTTCAATTGCTTTTCATGTACATTTGGGGGTTGGAAAATTGATTTTTTTAGACAGGGTCTTGTTGTGTATGTAACCCAGGCAGGCTTTGAACTTTGGATCTTCATGCCCTAGCCTCTCAAGTACTACTAGCTAGGATTACAGGTATGAGCTACACATTTAGCTTTTCACATGCTTTTTTTAAAATTTTTTTTTATTTCCATAATGTGATATGAATGTACTGTCTGAATGCCAGTCTGTGCACGCCGTGTCGTGCAATGGCCACGGAGCAAAGAGGGTGTCGGACTCCTCCTGGAACTGGAATTCTCCTGGATTTGGAGTTTCAAGAACGGCTCTCGGCTGCCATGTGGGTGCTGGGGAGATCGAACCTGGGTCCTCTGCAAGAAGCCGTCGGCGCTCTTAACCCGCTAGGCCATCTCTCCAGCCCTCACATGGCTTTTTAAAAGTCCATCTCTCTCTCTCATTTTTTTTTTTTTTTTTTTTTTTTTTTTTTTGTCTTGTTTCGAGACAGGGTCTCCTTATAGCCCCAGCGTCCTGGAAATCACTCTTGTGGACAAGGCTGGCCTTGAACTCACAAAGATCCGTCTGCCTCTGCTCCCAAGTGCTAGGAATTAAAGGCGTGCACCCACACACACCCGGCAAGTCGCATCTCTTTCTTACTGGTGACTGCAACTCCCAGTCCCTTTCTAAAATCACTTGTAATATTTAACTTAATAGAGAGTAATCTTTACTGAGAAAACAATACCCAGCCCTTGATTTTACTCCAAACTACATCTTCCTGTTAGAGAAATTGAATTAAAAAGTGTGCTATTTGACTATTATTCTCTCCTATGTTAATGTTATAAATATGCTTTTCATTTAATTTGTTCACTCATATCTACCTGACCTAAATGCCATATCAAGTACCCAAATTCGCTTAAGGATAAGAATTGATAGCGAGACTCTTTTATGACGAAATAAAACGCACTGCTCTGCTCTTACTCTTTCGAATGGGCCATCTCTGGCAGAGGCATGCTGTGTTTTATGAACAGGAGGAGCGTGGCAAATTAACAAGGCAGTGGAATGGTTGTGCTGTTTTCACTAGGTTACGCACTGAGACTTTTGAAAAAAAGATGGTTGTAATGTTTCTTTCCCTTTTTTGGAAAATAAAACGCATACATTGTTTATTTACAATGGGGAATTAGGAATTTGATGTGCTGAGCTACATGGGTTTTATCTAGTTCTTCAAGAATGGAGAGTATCTCACTTCCACCCTTTGTATTCAGCAAGCTAGTTTCATATCTACATATTGGAGTCAGGAAAAGGAGAGAAAAGCAATTGCCGAGTTGTACACGCTAATAGACAGTGTGCTAATTAGGTCTGTTTATTGGTGCAGAAGCTGAGGGTCAAGCACTCACCTCCCCAAATAATGCTTTAGTCTTAATTCTAGTCACAGTTTCATACCCTGTTCAAGAAACTCTCTCCCCCACGAATGGTAGGAGAATTAGACAAACAGAATGCTGTACAATTCCTCAGAAAATTTAGACATTAAACTGACAAATCGTGCACTGTTTTGATATGAAAATTCCAACATTTTAGTACTAGAGACCCGGTTCTATAAAAGTAAAATAACAGGGGCTGGAGAGATAGCTCAGTTATCAAAGTACCTGAGTTCTATTACCAAATCACATGTAAAAAAAAAAAAATAGTCATCACAGGTGTCTGTCCCTCCTAATACCAGAAGCACTAGGGAGACAGAAACAGAAACAGAAACAGGGGTGTCCCTCTGGGGGCTTACTAGCAGCCCAATCCTAGGCCCAAAAGGTTAAACAAGACGCCACGCAAACGCAAGCATGCACAGCACAGCACGCATATGCACGACGCACGGCAACTAAGCTAATCCTTAAACTAATTATTTTTTTTTTTTACTCAGAGTCGCCTGTTCTCACCATTATTAATATGGACTAGAAAGTTTGTCAGAAGGTAACCTATCTGAAGATGATTCTCTTTTTGTGATTGTTACAAACTTCCTTTAATTAAAAACGATTGCCAAATTAAAGGACTAATATTTTGATAAAGGAATTCCAATAAATTGTCTTGCAAAAATAAANTCTATCTGTATCCCCCCCATTTTTTTTTTTTGGTCTTTTCGAGGACAGGGTCTCCTTATAGCCCCAGCTGTCCTGGAACTCACTCTGTGGACAAGGCTGGCCTTGAACTCACAAAGATCCGTCTGCCTCTGCCTCCCAAGTGCTAGGATTAAAGGCGTGCACCACCACACCCGGCAAGTCCATCTCTTTCTTACTGGTGACTGCAACTCCCAGTCCCTTTCTAAAATCACTTGTAATATTTAACTTAATAGAGAGTAATCTTTACTGAGAAAACAATACCCAGCCCTTGATTTTACTCCAAACTACATCTTCCTGTTAGAGAAATTGAATTAAAAAGTGTGCTATTTGACTATTATTCTCTCCTATGTTAATGTTATAAATATGCTTTTCATTTAATTTGTTCACTCATATCTACCTGACCTAAATGCCATATCAAGTACCCAAATTCGCTTAAGGATAAGAATTGATAGCGAGACTCTTTTATGACGAAATAAAACGCACTGCTCTGCTCTTACTCTTTCGAATGGGCCATCTCTGGCAGAGGCATGCTGTGTTTTATGAACAGGAGGAGCGTGGCAAATTAACAAGGCAGTGGAATGGTTGTGCTGTTTTCACTAGGTTACGCACTGAGACTTTTGAATAAAAAGATGGTTGATCTCTGAAACCATACATTTTTATTTACAAATGGGGAATTTAGGAATTATGTGCTGGCTACAGGGTTTTATCTAGTTCTTTCAAGAATGAGAAGTATCTCACTTCCACCTTTGTATATCAGCAGCTAGTTCATATCTACATATTGAAGTCAGGAAAGGAGAGAAAAGCAATTGCCGAGTTGTACACGCTAATAGACAGTGTGCTAATTAGGTCTGTTTATTGGTGCAGAAGCTGAGGGTCAAGCACTCACCTCCCCAAATAATGCTTTAGTCTTAATTCTAGTCACAGTTTCATACCCTGTTCAAGAAACTCTCTCCCCCACGAATGGTAGGAGAATTAGACAAACAGAATGCTGTACAATTCCTCAGAAAATTTAGACATTAAACTGACAAATCGTGCACTGTTTTGATATGAAAATTCCAACATTTTAGTACTAGAGACCCGGTTCTATAAAAGTAAAATAACAGGGGCTGGAGAGATAGCTCAGTTATCAAAGTACCTGAGTTCTATTCCCAAAATCCATGTTAAAAAAAAAAAAGTAGTCATCACAGTGTCTGTCCCTCCTAATACCAGAAGCACTAGGGAGACAGAAACAGAAACAGAAACAGGGGTGTCCCTGGGGGCTTACTAGCCAGCCAACCTAGGCAAGTACACGCACGCACGCAAGCATGCACGCACGCACGCATGCACGCACGCACGCACTAGCTAATCCTTAAACTATTACTCAATCCCTGTTTCACCTTATTATGACTAGAAAGTTTGTCAGAAGGTAACCTATCTGAAGATGATTCTCTTTTTGTGATTGTTACAAACTTCCTTTAATTAAAAACGATTGCCAAATTAAAGGACTAATATTTTGATAAAGGAATTCCAATAAATTGTCTTGCAAAAATAAGAAATTAAACAAAACGATACAAGACAAATGCCCTAAATTGTGTCTTTTCCAAGGACTCCCAGATTTAAACACAAGAGAACTTTAATTCATATTTAAGATCTTACAACACTACCTTCTCAGGAACATCCACCAGCTTCTCTCTGCAAATCTTCTCACTGCTGATTGCTTCCCAGGGGGTGCCATGTGAATTAATTGGCTAATGTTCTTAAAGCCTGGCCTCAGTGTTAAGTGTTACCATTAGTGTGCAGTGTATATATCTCTGCAATTATCTGCCACCCTAAAACACTATGGCTGTGAGGGTGCCTCTCTCCTGGAATATTTATAGAAGATTAAAGGAAGTTCAAGAAGAAAAGGGGTAAAAAAGGTATGTAGGCTAATTTTAGGGTACAGAAAAGGGAAATTTCAAATTTAGTTTATTTTATTGCTGCCTGTTACATCAAACTATTTCTTGAAATTGTAGGTAATTATGCTAGAAGAAAAAATTTATCTATATTCACTGTGAGTTTAAACTCTGCTATATACCTTTACTAAATCAACTTGTAAAAGAATGAAGCAATTGAGTTATATATTGAGATACTTATAATTTATGCTTGTCATAATTTAACTATGGATTATAATACTTACATATAAAATCTGATTAATTGAAACAGTATATCTGACATTAATGAGAGTGCATCCAATAATGCCTACCTTTTTTTTTAATCTTTTCTTAATGTCACAGACTATCCTTAGAAAATTTTAAATCAGAATCAAATTTTGATTGAATTAATAGCAACAATAACAATGGTAACAGTTTATGTTTTATGGAATTAAATCAAGTGGTAAGTGTTGTGGGGGGTGAGATTTTACTCATTTTGCACACTATCAAATCAGTCTGCTGACAGAAGACATGCGTCTCCTGTATCTAAGACAAAGGGCAGTTAATAAGCAGTACCACAGCCAGAATATCTTCAGTTCCACTCAAGTCCCAATTCTTACAGGGTGACACATGGAGGCCAGGAGTTACCTAGCTGTCCACAGGATGAGTTACACTGCAGAACCCTGAGCATAGGAAGCGCCAGTCCTGTCCCTCTGCTCCAAATAAAGACTCCATCTTCCAAAGCTGTTTGCTTTGTCAATGTTAACACAGAGACAGCAGACAGACAGACAGACAGACAGAAAAAGAGAGACATGGAGAAAGAGAGACAGAGACAAAAGACAGACAGACACACACACACAGAAAGAGAGAGAGAGAGAGAGAGAGAGAGAGAGAGAGAGAGAGAGAGAGAACTAAAGGCTGTGGTACCTCTGCTCACAAGCAATGCATGAGGGCTGAGGCAACAAAGCATAGTACATATCTGTCACGTGCCATGCCTGGGTTCAATGCCCAGCACCTTAAAGACATGCCTTGCGTGCTGTTGAAGCCAGGAGAGTTATCCCAACACTAGGGTGACCATCGACCCTAGTGTTAATAAATACTTGCTATTCAGTTTTGCAAATGTCCCAGTTT
The DNA here is from genome assembly GCA_009823505.1 of Rhizomys pruinosus. Lineage (NCBI taxonomy): Eukaryota > Metazoa > Chordata > Mammalia > Rodentia > Spalacidae > Rhizomys > Rhizomys pruinosus. Next base: position 2,039,619 of record VZQC01008050.1, on the reverse strand, counting down.
AGACAAGAAATTTTGTGGTCAGCACATTTACAATTCTTTAAAAATTTTCCTCTGCCTAGCCAGAATGTTGCTGGTCTCAACGACGACAATAAAGTCAATCAGTACAAGAGAATGGAAGTCAAAAGGGGGCATCAGCTGGGCCTGCTAGTACACCCCTGGAAGGAGGTTATCTTCAGAACATAATAAATTCAAGGCCAGACTGGGCTACATGAGACCCTGTCTCAAAAAAAAAAAAAAAAAGGTATGAGGGGAGGGTTAAATCATACACGTTTTAGTCAGGCGTGGTGATACATGCCTTTTATCCCAGCACTTGGGAGGCAGAGGCAGGTGGATCTCTGTGAGTTCAAGGCCAGCCTGGTCTACATAGTGAGTTACAGGACAGCTGGGGCTACAGGGAGACCCTGTCTCAAAAAGACCAAAAAGAAACCAAAAGTCTTTGTTGCATTATCTTTTTCCCATTGGTAATGGTTTCTTGATATACTGCCCCTTTGTTTTAATCCAACATTCAAGCTTTTGTTGCCACTTTCATGTCAAGAATATGGTCTCTCAATAGAATTTAATATATTTGCAAAGAATAAAAAGTAAAAATCAGGTGAACCACAGGTAATGTTCATAAAATTAATGTACAAACTTGGTTGCACATAAACATACATGCCGTTGTCTCTTTTAGTCTTTTAATTGTATCAAAGTAGAGACATCCCCACAGATCATAATATTTGAAATTGCTGGCATGGAGGATTCTTCCATGTAGTCTTATTATTTATGACATGCAGAAACTGTCACAAAAATCAGTTTTATATGGGGTTAGATTCTAATTAAGGCAAATTTGCTATTTAAATGTAATAGCTTTTTTTTCCCAAAGAAGATTAATGAAATATTTTTCTTCTTCCCCCAAAGGAGCTACTGCTTTCTGGCATGCCAGAAGTTGATGTGAGTGATTGGATGAAAAATACAGAATACACAAGTGGCTATGAAAGAGAGGATCCAGTTATTCAGGTGAAATCTCTCTTGAGCTTAGAATGAAGTTAAGTTTGCCATTTAATTTCATAAGCTTTTCAGCACTATTGGATGAAAACCTACATTAATTAACAAAGTAAAGTTTTCCCATAAATTCTTCTTGGGGGAATTTTGCATATGAAAGCCTGTATGAAATCATTTTTGATAAATGAGTTTTATAGAATAAAATATGTGGTATGAATATTGCATATTTCTCTGATACTAATAAGTGTACACATTTGCTCTGAAATGTGAATTGAATTTTTGTTGTTCTTNATCCTTTTGGCTTCATTTTTAAAACTTGTTTTCCTAAAATTATTAATTTTGTCAGTTCTAGTCCGCTTAATATTGTAATGGTATTTTAGGTGGCAACCTTGTGGCACATACTGTTTTTGTTTATCCAACTGAAGTTTATTATAAGCTTAGCACACTGTAGGTACATGCACAAATTACAGCCAAAGCGTTATGGCACATCTGCCTGTAATCCAATTCCTCATGAAAACTTTCACAGTCCAAGTCCGTCACCACACGAATAGGTATGCAAACCTGAACAAAATGAGAAGTTCTATCGGTGCTATCGTGCGAGAGAAGTGTGCCTTTGTCATAGACTGAGAAGAGAGAAATAAAACAAATTGCCATCATTCAGAATCTCCAAACACTACTATCCTTTAGGTCTAACTACAGGCCTCAGACGAAAGGCCCTAAGATTGTCCTGCACATAATCAGGGGATGAGCACGGGAAGTTGGCCGCTTGCAGTTTCAACCTACCCCGGTTACTTACGCCTGGATTACTGATCCTGCTGCTTAATTAAGTACTGATATTTAGAGGTTGCTATTATCAAGAGCATTACTAAACTTTATGAAAATGGGCTGTGTATACGCGAGGGCCCCTTTTCCCTAGAGAGGCGGAAGATAGAAAACTTGACTTACTGGGCGAGAGACCACTTGGGTAAACAGCCCTTTATCCTTCTCAAGTAGTTCTAAAATGTGTCCATATCGGCCCCACAAACTCCTGTGGTTCCTCCCAAGACTGGATGTCCCAACTGAGGCCAGTCCATCTGTTTTTTTTACCAACAAAAACCAATGGAAAAAAACTGCTGAAGAAAAACGTGGTCATGTATAGACACGTTGCTTGCATTCCTCTAGCAAGAGATCTTACTTTAGTGACTCACATCCTCTTGTGCACCTGTAGTCTTTGCCATTGATCTCCAATTTCCCACCTCTGGGACTTCACTTTATAGTTTCACCACAAACCATCAACACACACACACAAGATCATAACACACCACACCACACACACACACAAATAAGATAAAAAAGATCTTTTCATTTGTTGGATCCTAGCACCAAAATCTCCATTGATTTTAATAAAAGGCAAACCAAACAATTTTTCCTCCCTCTCTCTCCCTCCTCCTCCTTCCTCCCTCCTCCTACTCCACCATCCTTCTTCTTCTTCTTTTCTCTTCTTTTTCTTCTTCTTCCCTTCTTCTTCTTCTTCTTTCTTTCTTCCATCTTTCTTCATCCTTCCTTCTTTTCTAGTAAATATAACACCTGATATCGATCATCAACTTGTCTATGCAATGTAAGGAATGTAAAGTTTAATATTTTTAGACTTTTCCCTGCATACAATTCCTAACTGTCAAAAATGTGGATCCCCTAAACCAGATGTACTATTGGAGTTAATTCTAACAGTTTTTCTTTTCATATGTCATAAATTCTGGTATAATGTTGTGGTGTGTATGTAATCCACAATTTTGAAGTATAAAAATATTGGACAGAATACAAACAACAACACAAAACCAAAAAGTCTGGGGTCAAAAGAAACCAACCTGGAGAGCAGTGTGTTAAACTACTTTCTGCCGCAACACTAAAGTTCCAGCATAAAAAATGGACTGAGCTAAAAAAAAGATGCAGACATTTATGGCAGAAAAGACATGCATCATTCGGAGGGTGGGGGGGGCAAGAAGGGGGAACGGGTATAAACCTTGATTAAGAAATATTGTAAATGGAAAATCCCAACAACTTCAATAAGAAAAAACCCTCGATGGAAGGAAAATTTTCTCCTATAGATATCTTGTTTTCACGTTTACTCCTCTAGAACAACCCAGATTTTAAGATGACTGATAAAATCATCTTCCTTTGATGTCATTGTAGATAGTGATGAAAGTCTCAGTGTAAGCCGTTTTTAACACAGCAGTAACATAGACAACACCAAGGGCCTTTATAAGCATTTGTCCAACATTGGTTGGAAAGAAGAAATGCAATGCCCTCACCATATAAACTGCAAGAGATGCAGGAGAGAGAGAGAGAAGGAGAAGAGAAAGAGAGAGAGACGAGAGAAGAGAGAGAGGTCAGAGAGATTGAGAATTCATGTTATGGCCCATGTTGTAGAAGTACTTTGAGCCCATCTGCAAAACTAAGCTATGAGGAAAGAACACCAGACCGACGCAATTCCTAAAACTATTATAGGAGAGTAAAGTACCGTTTCCCGATTAGGGAGTGGCCCGCTTTTTCTTGCCTGGTAACGCGGCGTGAGTACTCAGAGGAAAATTGAGCTCACTAAATAGGCAACTTCTATTTGGGGAACACAGTCAGCTTTAGACTTGAGGTCCTACCTCCATCATAATCTTTGCGGATTCTTATTTATGAGCACATTGGGATCGTAACCTGCCATATCCAGTCCTTACCGTCAGAGATCTCAGCAGACCGAAATAGTAAAGGACCTTCTTTGCGTCCTTAAAAAGAGGCAAACTATTGAGTAGGGAAAGTCGGTTGTAAGACTTTTTTTGAAATGTTTTATAAAAATCTTAGTCCTTGAAACCATCTGTAGTCCTAGGCCATTTTTTGGGTTGGGAGGCCTAACTTATTTACATCTTCATTTCTTGTCTTAGTTTTTTTCCTACGTATTTCATTTTTTATTGATGCTTTTGTGTATTTCATACATCATTTCATTTCAAGTGCTTCAGAAAGCATAGACCATGCCTGCCGCCTTTTCCCTCTTCCACCCCACCCACCCCACCCAATACCAGATCATGCATTCTGACCGTAACTACCCCTTCTATGCAGTCCTCCAATCCTTGCTTCTCTGATTTGCTTTTGTTTTTTTCATTTTTTTTTAACAATAAGTGATAATTTGTGGCCAGCACAAGCTACCACCTTTAGTTAAAACAGATTTGAGAGCAGTGTCGACTGTCCCAGCCTAAACACAGACTTTCATGGGTCCCACCATCCACAGTGGGGGGGGGGGGCCTTGTATGCTTTTCAAACCTATCATAGTTGACACATCAATGAGTTGTCCAGTTTTCATATGTTGTAGTCTTCCCTGTTCTTATTCAATTCACACCTTCTTATCGCAGCCCTATTGACAATCTTACGTAGTTGCTCACGAGCAACGCCTTCACCTTTTCTGGAATGATCCGCGATATGTATCCTGTTCTCTCCTTTGTGTATGTGCGTTTTAATCAAGAAAGGGTACAGGTGGGATGAGGAAGCATTGTTCCCTATTTAGGCTGGTCCGAACTCTTTCCTTTGGTTGACCTTTTGGTGATTTCCCATGTATCTTTCCTTTATTGATAACAGATAAACGATTTCGATAATTAAGGAACCTAATATTTTGATAGGAAATTCCATTCTATATATGTGCCGTTCCCTTATGTGCTCTATTAGATATAGAGTATAGAAAATTAGAGTTTTAATTGTAAGCCATATTACCTCAGTCATGATATACATATTTAGACTCTGGAATTGCCCTTTTTCGTTGTCTGTTTGTTGAATTATTCTCCCTTATTCGTACACTTAGTGATCTTTCTCTATTTTCCTAATAGGAAACTCGCCCGCAGTTGGCCCTCCTTCTTTCCTTTTGGTTTAAACTGAGCATATTGAAAGAGGTCTCCTTGTACTATCATGTAGTTTAACTTTTCCACCACACTTTCCACATAAGAACTAAACTTTTTATAAGTGGATTCTCAAAATTCGAATTTTTTTTTTGTATGGTTTATTTTCCTTTGGTTTACTATTTTCATTGAGAATCCTCCTTACTCGCTGATTTTCTCTTGTGTTTTATTTCTTCTTGTTGCTGCGTTTAGGGCTCCATTTGTTGTTTGGTTGTTGTCTCTCCAAGTTACTTTAAAAATTTTTTATTATTAATTTTATTTATCCTTAGTTTGTGTATGCCATGTTACTTCCTGCATGCATAAGTGTGGTGCCACCCGTCGTTACGTTTGCCAATGCCGCGGAGGTCAGCAAAGAGGGTCTCGGAATTTCCCTGGAACTGGAGTCCCTGGAATTTGGAAGTTTCAGAATGGTTTTTCCTCAGTTTCAGCCGAGAAACATCCAACATCGTGGGTGGCTTCAGGCGTGTGATCCGAATACCTTCGCGTGTCATCCCATTCTCCATATATAGCGATCCTGGCAACTCCCGTAACCGCTGAGAATTGCTTCCACGGGGATGCTTCCATTCAGCCAAGTCCGCAGTGGTACATTTAATATGGCTAGTAATTCTTTTGTATGTCTCGTCATGATGCCTGTGCTACTGATCATTTAGCTGTATATAAGTGTTACCCCTTGTGCTATTTTTTCAGTTGTTTTTTGTTTTTTGTGTTCTTTTGTTTTTGTTTGTTTTTAGTTTGTTCGAAGATAAATCATCTGCACGGTTTTTTTTCCTATCTGTGTCCAGCTGTCCCTGGGACTCCCCCAAACCTCCTTGTAGACCAGGCTGGGGCTTCTAGAACTCAAGAAAATATCTTCCATCCGTATGTCTGGCCTTCCGTGAGGCCGTAGGCTCGCCTATAGGAATTAAAGGTCTCGTCCGTGCACCACCTGGACTTTACTGCACCATTCTGTCAAGAGTTTTATAGGTAAATTCTATTATAGTAAGATAAGGTGGATATAGAAAGTAGTTATTGTAAGGCCTTGCACTTGAATTCAAATTTTATCATTGGGTAGAGCATACACATGTGTAGAAACAAGGGAAAAGTGGCCATAGAAATATTCACCCATATTAGTTTATTTTATTAGTGTTGACCGGCTATGTTGACAATCAAATTCCCATTGATTTTCGGTATGTACATTGTTAAGGAGAGAACGGTTATTATGTGTGCTCATTGAGTTAGAAAAGAAGAAATTTTATTCTTATATTTTCAACTTGGTGGAAGTTTAAAAAACCATAATTTCACTAGCATAAGCCTACTTTTACAATCTCGCTATACCATTTAGCTAAAATTCAATTTTAATGACTTGAATTTATATATTGAGATTCTTGTATAGATTTAGCTGTTGTGCTTGTGTATAATTTTTAATTATGGATTAATGTCTTTAAATGATAAATTGAATGTGGTATATGATTGTGTGATTTTTAATAATAAGTTAATTAAAAAAAAAAAATTTTTTTTTAATCTTTTTTAAATGTCAGATAGTTTCTTGAATTTTAAATCAGAATCAAATTTTGATTGAATTAATAGCAACAATAACAATGGTAACAGTTTATGTTTTATGGAATTAAATCAAGTGGTAAGTGTTGTGGGGGGTGAGATTTTTTAACTATTTTGCACTTCAAATCAGTCTGGCCTGACAGAAGACATGCGTCTCCTGTATCTAAGACAAAGGGCAGTTAATAAGCAGTACCACAGCCAGAATATCTTCAGTTCCACTCAAGTCCCAATTCTTACAGGGTGACACATGGAGGCCAGGAGTTACCTAGCTGTCCACAGGATGAGTTACACTGCAGAACCCTGAGCATAGGAAGCGCCAGTCCTGTCCCTCTGCTCCAAATAAAGACTCCATCTTCCAAAGCTGTTTGCTTTGTCCTAATGTTAACACAGAGATACAGAGACAGACAGACAGACAGACAGAAAAGAAGAGACAGTGAGAAAGAGACAGAAGAAAGACTAGACCCAGAACAAACCGAGAGAGGAGAGAGAGAGAGAGAGGAGAGAGAGAGAAGGAGAGAGAGAATAAAGGCTGGTGGTACCGTCTGTACCAGCAATGCCTGGGCTGAGGCAACAAGCATAGGTAATATCTGTCAGTGCCATGCGCTGGGTTCAATGCCCAGCACCTTAAAGACATGCCTTGCGTGCTGTTGAAGCCAGGAGAGTTATCCCAACACTAGGGTGACCATCGACCCTAGTGTTAATAAATACTTGCTATTCAGTTTTGCAAATGTCCCAGTTTAGACAAGAAATTTTGTGGTCAGCACATTTACAATTCTTTAAAAATTTTCCTCTGCCTAGCCAGAATGTTGCTGGTCTCAACGACGACAATAAAGTCAATCAGTACAAGAGAATGGAAGTCAAAAGGGGGCATCAGCTGGGCCTGCTAGTACACCCCTGGAAGGAGGTTATCTTCAAGAAATAAATAAATTAAGGCCAGACTGGGCTTACATAAGACCCTGTCTCAAAAAAAAAAAAAGTGTAATGGAGGGGAGGTTATATACACGTTTTAGTCAGTGCCGTTGTACATGCCTTTTAATCCCAACAATTGGGAGCAGAGGCAGGTGGACTCTGGTGGAGTTTCAGGCAGCCTGTTCATAGTGAGTACAGGACAGCTGGGGCTACAGGAGACCCCTGTTCCTCAAAAAGACCAAAAAAGAAACCAAAAAAAAAAAGGAGAGAAGAAATACATATAGTAGAACCCTAACTGAAGTTCAAGCACTTATTTGGGGGGGGGAAGACTAGTTAAGGAAATATTTAAAGCTGTTTTGATGATTAAGACAAGCAACTAGGGCTAGAGAAGTGGCTGAGTGTTGAGAGGATGAACTGCTCTTGCAGAGGACCCAAATTCAATGTCAGTCTCCATGTCAGGGTGTGGCTTTACTGCTTCTATTCTGGCTCAAGAGGAAATCAGAATCTCTAGTCTCTAAAATATTGGATTCACATTCAATATCAGACACAAAGCCACACAAGTATAATAAATGTTAATAAATTCATTCCTGTGCAGGGAGGTTTGGAGATCCACTAATGGGAACTTCAGCCAGAGTCCAGTCAATAATAAAAGAGGAAAGTCTGTTCATTCTTCAGAAAGGGAAGCCTGGGGGCTGGAGAGATCTTTGCTGCTAGCTAGTGGTTTAAGGAACAATGCTCTTTGCAAGAGGACTGGGGTGTCGATTCTCCCAGCACCCACATTGGCAGCTGAGAGCCTCTGTAATCCAAATGCCAAGGAGAAATTCCAGGTTCCAGGGGAATCCGAAACACACCCTCTTGACTGTACGCGGCATTACACAACGGGTGCACAGACCTGCATGCGACAGTACGTTCATACATCAGAAATAATAATTATACAAATTTTTTTTAATAAAAAATATAAAAATAAAAGGAAGTGGGTCTAGCAAGAACCTGATTTGTCCTTTAGTGTAGGACTGGTAATGCAAAAGGAGCAGGGCCCCTGAGTGACCTTGGGAGCAGATCCCCAATGACCCTCGGAAAAAAAACTTGTTTTTTATCTGGCTAACTGTGTGGCTAAAACTCCAAAGGAAAGTATAATCATAAATATAAATATCCTGAGAAATTGTACTTAGGTATAAAACTTGAGATTCTTAGTAAGCAAAAAAAAAATAAAAAAAAAAAAGCACAGTTGTTTTGCCTGTCTTACCGGCAAGTGCAGCTACTCTGTGGCTGCCACTGCTTTTGCCATCCTTCAAAGATGTGAGAAGACACAGATTTTCAACCCTCCAATATAGGCTGAAGATTCATGTCTCTCCAAGAATCCTCCAAACCTTCAGTGCCAGATGGGGACTGCAGAGACATCCAACTCGTGGATTGAGCTACTACTGGGGTTTCCACTTCTTCAGAGTATAGACTGCCATTGTAGGACTACCCAGGCTGTATCATGGAGACCAGTACAGGAAGATCAAGACAGGACACGGTGCTTGCTGGACCTCATTTGGTGACCATGGGAAGGGAAAACCCCAGTGTGGAGCACAAGGGCAGAACTGATGGTGGCTTGGGCTTGTCCAGGAGACTTCAAACATGGCATCTTTCAGCCTAATTAAAAAAAATCATAAACTGGGCTGGAGAGATGGCCTAGCGGTTAGGAGCGCCGACTGCTCTTTCAGAGGACCCGGGTTCCAACCCCAGCACCCACATGGCGGCTGAAAACCGTCTTTAACTCCAGTTCCAGGGGAATCCGATGCCCTCTTCTGACCTCCGCGGCATTGCACGACACGGGTGCACAGACTTACATTCAGACAGTATATTCATACACATATGAAAATAAAAAAAATCATAAACTGAAGATGCCAAAACTTACGACATATGTGGCATGCATATATGCATATTTGGAGTGATGCATATTGGAAGGAATAATAACAACGGAAAAGACCGCAGCAAAGAACTGACTGAAATAGTGAACTTCTGCTCAAAACAGTAAACTTCTGCATTGAGAATTTTGAGAGACTGAGAAAAAGATGAAAAACATGTTTGGCAAAATGCTTGAGCTCTGGTGGGGTGGGGGGGACAAGGAGAAGGGCACGGGTCTAGATTTGATTTGTAATATAATTTTGTCTGAAATGCACAGAGCTTCAATAAAACATTGGCTTTAAAAAAGAAAAGAAAAAAAATTCAAAAATCTTTTTAAAAAGTGACTAAATGCTGGGTGTTGTAGGACATGCTTTAATCCCACCATTCAGGAGGCAGAGGCAGGTGGTTCTCTGTGAGATCAAGACCAGCCTGGTCTACATATCAAGCTGGAGGCCAGCTGGGACTAAAAGAGAGACCCCGTCTCAAAAAGAGCAAAAAAAAAAAGGAGAGGGGGGACTAAAAACACATAGCTGGTATAAACAATACCCATTCTTCTCTATTGAAAAATCTCAGGTGACTTTTACCCTATGTATTCCTGAAACTAAGAAATTTTTGTTAGTTTCTGCTTTGACTTAAAGAATCTTTCGAATACCCAGTATGTTTCAGCTGACCCCAGAAAACTCATTCTTTCCAGGTTCACTGTCCTCTCTCACTTCCCCCACACAGTCCAAACTTTGATTTCAGTAGCATTCCACTCCACCAATCTCTTTCTCCTCCACCATTGGGTTCAACTCTGACCCTGTCTCCACAATCAATCTTGACCTTAGACAATAGTGATTTAATGGGTTTAAACTCAATGCTATGGAACAAGATCAATTTATTCCTCTGACTGGCCCAAACAATCTAGTTCAGCCAAGAACATTTTTGGTTTTAATTCCATAGGTCACTGGTAGCCTATGGTTATGCACATTTTATTTATTTTTATTTTATGTGTACGAATGTAATGCCTGCATGTAGGTGGGTACATCTGTGCTGTGCAATGCTCCAGAGGTCAGAACAGGGTGTCAGATCCCCTGGAACAAGAGTTACAGATGGTTGTTAGCTACCATATGGATGTTGGGAATTGAACCCAGGTCCTCTGCAAGAGCAGCCAGTGCTCTTTCCCACTGAGCTACCTTTCCAGTCCCAAGTAAATTCTTTTTTAAAATTTTTATTTATTTTTTATGTGTATGAATGTACTGTCTGCATGTAGGTTTGTGCACCTATGTCAGATTCCTCTGGAACTAGAGTTAAAGACGGTTTTCAGCCACCATGTGGGTGCTGAGGATCGAATCCGGGTCCTCTGAAAGAGCAGTCGGCGCTCTTAACCACTAGGTCACCTCTCCAGCACCCCCAAGTGAATTCTTTTTAAAAATATTTTATTTGTGTGTGTGTATATATATATGTATAGTGTGTGTGTGTGTGTGTGTGTGTGTGTGTGTGTGCAGATAAGTGTAGTGCCCACAAAGTCCAGAAGAGGTCATTGGATCTCCTAGAAATGGACTTCAGGTAGTTGTGTCCTGCCTGACTTTGGTGCTGGGAACCTAACTCAGGTCCTTTAGATGAGTAGGAGGCATGAATTTTTTTTTTTTTTTTTGGTTTGGTTTGTTTTGGGTTTTTTTGGTCTTTTTGAGACAGGGTCTCCCTTTAGTCCCAGCTGACCTGGAGCTCACTCTATAGACCAGCCTGGCCTTGAACTCACAGAGATCCACCTGCCTCTGCCTCCCCAGTGCTGGGATTAAAGGTAAGCACCACCACACCCAGCTTAGGAGGTACTCTTTATTTATTTATTCATTTATCATTTTTTATGTGTGTGAATGTACTGTCTGCATGTAGGTTGGTGCACCCGTGTCATGCAATGAAGTAGAGGTCAGAAGAGGGCATTGGATTTCCCTGAAACTGGAGTTAAAGACGGTTCTTAGCTACCATGTGGGTGCTGGGAATCAAACCTAGGTCCTCTGCAAGAGCAGTTGGTGCTCTTAGCCACTGAGCCATCTCTCCAGCCCCAGGAGGTACTCTTTTTTTTTAAATTTTATTTTTTATGTGTATGAATGTACTGTCTTCATGCAGTCTGTGCACCAGTGTCATGGAGGTCAGAAGAGGGCATCGGATTCCCCTGGAACTGGAGTTAAAGACAACTCTCAGCTGCCATGTGGGTGCTGGGGATTGAACCTGGGTCCTCTGCAAGAGCAGTTGGTGCTCTTAGCCAGTGAGCTATCTCTCCAGCCCCAGGAGGTACTCTTAATAGCTGAGTCTAAAGCACCTTAAGTGAGTTTTTGATGGCCCTTTTCCCTGAACTTGAATTGGACCTTCAATTCCTGGGACTTGATACCTTGCCACACTCTCCTCAAGCCCTCATTGGTAAAAAAACAACAGATACTGCCGGGCGTGGTGGTGCACGCCTTTAATCCTAGCACTTGGGAGGCAGAGGCAGGCGGATCTTTGTGAGTTCAAGGCCAGCCTGGTCTACAGAGTGAGTTCCAGGACAGCTGGGACTACAGAGAGACCCTGTCTCGAAAAAGACCAAAAAAAAAAAAACAGATACTAAGTCCTGAAGCAAAGGTTTTGTGAGTCAGTCTGACAGTACTCTCAGCTCTCTAGCCAGAGCTGTGTGTGGTTACTGAGTAGCAGTATTTATCCCCACAAGAGCTCTTGTGGTGAATGGAATTTCGTTGGCATATCTTTGACCATGTATGCATAGTGCCGCTGCCTGGACTTTCTCTCTAAACCTATTACCAGAGTGTCTCATAAAAAAATGACCATTTTAGGCAGGTGTGGTGGCGCATGCCTTTAATCCTAGCACTTGGGAGACGAGGCAGGCGGATCTCTGTGAGTTCAAGGCCCACCTAGTCTACATAGTGAGCTCCAGGCCAGCTGGGACTAAAGTGAGACCATGACTCAAAAAGACAAAAAAAAAAAAGAGACCATTTTAACTTACTTCATACCAAATATATGCCCAGGGCTTATTACCTAAAAAAAAAATCTGGAAAAAAATGTCCCCAACAAGGTGCTGAATTTAAAGTCAGGTCATACACTTGAAGTGAAAGAAAAAGAAATTAGCTAAAAAAAAATAAAAATAAATAAAAAAAGAAAGAAATTAGCTAGTTTGTGGATACAAGGGTGAGCATGTCATCAATTCCATGATAATGATTTAGCATAACTGAAAGCTAGCTTTAGGTTTTTCTCAAAGCAGAATTAGGATAGTACTATTCTCTAGATGTGGCATACTCTTCAGGTACCACATTAAAATAAGTAATGCACTTAAAATGATTTACCGGCTACCCATGGGAGTAGGAGAAAAATTAAGTGATTAGGAAGATGAGATTCCACAAAAACAGCTCTGGGTTGGATAACAACAGCCTGGGTAGAGAAAGGTCCCTAGACTAGGAGACAAAGGAGACTCAGCTAACTTAACTCTCTTCAGTGGTAAGACTACTCCCCAGGAGTTGGTGGAGATGATTGCATGCCCTAGTGTGAACTATTAAAACAAATGTGCATTTTTAATTTTCACATGGAGAAATATAGTACTTCATAATATAAATCTAAATAGCTTTCAAAAATTCATCTTTCTCAAACTAACTGCTGCTCCTTCTATAAAAGGTGGTGCCTTTCGTGTCCAAGGCCCTGAGTTTGATCTCTAGCACCACAAAAGAAAGCAGGAGGAGGTGATTTCCCCGACTGTTGCTGGTGTTCCTCAGCTTCTTCTGAAGCAGTGTCATGGCTGGGTATTGTATCTTTAGGAAAGCCAATGAGTGAGTGTGACCAGTATAACCCAGTTAGGACAGGGGTTTATCTGGGCACACACAGTGGATTTGGAACCTGTGATTCCTTGCATCCTTAAACAGACCCTGTTCTGTGACACTGCAGCCTCTGCTTATTTTATGGATGGTTTCCATATGCTTCCTTGAAGCTAGATAAAAAGAAACAAGAATTAATATAGTCACTAAATTGCTGTTGAACATAATTAACCTTAATACTATAGCCTTACTCCAAACTTTTCCCTTATTTTATTAGTTTTTATGCCATAAGAAAGAAATATTTGATATTTCCCATAAACACCTTTTTTTTTTTTTAAATTGAGGTCATTAAGAAGCAAATGTCTGGGCTGGAGAGATGGCCTAGCGGTTGGGAGCGCCGACCGCTCTTGCAGAGGACCTGGGTTCGATCCCCAGCGCCCACATGGCGGCTGAGAACCGTCTGAGGCTCCGGTTCCAGGAGAACTCCAGTTCCAGGAGAATCCGAGACCCTCTTCTGACCTCTGCTGCGTTGCACGACACGGGTGCACAGACTTGCATGCAGACAGTACATTCATACACATACAGAAATAAATAAAATTAATTAAAAAAAAATTTTAACAAAAAAGAAAAAAAAAAA
>VZQC01008050.1:2013313-2025733 GCA_009823505.1 Rhizomys pruinosus | reverse complement strand
AAAAAAAAAAAAAAAAAAAAAAAAAAAAAAGCTTGTAGCATTACATTTTTTTGTTAAAACTTTTTAAAAACAGTATTCAGTGATTCTTCCAACAGATTTATCTGCACTGCATTGTTTCATTAATGAAAAACCTTGACCCACAAGTAGTTTACCTATGCAAGACCTATGACATTCTGATTCATATTTATGCTAGCAGTCATAAATGTAGCTTAATCATAAAAAGTTTGTCTTCAGCTGGGCGTGGTGGCACACGCCTTTAATCCTAGCACTTGGGAGGCAGAGACATGTGGATCTTTGTGAGTTCAAGGCCAGCCTGGTCTAGAGTGAGTTCCAGGACAGCTGGGGCTACAGGGAGACCCTGTCTCGAAAAGACCAAAAAAAAAAAAAGTTTGTCTTCAACCAGATTTTTTTTCTTGTCATTTTCTTTTCAAAATGTCAGGTATTTTTTCCTTCAGATTTTTCACCAAAACAATTTTAAGTACTAGAATATATACTATTTTGCAGGAATAAAATAACCACACAAATGCTTGTATTTCTTTGATGGATTTGGGTCGGTAAAAAAAAATGCCAGCATTAACTGTAGAGTGGATTCCTTGTCTAGAATATTTTATTTTTTTATTTTATTTTTTTATTTATTATTTTTTTATGTGTATGAGTGTACTATCTGCATGTAGGTTGGTGCACCCATGTCGTGCAATGCAGTGGAGGTCAGAAAAGGGCATTTGGATTCCCCTGAAACTGGAATTAAAGATGGTTCTTAGCCACTATGTGGGTGCTGGGAATCGAACCCAGGTCCTCTGCAAGAGCAGTCAGCGCTCTTAGCCGCTGAGCCATCTCTCCAGCCCCAATTTTATTTTATAAAACACGCATATAATTTACACGTTATAGTCGGGGACCTGAGGTATAACTTGCTAAGTGAACCCCGAGGTTATTTTATCTTGCAAAAGAAACCTAAACCAAACCAAGGCCCTCACAGTTTATGGTTAGACTGAACCAAATGTGTGCGGTTGTTAGGTATGAAATAGTACTGACCAGGAAATGCATATGCATCTTCACAGATTGTATTTCCTTTGGAAAATACTTTTCTACTTTTAATATAATTAAGCCATAACAGTTTCATGCTGTGGAAAGGGTGAGGAGGTTCATTTTAAGAGATTATAGAAGATGGATTTTCACATTTCTTGTGAAATGCTAACTTAACAGTGTGTCAGCAAGTTTTCTTCTGGGAATGTTGGAGGGTGATATGGGAAGGGTTAGGGTTGCTTTTAGGGGTTTTAACTTTGTGAAATTTGAGAATAGGACAGTTGTTGGCTATGGTACTTACTAGTTTTGTAGTAATGTTTTGCCAGCCTGACTGACTTTCCTTACTGGTTTTTATGCTAATGGTCCCATGTGACTGTTACTCTTCTTGTCTGGGGTATATGCAGAGTAGTTTCTCTCTCATCTGTGTGTAGGCAGCCAGCGTGTATGCATATGTGTGTCCTTTGAATACACAGATGCACACTGTGTGACAATGGAATGGGACGTGGCTGGGAGTGTGGTGTGGAAGCTTTAAGAGCATTTGTTTTTATTCAGAACAGTATTTCCCATCTTTCACCTGCAAGCAGGGAAAGTGTACAGTATTTATTTTATTTCTGTTTTACTCTGAATTTCTAAGTCTTTAAGTAGCTTACATTATTATTATAGGGGAAGACAAGTGACTTACCTAAAGTTGTATTTGGTATTCTTTCTGATTCCTGTATTTTATTTTTTAATTATTTTTATTTGTTTGTTTGTTTATATGAATGTACCATCTGCATGTAGGTTTGTGCACCCATGTTGTGCAATGCCGCGGAGGTCAGAAGAGGGTGTCGGATTCCCCTGGAACTGGAGTTCTCCTGAAATTGGAGTTACAGATGGTTCTCAGCTGCCATGTGGGTGCTGGGAATCGAACCCAGGTCCTCTGCAAGAGCAGTCGGGTGCTGGGAATCGAACCCAGGTCCTCTGCAAGAGCAGTCGGCGATCTTAACCCCTAGAATAACTTAATAAGGAAAAATAGTAGTGTATGTAGTATCTCCTTTTTATTTATTTATTTTTAATTTTATTTATTTATGTGTATGAATGTACTATCTGCATGTAGGTCTGTGCACCCGTGTTGTGCAATGCCACAGAGTTCAGAAGAGGGTGTGGGATTCCCCTGGAACTGGAGTTAAAGACGGTTCTCAGCCAGGTGTGGTGGCGCATGCCTTTAATCCTAGCACTTGGAAGGCAGAGGCAGGCGGATCTTTGTGAGTTCAAGGCCAGCCTGGTCTACAGAGGAAGTTCCAGAACAGTTGGGGCTACAGGGAGACCCTGTCTCAAAAAAGACCAAAAATAAAATAAAATAAAATAAAGACGGTTCTCAGCCGCCATGTGTGTGCTGGGGATCAAACCCGGGTCCTCTGCAAGAGTAGTCAGTGCTCTTAACCACTAGGCCATCTCTCCAGCCCCAGTATCTCCTTTTTAATGAGCTCTTCCTGAATCAAATCTTGGTTTAGCTTTGTATTGATTTTAGAACATGCCCCCTTTCATATGCACATGGTTGTTTTCTAGGGGCCCCCAAAGGTTAACAGTTATTATATATCATTATACACTAACAGTTTGGTCTAATGGGTAAGAACTGAATTGGCAATCATATTAGCTTTTCCTTAGCTCTATGAACCTGGCAAGCCTCTTAGCATCTATCATCCGTTTTTCTTTCAAAATGAATAATAATTGTTGAGTTAGGAAAGCGTCTATAAAGTATATTTATATTAAGAACCTCCAGTGAAAAATGAAAAATAAATATAAACTAATATACAGACCCAGTCCTTGCATTATAACTGAGATTATAGACTTTAGGACTTAAGTTAGACTATTAGTATATTTAAATGCTTTAGTAAGTGTATTAGTCAGTTTTCTGTTGCTGTGATAACACCAGACCAAGGAACTTATAAAAGGAAGAGTTTATTTGAGCTTACAATTGGCGGTTCCAGGGAATTAGTCCATTGTGGCGGGAGGCATGGCGGCCGGATCCAGAGCAGCAAACAGAGGGTCACATATAGCAAAGAGCACAGGAAGCAGAGAGGAGCAACTGTAGAGCACGAGGCTTGTTAAGCTCACTAAGCCGGCCCCCAGTGACACACTTCCCCCAGCATGGCCACACCTTCTAAGACCTCCAGAAACAGCACCACCAACTGGAGACAAATGTCTGAATACCTAGAGCCTATGGGGGACACTCATTCAAACCACCACATTCCACTCCCTGGCCCCCATAGGCTCCTGACCATATAAAATGCAAAACGCATTTAGTCCAACCTTAAAAGTCCCCATAGTCTTTACCAGTTTCAATGTCATTCAAAAGTCCACAGTCCAAAGTCTCTTCTGAGACTCAGGCCAATCTCTTAACTGTAAGCTCCTGTAAAATCAAAAGGCAAATTACATACTCCCAATGTACAGTGGAACCGAATACACATTCCCATTCCAAAAGGGAGGAATAGAGGCATAGTGAGGAAATACTGGACCAAAACAAGACCGAAAACCAGCAGGGCAAACGCCAAGTCCTGTAGCTCCACATGCGACTTCTGGGACTTGACTTCCAAAGGGCTTACACGGCTCAGCTCTTCCAGCTTTGCTTGCAACATACATCTCTTTCTTAGGCTGGTACCACTCCCCGTATGCAGCTCTCCTTGGCAAATATCTCACAGGTCTGGCATCTCGAAAGTCTTCTTGGGGTCTCCGCTGCCAACCAGGCTTCATACTCACAGCTTCACGCAGTGGCCTATCACGGCCTTCTTTATTCAGGGACACCCCTGCTGTACTCTTCCTGGCCTCTTTGGCTCTCTGAAACCGTGGAGGAAGAGCTGATGACCCCTTCACTCTTGCAAACTTCATGTCTCTAAAGCCAGCACCACGTGAATGAAATTGCCGAATCTGGCTGCAAGTTCGGGCCAGACCCTGGCCCATTTCAACCACATTTGCTACTTTTCTCTGCCCTGGACTTGCTGGAGGATTAGCTGGGTGTGGTCTTGCCCTGAAGGTACTGATTCTTTTGTTTACTTGTAAATCTCGAAGCCCTTCCTTAATCACTTTAAACTCCTTATCAAAAGGAAACTCTCCTTCACAAGCCTTGGCCCCACCTTTAATCTTCCTAGTGCAGTTTTCAGATCCAACCTCTCCTTCACATGCCTTGGCCCCACCTTTAATCTTCCTAGTGCAGTTATCAGATCCAAACTGTACATTTTGCATTTCTTTCTGCCCCATCTGCTCTTTTTCACTGTAGATCTGTATAATATTCACCATTAAAAGCCACGCCACCATTTCTACATTAGGCTGTCTTGAAATATCCTCCGCCAAAGACATCAGTCCACCGCTTTTCAACTTAGCATCAGGCAAGCATCTGGGCTGTGGGCAAACTGCTGCCAGACTCTTTATCAAAATATCCCGGTTGCTGCCTAAGACTTTATTTTCCCCTGGAACCACATCTTTTGCAGCCATGCTTTCTTCCAGGCCTCCACTAGAATGGCCCTTTAAGCTCTGCTTACAATAGTCAACAGCCTTTCCAGCCCAAAGTTCCAAAGTCTTCCACACTTCTCCAAACATACACATGGTCAGGTTCTTCACAGCCAACAGCCCACTCTCTGGTACCAATAACTGTATTAGTCAGTTTTCTGTTGCTGTGATAAAACACCAGACCAAGGAACTTATAAAAGGAAGAGTTTATTTGAGCTTACAATTGGCGGTTCCAGGGAATTAGTCCATTGTGGCGGGAGGCGTGGTGGCCGGATCCAGAGCAGCAAACAGAGGGTCACATATCGCAAAGAGCACAGGAAGCAGAGAGGAGCAACTGTAGAGCACGAGGCTTGTTAAGCTCACTAAGCCCGCCCCCAGTGACACACTTCCCCCAGCATGGCCACACCTTCTAAGACCTCCAGAAACAGCACCACCAACTGGAGACAAATGTCTGAATACCTAGAGCCTATGGGGGACACTCATTCAAACCACCACAGTAAGTAACAGAACAAATTTTTAGTGAGAAACATAATATGGCCAACACATATGATTCTTCCCAAGGACTAAAGTTGTGATTTGAAATTGTAAAGAGGGCTGGAGAGATGGCCTAGCGGTTAAGAGTGCCGACTGCTGTTGCAGAGGACCTGGGTTCGATCCCCAGCACCCACATGGCGGCTGAGAACCCTCTGTAACTCCAATTCCAGGAGAACTCCAGTTCCAGGGGAATCCAACGCCCTCTTCTGACCTCTGCAGCATTGCACGACATGGGTGCACAAACCTACATGCAGACAATACATTCATATAAATAAATAAATAAATAAATAAATAAATAAATAAATAAATAATTTTTTAAAGTGCTGTTGAAATTGTAAAGAAAAAAAATTATTTAAAGATGTTTGAAAGTTGTAGAATTTATGACAGTAATTCCACAGATTTGCTAACTACAAAAACAAACTTAAAGGAATCCTGCTATTTTACAACTCATTGAAGAAATGCTGAAGCGAAGATTAATTACCCTTCCACTGTGTAAAAGTTCACCTTCAAGCTGTTAAATGAGTGGATAGAGATCTATTATGACGTTAACAAGAATGTTACTCACCATGGGGATCACCGCCATTAACGGTAGGAAATGAATCATTTGAAGACATTAAAATTGAATGGAAATGTTTTTCAACCATTTTGAAAAAAAAAGGGGGGGTTGTTTACTTCACAATAAAACTTGCTTTTGCTAGATTCTTTATTGTAGAAGCTTTTGCAAAAATTTCCTGGCAGTGTCACTTCAGATGGCTTTTATATTTTAAAACCTCTATATTGCTATTTCTGTTCTATAGAGACACTGGCAGGGAGGTACTAAACTGAAATAATTCAACAGTGTTTGCAATCTGATACACCAAGACTGTAACTACGAACATCGCCCCTGGCGTAGCACTCTCTCACAGTCCACCCCCTTATCTAAGGCTTTATTTTCTGAGGTTTTAGTTACCCTCAGCCAACCAACATCCAAAGACATTAACTGGAAATTTCTAGAAATAAACAATTCAAGAGATTTTTTTTTAAATCGCTAAGCATTCTTAGTAACATTGATAAAATCTTTCACTGTCCAGCCCCGTCCTGCCCCAGACTCAAATCATGCCTTTGTCCCAAATTTCTACCCTGTACATGCCACCCGCCTAATGGTTAACGGTGCTCATGGTTATCTGAGCAACTGTAATGACATTACAGAATTTATATTCAAGAAACCCTCACGTAGCTCCCTCGGGCTATGTGGTAATGCCTTGCCCTTCACCCCACTTCATCGCATTACAAAGAGAGTGTGTCACCACATACCTCAATGAAAAGAAAGCAGAATATAATAAACTACTTTGAGACTGACCAGAGTCACATAACTTTTATCACAGTATATTATATTAATTATTCTATTTTATGATTAGCTTTTATTATTCATCTCTTACTGCACCTAATTGCTTTGTTTTGCTTATTTTGTGTTGGTGGTATTGGGGATTGAATCTAGGCCCTTATACACACAAAGGCAAGCCCACTAACACTGAGCTACAGCCCTTTACTGTTTCTAATTTTGAAATTAAATTTTATCATAGGCATATGTGGGGGGGGAACAACATAATACCTAGGATTCCTTCCTATCTGCAATTTCAAGCATTGACTGAGTTGTTGAAACATTCCCAATGGAAAGGGGGTTACTATTATACTTATATTCAAAACCAGATGCTAATGTCTTTAGCTTTCTTCCTATAAGTGCTACATTCTACGTGGAGAACTTGATAAAAAGATAAGAATCAAGATAAAAAGAGAAAAACAGCAGTATTTGTAGTTTAAAATACTTGGAAGTAATGAAATGTCATCTCTGAAAAAAATCAAATTGGCACAGACTTTAATTTCTTTCCATTCCTATTTCTGGTAAGGGTGCAGTGAACAACTTATATTCTTTCCGTTTTTGGAAAGTCAATGGGTACTTCCTGAAAAGGAATTGGGTTGCCAAATCAAGATCCTTGCAAATAATCACACTGGCTGGTATTACTACTTCTGGGGAGGCCATCTATAGGAAGTAGTACAAAATGTTGCCTGTTTATCCTCATATGGCAGAGATGTTTATAACAGCAAAATGCAAGAAATCATCTAAAAGCCCAATAAAACGAATCTTAAAACAAGCTATGGGGGCTGGAGAAATGGCCTAGCGGTTAAGAGTGCCAGCTGCTCTTGCAGAGGACCCGAGTTCGATCCCCAGCACCCACATGGTGGGTGAGAACCATCTTTAACTCCAGTTCCAAGGGAATCCAACACCCTCTTCTGACCTCCGAGGCATTGCACGACACAGGTGCACAGACCTACATGCAGACAGTACATTCATACACATAAAAAATTTTTTTAATTAAAAAAAAGTTATGATAATAAAGAGTGGAAATATTTGCAGCTATTAAAAGTATGCATACAAATATTTTTATTTTTATTTATTTTTAATTGTTATTAAACTTTTTCCATAAATCTTACATCATTTTTCAATCAAATTTAGAGTCACTTCCCTTTCCATGCCCCCCACCCCACCTGAGTCCCTGCACTCTACCATATATGTCTTGTATCTTGTTCTGAGTCTTTCCAGAGTTTTTTTTTCCAGTTCTTTTGTTGTTGTTCTCTCTAACTTGTATTGCTTCAATATATATACATATATATACATAGCGTCATTATACATAAATATATACATACATACCCATATCACCTGAATTGGAGGATTTTTTTTTCTAAAAGAAGTCATGTTTTCCTTAAGGAAGTGCTCAAAGGTTCCTCCTTGGCAAGCCCAAACAACCATCAATCCTGCCCTTGTGCTCCACACTGGGGTCTTTCCCTCCCATGGTCACCCAGATGAAGTCCATTAAGCACTTGTCCTGTCTTGATCCCTCTGCACTGGCCTCCATGATACAGCCCGGGTAGTCCAACAATGACAGTCTATACTCTGACGAGGTTGAAATCCCCTTAGCTGCTTAGTCCACAAGCTGGGTATCTCAGTAGTCCCCATCTGGCATTGAAGGTTTGGAGGATTCTTGGAGAGACATGAGTCTCTAAAAATGAGACATGAATCACTAAAATGAGCCATGTGAGATGGCACACACCTTTAATCCAAAGCACTCAAAAGGCAGAGGTAGGAGGATCTCTGTGAGTTGAGGGCCAGCCTGGTCTACACAACAAGTTCCAGGCCAGCTAGGGCTACATAGTGAGACTGAGACCCTGTCTCAAAAACAAAGAATAAGCTAAAATATTTATGATACAGTGTTAAATAAAACATGAGTTTTCTTTGATATTCTATATTTCTGTATAAGTAAAGAATTTTTGGTCACCTGGTGCTGTATGCATAATTTAACAAAAATTCAGTGAAACTTAATTCATCTGGGACTCCCTGATTCTAAGACTGATAACTTCCAATAGAGTAATGAGTTAAGTTGTTTGTATCCATTTAACAGTCAATAGGAGCATGCTTCCTGCAAATCAAAGCAAGAATGGGAAACATGTAAACAAGTGTATCATGTCCCTCTGAAGTTACCTAACCTTTTAAATCAGCTTTTCAATGGCAAAGTATTAGATTAAATATATATTCATTTATTTATATTACATATTATATATACAATATTTAAGGGATAAAGTAGAATAAGATGTCAAAACTACTTACAAATTTATTAATCAGTTTGTATTCAGGTATAAAAATAAAATTTAAATTGTATTTTTTTGTCTTTTTGAGACAGGGTCTCTCTCTACTCCCAGATGGCCTGGACCTCACTATGTGGATTAGACTGGCCTTGAACTCATAGAGATCCACCTGCCTTTGCCTCCCAAGTGCTAGGATTCGAGGCATGTGCCACCACACCTGGCTTGAAAACATTTCTTTATAAACACAGATTTCTGGATATCCAATGCATTGTTTGACTCCATCTTTAATCATCAAAGAAACGTTACAGGATGCTGGTTATTCAGTTTCTTGAATTGACCTGAGTGGAAATTACTAGCCTCTGCTTCCTGGAATTAAGCCTTGACCCCACTGGCTAGTCATGGTCTCAACAACATTAGAATCACCTGTGCAGCTTTGTAAACACGTGGAGACCTACGTCATAAAATGCTGACTAGATGTAGTATTATAATATTTGACATGTAATTCTTTTTTCCTTTTTATAATATTAGCACACGAATTATTAAAAATTCACAGTACAAGGCACAAATTGACAAACAGCAACCCTGTCTGTCCACATACCTGAGCAGCCGTGGCGGCTGCCTCCCTACAGCGCTTCTCTAAAAAATGTAATGGTTTTGAAGTTTGTGGGCCTTTATTTTTCTCTCCTGCTCATTTCTGCATACCCAAACCCAACTCATATTACCCAGCTTATTTTAATTGCCATCTCTTCAAGTAACCATCTCACAGCCCAGAATCTTGGAATAACATTGCATTCAGAATTCCCATGATCCCTTTTATGGCACTTTGTATTCCACTTTGTATAAGGAAAAGCTTGTCTCCAATAGATAGTAAGTTCCTCACAATCGTGGTCCTTGACATTTCTTCTTAAAAATAACCACAACACTTAGCATGGTGCCTGGTACACCGAAGAAGCTCCAACAATGTTTTTCAGATGGATAAATCAATAGCTATTTCCAGCTGCTCTCTCAACCCTGCCTTGTTTCACCTTGATCAATAGCAGTGGAAATGCTGCCAGAGACCAAAGTCTCATGGGAATATTCTGAATCACAAGTTCAGGGGACATTGTTCCCTAGAAAGTTTGTGGAGCTATGCTAGATGTTTTTCTTTAAAAGTCACTGCTAGACTGGGCATGGTGGCACATGCCTTTAATCCTAGCACTTGGGAGGCAGAGGCAGGTGGATCTCTGTGAGTTCAAGGCCAGCCTGGTCTCCATAGTGAGCTCCAGGCCAGTTGGGACTAAAGGGAGATCTGTTTCAAAAATATAAAAAAAAAAAAAAAAAAAGTCACTGCTATACTGGGTGTGGTGGCACATGCCTTTAAGCCCAGCACTGTGGCGACAGAAGCAAGTGGATTTCTGTGAGTTCCAGGCCAGCCTGGTCTACATAACAAGTTCTAGAACAGCCAGGGCTGCACAGTATGACACTGTCTCAAAAAAAAAAAAAGTTATTTCTAAACTTTGATTTATAATCCCTCTGACAGCAGTCTTTTGGAACTTGGCTATACCTGCATATCAAACTGTACAAAAGAAATAGATCCAAGCTAAATGGAATGTCTGTGTCGAAACCAAAGATAGTATTAAAAATAATGAAATAGTGGCTGGGGATTCAGCTCAGTGGTAGAGTACTTGCCTAACAAATGTGAGACCCCAGGCTCAGGCCCCAGCTCTCAGGGGGAAAAAAAAAAAAGAAAAACAATTGGCCCTCTAAACCCTTCTGGTCTAGAATGCAGAGCTCTTGTGGTGCTAGGAACACTGTTCAGGGCCATGAATACTCAGGTGTGTTTGACTCCAGGGCTTTAGAGGAAAGGATTTAAGCTCCTGATGCCCTCCTTTTTTTTTCTTAATTTACGGTTGAAGCATTTCTAGTTGCATTAAATTACATTAACAAGGCTATTAAAAAAGAATATTTGAGGGACTGGAAAGATGTCTGAGCCATTGACAGGGCTTTCTGCTCTTCTAGAGGACTTGAGTTTGGTTCCCAGCACCCACACTGGATCACAACAGGCTACAACTCCAGCTCCAAGAGACCCAACAGACCTTTCAGACCCTCATGTAGTGCACTCACATGCACAAAGCAACACTCGCACACATATTCATATAATTAAAAATGGACCAGGCATGGTGGTGTATGAAATTTATCCTAGCATGTGAGAGGCAAAGGCCAATAGACCTCCATGAATTTGAGGCCAGCCTGGTTTACATAGCGAGTTCCAGGCAAGAAAGACCCTGCCTCAAAATGAATAAAAAGTAAATAAAGTCTTTACAAAATTTTATTCTGCTGGGCATGGTAACATTTGCCTTTAATCCTAGCACTCAGGAGGTAGAGGCAGGCGGATCTCTGTGAGTTCAAGGCCAGCCTGGTCTACAGAGCTCTAGGCCAGCTGGGACTAAAGGGAGACCCTGTCTCAAAAATACCAAAAAAAAAATTGATTATATGAAATGCAGAGGTAAAATCATGTGATGTCTGACAACCTGAGTTCCATGACATAAGTGTGCCCACACATACATCATACACACACATGTACATAATAATAAATAAACACAACCTTAAAAATTAAGGACCTGTGAGAGGGCTCAACAAGTAAAATCACTTGCTGCCAAGCCTGATGACCTGAGTTCGAGCCCTGGGAACTCCCAAGGAAGGGGAGAATCAACTCCTAAAAGCATATTGTCTGCAGGTGTATAAGTGCACCCACATTATGCAATGCCCAAGATCAGAAGAAGGTATCAGATCCCCTGGAACTGGAGTTATGGATGGTTGTTAGCCACCATGTGAGTGCTGGGAATCAAACCTGGGCCCTCTGCAAGAGCAGTCCGTGCTCTTAACCACTGAGACATCTCTCTAGCCCTACAATACATTTTTTAACAGTTTAAACACTTCCACAAAGGTAGAAAAAAAAGATAATAAAAGAACAAAATCTAGGCGGTGATTGGATTTGGGAGGTAAGTGGATATCTCTCTACATTTACATTGATTGTTTTCTTTTTAAAATATTATTTG
Source organism: Rhizomys pruinosus (assembly GCA_009823505.1). Classification (NCBI taxonomy): domain Eukaryota; kingdom Metazoa; phylum Chordata; class Mammalia; order Rodentia; family Spalacidae; genus Rhizomys; species Rhizomys pruinosus. The sequence goes on along the minus strand of VZQC01008050.1, from coordinate 2,014,031 downwards.
TTGCAGCAGTAATTTTACATTAAAGACAGAGATCTGGACAAATCTTGCCAAGCTCTGAATCATTCTTAGGAAGCACCAATGTGCTCCATCATAGGGCATCTTCATTTGACTATAGAGTTGTGTCCTTGGTGCTAGCTGTCAGCTTTGATTTTAGCTGTTTCCTGAGAGGTCAGAATATGCTTTCAGGAGTCAACTGGACCTATAGCTCCCAGTATGAACACAGCCTGAGATTTCAGGATGGTTCCTGACTTCATAGCTCAGCTCTGAGTTCTGGGCTCACAGTTGTCTTGGTGGGAGCATTTGCCTTCTGCATTTGGTGGACATTTGTATATTTTAATTTTTATGTGTATGAGTGTTAGGCTTGCATGTACGTAAGTGTACCTGTGTTGTGCAGTGTCCAAGGAAGACAGAAGAAAGTACTGGATTCCCTGGAACTGGAGTTGAGGACTACTGTTAGCCATTATGAGGGTGCTGGGATTAGAACCCCGGTCTTTTGGAAGAACATACAGTGCTCTTAACCATTGAGCCATCTCTCCAACCCCCTAAATGTATTTTTATTTTATGTGTATGATTGTATTGCTTGTATGTACACAAGTGCACCCCATATCATGCATGCAATACCCGTGGAGAACATTTGTTGTTTCATTCTCCAGAATCAACTTTGCTTCTAGTGATAACAATTCCCAAGTTTCCTTTTTTTTTTTTTTTTTTTTTTTTT
>VZQC01008050.1:1983286-2004097 GCA_009823505.1 Rhizomys pruinosus | reverse complement strand
TGTTTGACTTATGTTTTATTTTAGGGACGGCAGAGGAGGTTTGCACTACAGGAGTGCCACCAACTTGTATTTTAGATTGTAGCTGCTGAATGTTTAAGGTTAATGTGGACAGTTCTTGCTGTAAATCAAGGACTTGTTTCAGATTAGTTATTTGATTGGTGAGTAGTTTTTTGGTCTCCAAAAGGGGCTTAACATCAGGAAATGGAAGGTAAAGTGGTGGGGGGGGGTGATCCCAGTCCACACGTGGTCTGTGGGGTAAATCTCTTCCTCAGAAGGTAGGCTTTGGGTTTTTATTATTGGGAATGTTTGGCAGAAATGCTCTTTCCCACTGGCCTCTGGGGCAGTAGGTTCCCTAGGTAACGGTGGATAGAGGGTGGATGGTTTAGAGTGTTTAGGTTCCGGGGGAGCGGATGCTGGGTCATCAGATGGGATTTCTAAAATGACTGACGGACATGGGGAGCACTCCTTTTTAATGGAAAGGGCCGAGGAAGGGCGGCTAAGGGGTTTTAGGAATTGTTCTGTTGTTTCAATTATAGGGATGGATTGGGGGGGTCCTGAATTATCTCATTAATGACAGTCCAATAAGTAAAAGTATGGACAGGGATACTATCTGGTCCCTTAGTCTGCATGATGCAGTCAAGATCTTGCTTTACCTTTTTCCATGTTTTGGGGTGAATTGAGGGCCCATCAAGGACCACCCAGGGACATGTATCCCCTATGAATATAAAAAATCTAGTTAAATCTTTTTTCTTAACCTGAATTCCTCTTTCCCTGAAAGCTGTCTTGAAGTACTGAATAAACTTTTCTTCCTTAGACAGTGAATTGCCCATCTTTAATTTTTAGACAAAGAACTACTCACCTCTTTTCTCCGAGGATCTGGCTCCGTGGGTGGCGGGGCATTCTCCACGGACCTCCTTGTTCCTTTGTCTGGTGAGGGGTCTCTTACCTCAAGCCCCTACGTTGGGCACCAATATGACCCTGCCTGCAGGGACATGTAACGACAGGTACCCGAGGGAGACCCCAAAACCTGTAAGATAAGTGAGAGAGAGAAACGAGACCAGGCAAGCTCTTTGTCGAGGTCTATTTTATTGTAGGGTAAACGTACAATTTATAGGGCAGTTGAGGCGGGAAGAAGGGAGGAGGTAGGGGGTAACTCTTGTAAAAGTTAAAAGTTTATCAAGCGGGCTGCTGCACCAGCAGAAACTGTTTGCTTGCGATAAGCTTCCTCCGGAACATCAGGTGTGCAGGCAGGAAGCTTCTCTGCACGCCTGCACTTTTAGAGAACAGCTCTGAAGCTATTTCAGAGTTAACCCTTTATGAGCAGGCTTACAGCTCCTCACATACCTTTGGATTTGAGAATGGAATTTAGTATCAAGACCAAATAGAGCACCCATCCCTACCAGTCATCGTTTGGACTCATGGTTGGCCAGATGGCCTCATGCCATTCAGAGTTAAAGAAATTCACATCTTGGACCAAGGTTTGTGATAAAAGGAAGTGTATTAGTTACTTTTTGTTGTAATAAAATACCATGACCAGGGGAACTTATAAAATGAAGAGTTTATGGGGCTGGAGAGATGGCCTAGTGGTTACGAGCGCCAACTGCTCTTGAAGAGGACTCGGATTCGATCCCCAGCACCCACATGGTGGCTGAGAACCATCTTTAACTCCAGTTCCAGGGGAATCTGACACCCTCTTCTGACCTCCGCAGCATTGCACGACACAGGTGCACAAACCTACATGCAGACAGTACATTCATACACATACAAAAATAAATTAAAATTTTTTTTAAAAAATGAAGAGTATATTTGTGCTTACTGTTGCAGAGGATTGGAGTCTTTAATGCTGGGGAAGGCATGGTGGTAGAGATGGTCAGACCAGAGAGCCAAGGGATCACATTTTCAAGAAGGCACAGGAGGCAGATGAAGACAGAAATGCAGCAAGGTTTAAGAACTCTCAAAGGTAGTCCCAGAGATGTGCTTTGTCCAACATTGCCACAGCTCCTAAAGGTTCCATGACCTCCTCAAACATGCCACAGCTCCTAAAGGTTCCATGGCCTCCTCAAACATGCCACAGCTCCTAAAGGTTCCACGGCCTCCTCAAACATGCCACAGCTCCTAAAGTTTCCACAGCCTCCTCAAATATGCCACAGCTCCTAAAGATTCCATGGCCTCCTCAAACATGCCACAGCTCCTAAAGTTTCCATGGCCTCCTCAAACATGTCACAGCTCCTAAAGATTCCATGGCCTCCTCAAACATGCCACAGCTCCTAAAGATTCCATGGCCTCCTCAAACATGTCACAAACCGGGACCAAGTGTCCACGTACTTGGAGCCTATGGGGGACACTCATTCTAACCAGCACAGGAAGTAAACTCTTAAAAATATTTTATTTATTATCTTTATTTTATGTGTATGAGTGCATTGCCTGAATGTATGTAAGTGTACCCATGTTGTGGAATGACTACAGAGGTCAGAAGAAGGTGTTTGACTCTCCTAGAACTAGAGTTACAGGTGGTTGTTAGCTGCCATGTGGGTTCTGGGCCCTCTGCAAGAGCAGCCAGTGCTCTTAACTGATGAGCCATCTCTCTAGCCCCAGGAAGTGAATTCTTTTGTCACCAGAATTGGTATTAGGTTAATGGGTTCTTATAGTTGGTTGAAGACATCATGCATAACTTGACAATGAACCAAATATGGTTGAAGGTAGTATATAGCCAGTGGAGGGAAAAGAAGACATGTGAGTTCTGGCCAGCTTCTCTTGAATGTTGTCCCTGCTGGCCTTTCAGTCATATGAGACAATGAGCAGCCTGAAGAGCTCTGCTTGATCTGCAGCTTACTTGATTTCTATCATAATTGAGCCATAATGTATGATCAGCTAGCTTGAAGACAGCTCCAATGTTTATTACTCCAAAGAAAGATGCATAAACTTAAAGCATAATTCTTATTTGTCAAAATACATGAATGTGCTGGGTATGGTGGCCCACAACTTTCATCCCAGCACTAGGGAGGAAAAGGCAGGTAGGTCTCTGAGAGTTCAAGGCCAGCCTGGTCTACAAGGTGAGTTCCAAGCCAACTGGGGTACAAGGAGACCCTGTCTCAAAAAGACCAAAACAATTATAAAAAAAAAAATACATGAGCGGGGTGCAGTGGTGCACACCTGTAATCCAGGCACTCAGGAGGCAGAGGCAGAGGCAGGCAGCTCTCTGTGAGTTCAAGGCTATCCTGGTCTATACAGGACAGCTGGGGGTACAGAGAGTCTCAAAAAAAAAAAAAAAGATCAAAGGAAAGAAAGAAAGAAAGAAAGAAAGAGAAAGAAAGGAAGGAAGGATACGTGAATGAGTTCTTGAAATGTGGCTTCAATGATCATTAAATTCTGAGATTAATTCAGCTAATATCACATGCCTACTCTGTGACTGTGTTAGGACCATCAAGGAAGCTCAGCAATGAAAAAGAAATGCAGTCTTTAGGGGCTGGAGAGATGGCCCAGGAGTTAAAAACACTAGCTGCTCTTGTAAAGGACCTGAGTAAGGTTTTTAGCACCCACATGGCAGCTAACAACTGTCCATAACTTCAATTCTAGGGGATTTGACTCCCTCTTCTGACCTTGAGGGCTTTTCATGACACGAGGCAGCAAGTACCTGTAGCCATTGAACCATTTTGCTTGCCTCTAATTCTGTATCTTTTTTGATCAAGTAATGACTAAAATTTCAAGGAGCTCAACAGTATGGTTCTGAGATTCCCTCCAAGCCCAACCTTTAACAAACTATTCCAATTTTGTTTTATTTATTTATTTTTATTTTTTGTTTATGAATGTATTGCCTGCATGTGTGTATGTGCACCTGTGTCAAGGAATGCCTGCGGAGTCAGAAAAAAAGCATCAGATTTCCCTGGAACTGGAGTAACAGTTGGTTGTTAACTACCATGTGGGTGCTGGGAATTGAACCCCAGTACTCTGCAAGAGCAGCCAATGCTCTTAATCGCTGAGCCATCTCTCCAGCCCCCTTCTATTCCGATTTTGTAAGACCATAGTTCCCTGTATTTAAATCTCCTTCTTCAAAGAGCTAGAATAGGGACTGGCAAGATGGCTCAGTGGGTAAAGGTTATTGATGTCAAGCCTGACAACCTTAGGTTGATCACTATGACTTATTTGATGGAAAGAGAGAATCAGTTCCCACGACTTGTCCTTTGACTTCCACAGGTGCACCATGGCACAGACACACTCACAGAGACATACAGGAATGTAAAAGAAATGTACAAGTCTCTAAAACTAAACTTGAAAACATTCTATTTCCTAAAGAATTATAGATTTGAAATGAACCAAAAATCAAGGCAAAAATTAATCTCCTTTACAGTAAGGTGTCATTTGGACCCAAAATAACAGTATTTATAAAAGAAAAGGCATTGAGGTTTTCTATTTGAAATAGCCAATAGTAAGGTCATGTTGCTGTTCTCAGATGAACAGTGCCCACGGGTGCATTTCCATAATGCCAAATCACTCGTTTAGCAGTGTTAGTCAAGTTAATAAGGTCACTGATACTCACTTACTGTCATTTCTTCATTGTAGGCACTTAGGACCAATGCTGAACATTAATGAATTGAATAGGTCACCAGTACAGAGTCTGGTCAAGATGGAGCTGTTTGTAAAAGGTTATGAATCAGATTAAAATCATCATTTGTCACAGAGCTAGGGAGGTAATACTGTTCTTTAACCACAGATTCCTCCAGAGTTTCAAGGGTATAGTTAGAAAAACTCAGAATATTACTAGAAATCATCCATTAGAATAAGGAGATCCTACCTGCTTTTCTTATTAAAAACACAGCAAGGGCGGGGATGGTGGCACATGCCTTTGGAGGCAGAGGCAGGCGGATCTCTGTGAGTTCAAGGCCAGAGCGAGTTCCAGGCCAGCTGGGGCTACAGGGAGTCCTTGTCTCAAAAACACCGAAAACAAAAAACACAAAACAAAAATGAACAAACAAACAAAAAAACAGCAAGAAAGAAAAATCATGAAATGCTATCCCAGGGCATGGTCTCGAAAGTAAATATGACACTTAAATCTGGCACCTTCTGAGGAGGCAGAGACAGGAAGATCTCTGTGAGAGGGAGTCCAGACCATTCTACATAGCAAGTTCTAGGCCAGCCAGGGCTACACAGTGAGAGTTTGCTTCAAAAATAAATAAATAAATAATAAATAAATAAATAAATTTGGCATCTTCTAATGGCTATAGAGGGAAGAGGACTCAACAAAAATCTATATAAGGATTTTGTTAAAAATATTTATCATTTTTCAGTGCTACAAATATGAGATAGCTGCCCTACTCCACAGAATCAGGATGGGACCTCCAGCTCTGTGCTGTGTTTAGGGATCAGATACCCCCAAAGACACAGAACTCTCTAGTTCCTGATGATGCTGTCAGTGAAATTTCCAAAGTCACCAGCAAGTTCCACACAGGACCAACCCATAACTGTAGCAGCCGTTGAGAAACTGAAAAGAACAGAAACGAGAAATAAAGGATTACTGTGATATTCACTGTTGATTAGTTTTAAATGAATTTTACACTTGGGGATGTTATAGTTTGAATATGAAATGTTCCTCACAGTCTCATGTGTTAAAGTCTTGGTCCCCTGCTGGTGGATCTATTTTGAGAGGTTCTGAAACTTTAGGAGGCAGGGCTTGACTGAGAAGTAGGTCACTGGAGGAGGGGGCACTCCTGGGGGCACTCTGTCCCTGGCCTCTTCCTATCCTCTTTCTCTGCTTCTTTTCCACTATGTGTTAAGACTACCGCTCTTCTGATTTTCACAGTGTCCGACCTAAGCCAGAATGCAGAACCATGCACAGAGCCTTCTTAAACCTGGAGTCCAAAGCAACATTTCAGGGCCCGGTGTGGTGGCCCACACCTTTACCAGAACTCCGGGAGGTAGAAGCAGCGAATCTCTGTGAGTTCCAGGCCAGCCTAGTCTACATAGTGAGTGAGTTCCAGGACAGTTGGGGCTACAGGGAAACCTGTCTCAAAAACACCAAAAAAAGAGATATATTATATGAAATGCACAAAAACTAAACAAAATCCTTTTTAAAATGATTGTATGTTAGCCATCAAACTAATACAAAGCACAAAGTTTGAGATACCACTCACTAGCATGGCTATAATTAGGAAAACAGATAAGAAGTGTTGATAAAAGGTAGGAAAATTGAAGCTTTCATACACTGCTGGAGGAATTGTAATATGGTACAGTTGGTTTGGATAACCGTCTTGGAGTTCTATAGGCTAAATATATAGATAATATGTTACCCAAGAATTCTTTTCAAGAGAATTGAAAGTATATATCCATATATAAATTTCAATGTGCATAGAATTATAGCTGAAAAATGGAAATGCCACAAATGTTCAACAGCCAATGAATGAATAGGCTGTGATATATTCATACAGTGGAGCATTTGGTATTCAGTAGTACCAAAGCATTGATACCTGCTACAATATGGATGAACTTTGAAAACACATGTTACATGAAATAAGCTGGTTATTTTATGTATTTGTATAATACTGTTCCAGAATAAGCAATTCTAAGGGACAGAAAGTAGAATAGTGGTTGCCTAGGCCGGCAAAGTGGGCAGAGTCAAGCTTTCTTTTTGGAGGGTGATAAAAACTGTTACAAAATTATTGTAATGGGTGCATAATTCTGAATATACTTAAACCCCTTTATTGTGCTTTAAATAGATGAATTGTATGTGAATTATATTTGTAATTCTGAAAAAACTATAGTGTCAGGTAAGATGAAAGACTATTTAAAAAATGTGTCTATGAGAAAAGAAAATAAACAAAACATAAACATTTTTTAGATAGAAAGCAAGTAAACAAGTGGTGCTGACTTAGAACTGGAGGAGCAGCAGTCCATGTGTCCAGAAGACACACAAAAGAAGGTCAAGCCTCTAACTTTAGCTTGCTAGACAGCTTTAGTGAGATATAATTCACTTATAACATCAAAAAGACAGAAATGAAAGGGCTAAGAAGTTAGACATTGGATAGAAACAAAGCATAGGTGCAACTATTCTTTTCTCACTCTAGAACAAGGTGCTTTATTTTCTGAAGATTGTACTAGGCACACTAGATGGGTACTGGTTGGGATACGCCACACAAGGAACGAATGCATATCCAAATGTGAATTCGGAGGCATCTATCTCTTAACCACTGTGCGGATCCCAATATGCTGGCAGCTGGATTTATACTTCCCAGTAGAGCAACATATTTTTAAAGTAGTCTGTACAGAAATGAAAAATATGTGCATGGCTTTAATCCAACATTCAGGTGGCATGGGAGGATCAAGAGGATCTCTGAGACTGAGGCAGCCTGGGATGGGCTACATAGAGAATTATAGGCCTACAGGGGTACATAGTGAGATTCTGCCTCAAAACTTACACATCTTACCAGTTTTTGTTTAATTTTGCTCATTTGTTTGTTTAGACATAAGATGATACTATGTAGCCCAGGTGATCTTAGAACTTGAGGTACTCTTTCCTCAACCTCTCATGTCCTGGGAGTGTTGGGATTACTGGCAAATGCCATTATCCCCAGCTGTCTTATCAGCTTTTAAATACCTGACTCTCATGTGTTTATGTGTGTATGGAGGTCAAAGATCAATGGAGGTCAAAAATCAATGTTGGGTGTCAGTTCTCTTACGCCTTGTTTGAAATAGGGTCTATCTTGTTTACNAAAAAAAAAAAAAAAAAAAAAAAAAAAAAAAAAAAGTGAGTATATCCACTTCTCATTCATGAAAATCCGAGAAAACAATTGTCACAAAAGAGGGAAAAAATTTTCTCCTTTATTCACTGAAACCTAATGAAGTACCCTGCAGCCCTATTGCTTAGTTCATCCTAAGGGCTTACCTCCTCACCAACCAGTCTGCCTTATTCAAACAGCTGTCAGGGGTTGAAGATACATAGCTCATAGCTCAGCGGTAGGACACACGTTTGGCATTAGCAAGGGCCTCTGTTCAAGTCCCAGTGCTGAAAAAAAAAAAGTTTAAATGAAAGTAAAAATAAGGACTAAATAGCTTCCACATAGCATTTCTGTAGGAAAGCACCATGCCAGCAGCATTCACATTCACGTCCCACAGCTGAAGATGGGCATTCCCTTCCTTTACTACCTCTGTTGACCCAGGTAAAGATTTAAGGAATGAGGCATTTAAAATCAAAGCTCACTTTACAGACAAAGAGCTACCAAAGACAAATAATGGACATATTTTATCACAAAATGCACGTGCCATTTCACTTGAGAAAATATCATTCCATTTCCATAAAATTAATCGATTTGTTGTGTGTGCGCAGTGTGTTTACATAGTACCAACATTCGAAGAAATGTCAAATTAGAAGAGTTGAAATAACATAAAAACGTAATTGTTCTCTTATGAGTGTTAAAATATTGTGAAGCAGAGGAAAATCAACAGGGAACACTCAGCTCTGTTTACGTCCTAGTGTGTGATAAAGAGCAGGAAGTTTGCGCTTTGTTTACCACCCATGCGCACTGCAGACCTTGCGGTGATTCTGTGGTCGCTGCACAGTGGGGGCCCCCCTGGCCTGTTAGAGACCTAATTCCTGTGCTCTGCAATAGATCTCACTACACCCAGCAGAGCTCAGGGTCATGCTGAGGTCATGGTGGTTAAAGATGGCTGTCAATTCAATTCAAGTCTCCATTCCCTGTGTCATATTGGTGATTTCTAGTGATTCTCTAATTCAGGAAATTATGTCATCGTATGCATCTTTAATGGTGTGTTCTGTGGCATCAAAGTGGTGATATTGAAAGCACAACGCACTATATTTGAAAATCTGTTGCCTGTTCAAAGCAAGAACTGGAACAAATATACTTTTATCTGAATAAACTGTTATGTACTATGCTGCCTTGCAAATTTTAAAAAGTGGCGGGGATGAAATAAAGGAGGCTGAAACTATCGAATCCTGCATTTTCTTGGTGCAATGATCATTATTATTTCATCAAAAATAAGCAGTGAAAAAGAGTAATTAGATAAAAGGACGATACAGTCCTCAGAGTACCTACCTGGTGTTTTGATTTTAATAAACAGCCTTTTGGGCCCCCATGCCTGTGCAACTTTATGTTTGTCACAGTTCTCTGTAGCTAAGGAGAAAGACAAACCTTAACTGTAAGTGCATGTTTTATTGCCCATGCTATGGCACAGGCGCATTTAGCAGAACTGCCATTCCACCTAATTACTGTGATTTTGACACAGATGTATCACAGATGAAATTGATGGCCTGAGTTATACGGACAATAAAAAAAAAATCACTGTTTCCTCTTCAAGGGGTATTAAGGAAGTCTTTCATATTCTCTATGGCTATGTGCCTCAGGTGAAGAAAAAAGGGACAGTAACAGAATAGCTTCCTTAGACTGCTTCCATCCAAGATGAGTTATATTTGTGTGACATGACAATGATGCGGGGCCTTTTTTAATTTTTTGTTTGTTTGTTTTCCTGCATTAAGAATTGTGACATTTGGGGGCTGGAGAGATGGTTCAGTGGTTAAGAGCACCGACTGCTCTTGCAGAGGACCTGGGTTCAATTCCCAGCACCCACATGGTGGCTTAGAACTGTTTTTAAGCCAGGTGTAGTGGCACACGCCTTTAATCCTAGCACTTGGGAGGCAGAGGCAGGCAGATCTCTGTGAGTTGAAGGCCAGCCTGGTCTACAAAAAGTGAGTTCCAGGCTAGCTGGGGCTATAGGCAGACCCTGTCTCAAAAAAAAAAGAATTGTGACAAAGAAGTAAGCAAATGAACAAAAGTAAAAAAAAAAAAAAAATGCACCAGCTCAATTAAGTGTGTCCTTTATTTCTACTGTATTTGTTATTTCTCATTTTATTCTTGGTGATTATTTCAAGGAATTCATTAAAAGTTTATCTGAAATTAGTAAACACAGCTCAAAAGCTGAAAGCTGAACAGATAGCAGGTTCAGGTTAGATAGATGGACAGGAGGTATGGCCCGGCTATGGTGGCCCAGAAATTTCAAACTGGCCATGACAATAAGCCAGCAGCCCTCTACCTGGGAGAGAGCAGTGGTGTGCTGTTCGGCACTAAGTGGCTTTTCCACATTCTGGCTGAAGGAGCACAACATACCGGCTTTCTCTCTTGAAGTTGAGGGAAGAAAGCACCTGAGCATCGCAGGTTTTTCTGTAGAGAGTTTGAACTGTCCTCATTTTCTGTATTCTACTTCAAGGCTCACTGAGAAAAAGCAGCTAGTGTCTTAAAATATATCCCTAATCCTCACTCCTCTACAAACAATGAAAAAGCCAAACCCTAGATTCCTCACATCTATGAATCAACTTTTCAGATATATGACAGATCAAAGTATCCTGGTTTGGGTATTTTAAGCTTGAAACTATCCTCCAAATTAAGGTTAGACTTACTTGGCTATTATCAAGTGGAAATCTTCATTTCAACTATTCTGCTAGAACCAGACGTGGTGGTGCACACCTGTAACCCTAACACCTGCAAGGCTGAGGCCAGAAGAGTGCAAGGCCAATCTGGGCTACAGACCTATAATTCCTGCTAGTTAGGCTGAGACTAAAGGATCACAAGTTCAAACTCAGCCTGGGAAATTGAATGAGACTGTCTCAAAAAAAAAAAAAAAAAACCTAAATCAGATGTGGTGGTGCACGCCTTTAATCCTAGCATTTGGGAGGCAAAAGCAGGCATATTTCTGTGAGTTCAAGGGCAATCTGATCTATATAGAGTGTTCTAGCCCAGGCAGAGCTACATAGGGAGACCTTGTCTCAAACAAAACAAAACAAAACAGACGAAACAAAATTCTTTGGGGCTGGAGAGATGGGCCATCATTTTAAAGCACTATCTGTCTGTCCTACAGAGGACCCAAGTTCAGTTCCCACTACCCACCCAGGAGCTAACAACAGTCTGTAATGCCACCTCTAGAGGATCCAATGCCCTCTTCTAGCCCCTTTGGGTATTGTACACACAGGTGCACTTATTATACCCATGTAGGCAAAACACTTGTACACATACAATAAAAATAATAAATAAAATTATTTTTAGTTAAAAGAAGGTTGAGGATATAACTCAGTGGTAAAATGTCTGCCTGGCATGTATGAGGCCCTGGGTTCAATCTTCAGTACTGTGGGGAGAAAAAAATCTACCAGATGGTTCTAGTCCAAGCTTCTTTTGTCTTCCAAGTAAGAAATGGCTGTATGTTACACAAATAAGGTGAGATATTCTGAGAATTAAATCAATACACTATAAATTAATGTTAAAGAAAACATCAGGTCACTGCCCTGACACAACAGATTTATTATTAAAGCAGGTAACTCCACAGCAATTCAGTGCATTAGTTTTTAAAAAGCAAAGACATGGAAAGATCAATGATAACGGTGCTTGCTGTTGCTTTTAATGGTTCATTTATAATACCTACTTATCTCATGTTATTTCAGCTACCTTTCATAATGTGAGGCCAAGAAAAAAGATAATAACCATTATGGGAATATACATTTAATTCAGGTCTGTCTAGCTATTCTTTAATCTGATTCATGTATTTGTGGAATAGGCAGAAATAATTGAAAATGCATAGTTATTCTTAGGCACATACAAAGCTCCTGTTACATAGTCTGTATTAGGTTCAAGTACAAAAAAAAACCCACCTAGCAGCTCTGTCTATACTTTCTGGTGTGTATCATTAGATAAGCAAATATTGTGCAGCACTGCCCATAATCCGCTAGCCCAAATCTGCCTATTATCAACATCAAGGATAACAGCTAGATCCTGAACTGACATATTAGCTTCACCGTTCTCCCAGAAACTACTATCTCTGCAAACAAAGGCATATTCTCTCTATAGATGCAACTGCACCCATGTCTCCCTCAAGGATTTTATCCCAAGTACCTTGCCCCTCTTGAATAATGGTTCCCTTGGCTTCAGTAGAGATTGAAAGCAGGCTCCATCATCTATCTCAAAGATGATGAATAAACTCATCTGCTTCTCAACAAGCATGAATGAAAAAGGTCCCAGATGTTGTCTTCCAAGGAAACTGAGGTTAAAAATAAATATTAAAATGAAGGACAAGGCTACTGAATTAGAGAAGGAAGCCCCCTACCACTACACTGTGGTGGGGTACTAAATAGGAATGTAATCCTGTTAGGCAGTTCCACCAGCATTTGCTCCTGTTGACTGTTTTGTTAAGCCTCTTCCAGAATCATAAGGAATCTGATTGATCATCCCTATACTTTGGAATGGCACTGTTTGTTTCACATAATTTCATTCTGTAGGAAGTGGGCACATTGAACTCTCCAGAAAAGCTAAACTTATGCCTGATAATTTTAAGTGTTGTCAAGGAGGTAGAGTAATTGGGATTATCATACATGGATGGTGAAAGTAAAGTTGGTATAACCATCTTAGAAAACTGTTTAGTTGCCAGGCGTGGTGGTGCACACCTTTAATCCTGCCACTTGGGAGGCAGAGGCATGCGGATCTCTGTGAGTTCAAGGCCAGCCTGGTCTACATAGCAAGTTCCAGGACAGCTGGAGCTACAGGGAGACCCTGTCTCAAAAAAGACCCCCCCAAAAAAAGAAAACTGTTTAGTAGCAGCTATAAAAATACCATACGCCAGGGGCTGGAGAGATGGCCTAGAGGTTAAGAGCGCCAACTGCTCTTGCAGAGGACCCAGGTTCAAGCCCCAGCACCCACATGGTGGCTGAAAACCATTTGTAACTCCAATTCCAGGAGAACTCCAGTTCCAGGGGAATCCGACACCCTCTTCTGACCTCCGCGGCATTGCACGACACGGGTGCACAAACTTGCATGCAGACAATACATTCATACACATAAATAAATAAATAAAATATAAAAAATATCATATGCCTAGCCAACAGTTTCATGTTAGTAATATATCCAGAGATAGGAGTGCATACTCTGACAAAAAGACGCCAACAAGAATGTTCATAAAAGATGTACTTAAGAACTGGTAGTAGCTGGGTGTGGTGGCTCATGCCTTTAATCGGGAGGCAGAGGCAGGTGGATCTTTATGAGTTCAAGGCCAGCTTGGTCTACAGAGTGAGTTCCAGGACAGCGGGGGCTACAGGGAGACCCTGTCTCAAAAAGACCCCTGCCCCCGCAAAAAAGAACTGGAAGTATAGCTTGGTGTAGAGCACTTGCCTGACATGCACAAGGGCTTGGGTTTGCTCTCCATAATCAAAGAATAAGGAGGAAAAGGAGAAAAGTGAAAGGAAGGGAGGAGAGGGAGGTAGTAAGGGAGCGGAGGAAGGGTATGGGAGAGGAGGGAGGGACGAGAGGAGAAACAACTCAAATCTCAGCACAATAGAATATATAAGTTACATGTAAGGCTATTTCTACAGTAGACTACTAAACTGTTGTCTTTTAAAATAATAATTATTGCTGGGCGTGGGGGCGCACACCTTCATCCCAGCACTCAGGAGGCAGAGGCAGGCGGATCTCTGTGAGTTAAAGGCCAGCCTGGTCTACAGAGCGAACTCCAGGCCAGCTGGGACTAAAAGGGAGACCCTGTCTCAAAAATACCAACAATAAAAAAATTATTATTATTAATGTTAGCTAGAATATTAATGAGTCTTATAGACATTAAGAAACATATAATGTTGGCTTGGGATGTAGCTCAACAGTAGTGTGCTTGCCTAGCATACAAGAAGCCCTGGGCTTGATGGCCAGTACCACATAAACCATATGTGATGGTACATGCCTGTAATATCAACACTCAGGAAGTGGAGGATCAGGAGTTTGAGCCATCCTTGGCTACATAGCAAGGTCCCCCCCAGCAGGGGACCCATGAGACTGCCAGGAAGGAAAGGAAGGTAGGAAGGAAGGAAGGGAGGGAGGTAGGGTGGGAGGGAGGGAGGGGGAGGGAGGGAGGGAGGGGAAGGGAGGGAGGGAGGGAGGGAGAGAGAGGGAGAAAGAAAGGAAAGAAAGAAAGAAAGAAAGAAAGAAAGAAAGAAAGAAAGAAAGAAAGAAAGAAAGGAGAAAGGGAGAGAGAAAAAGAAAGAGAGAAAGAAAAAGAAAGAAAGAAAGAAAGAAAGAGAGAGAAAGAGAAAGCGAGAAAGGGAAAGAGAGAGAAAGAAAGAGAGAAAGAAAGAGAAAGAGAGAAAGAAAAAGAGAAAGAAAGAGAGAAAGAAAGAGTAGGGAGGAGAGACAGAATGAAAACCTATTGCACAATTTGATTTTTTTTTTTTTTGCTCTGTAGACCAGGCTGGCTTTGAATTCACAGAGATCGCCTACCTCATAGTGCTGGGATTAAAGGCATGCAGCACCATGCCCAGTTACAATTTGATTTTTGAAATACAAAAAGAGGAATCTGAATCCATTAGTAGCAGTTGGGGAGGAGTAACCGGACAAGCTGGGTATCTTTCCAGACGTGATGATACACACCTGTTCTCATGGCACACAGAAAGCTGAAGCCGAGTTGCATGGTGAGACCCTGTCTCAACAACAAGGAAAGTTCAATATCCTGATTTAAGTGACAATTATACAAGTATGAGATGAATCTTTATAAAAGCAATATTTTCAAATTCAGACACAAAGTATATAGAGTATAATTTCACTTATATGACATTTTGTAAAAAGAAAACTAAAGGTTTTGTGAAAAGAAAACTAAAGAGCTTTGGGCAGATAAAAGGGATCAACCTCAAAAGAGCACAGAATAACTTTGGGAGATAATGACAATGATCCTTATTTTGACTTTGGTGCTGCCACGTTACTATATATAGTTATTAACACATCAAACTACACATTTAAAAGGCTTAATGTATGGCTGGAGTTGTGCTATATATTATAGCATGTCCCTAGCATTGCTGCCCAGGTTCAGTCCCTAGGATCGAACAAAAGAAGGTTGAATATTATTGCAGTTAATCATAATTTAACATCCAATTTTAAAGTATTCAATCACCGGGCGTGGTGGTGCACGCCTTTAATCCTAGCACTTGGGAGACAGAGGCAGGCGGATCTTTGTGAATTCAAGGCCAGCCTGGTCTACAGAATGAGTTCCAGGACAGCTGGGGCTACAGGGAGACCCTGTCTCTTGAAAAGACCAAAAAAAAAAAAAAGTAATTAATCATCCACACTTAAGATTAGTAGACCTTGGGCTGGAGAGATGGCTAGCGGTTAAGAGCACCGACGCTCTTGCAGAGGACCGGGTTCGAATCCCCAAGCACCCACATGGCGGCTGAGAACCATCTGAAATCTCCAACTCCCAGGAAATCCAGCCTCCAGGGGAATCCGACGCCACTTCCGACCTCCACGGCATTGCACGACACAACGGCGTGCACAGACTTGCAATGGATCAATAATTCGTACACAATACAGAAATAAATAAAATAATAAAAAAAAATAAAGAAAAAGCCTTTTAATAAAAAAAAAAAAAAAGATTAGTAGACCTCGTCTACTAACTATACTATGTATATGTTATACTTTAATTTTCCAAGTTAAAAAATGGGTTTAAGAAATGCATTCCACTCCAAACTATGCTCCTGGTTTGCTATGTGAAATACTTTAGTTGTTGCTATTGGGTGAAAAATACAGAAAATATTCTACCTGGAATGGCTTGGAGGCTCACAGAACTTCCCGTGATGTAAGGGACAAAATGTTCCACACCTGGTCAGGCACTGAACTAGAAGTGAAAACCTGAGGCATCTGCTCTCAGGCTCGAGGGAAACTTTTGTTGTTGTTGTTGTTGTTGTTTGTTGTTTGTTTCTTGTTTTTTGAGACAGGGTCTCAGGAGATTTTAAGTCATTTACAGACCATGAACAGCATGACTTGGACCCATTGATTAGCACTGGACCTCTACGCTTACTAACTCTCCAGTTCCAGCAGTATTAAGAAAACTAAACAAAAGTTTGCAAAGTGTCTTGAGCTTTTTAAACAGCCCTACTGGAATAGTCTGATATATCAAAGATTCATTTATCATAAAGTGTATATATAACGCCCCCCAGTTTGGGAACTCAACTCAAAATCAAGATACAATATATCTTCAAGCCTTCTGTGTCTGGAGCACCTCCAGCATCATTTTGCCAATCATACAAAGTACTCCACTGGGAAGGATGTTTTAGGGTGCAAGCTAGATTACAAAGCCCTTTATTTAGTCATCTGGAAATGAAATCCCTGCATAATGAAGCAACTTGTTAAAGTGCACACACAGGCAAACACTCCAGATCTCAGCAAATCTAAGGAAACACTCTGCGTGGCCAACACTCTCATCACAGGCTGCAAATGTCAGTAGCAGCGACATACTTTTCACCTCTCTAAATCTGAGATATTAAAGAAATTCAAAATCCAGGTCTCGAAGGCTCCTTTTCCAAGTTTTGTAGCTTCCCAATGACCTTTTGAACTCCTGTCTCTGGGAAGGTCCAAACACCAACTTCTCTCTGACCTCTACCCCCTGTCAAAACAGAAAAGACTCCAGTATCAGTTATTTACACTTTTTGATTGACTGATGGGTAACACTTTGGTTTCAATACACTTTAGTTCCTATGTTAATTCAAGTGACATTTACATTTTAAACCATTTTTTTTACCCATCAGTATATAATAAAAAATAAAACAAAACAGCTGATTGAGTCTGCTTAGAGAACCTAAACTTAGTTTACTTAATTTTGAATTTCGATCATGGTAAACAATGAGAAAATATTTCAGAAACAAGGGGAAACTACATTTTGTGTTCCCAGCCTTGTGGGGGAGGGTATCATGACCCTCACTGGAATGATTCTGGTTACAAGGGTACAGAAAGGACCCAAACTGGATTCCCCAACTTCTGGCCAAAGATGGGAAGGGAATGATCATGTTTTCCATGCTCAGAGGACTGAATACAGGAGAAGCTCGTGTCTCCCCTAGCCAGAAACAAAAAAGGTGGTAGAGGTAGCTGGGCCCCTTCCTTTTATCTTCAAACACATGGAGAGATCAGTCAGTGACAAGCCTTGACAAGATCCCCTTGGCCACTTACAGAGAACAAGTGCAAGCATTTTCATGTTATCTCCAAATTCAACTTACACTGGCCAATAAGTTATTTTTGTACCAGGATAAACCAGAGGAACATCAATTTTATCCATATCTTTTAAAATTATAATTTTATTTTATTTTCAGTCTCTAGTTGTTCTTTTCCAGTTTAGGATAACAAAGGTTTAGAATCAAATACCATCCTTGCCTCAGAATAGCCCTTACTAGCCCAGAGAGGTTAGTAGAAGACCTTTTCTTGACCTAACTCTCTCATTAACGAAGCCAAAATGCCTTCAACTTCTATGATGCCTGAATTAAGCAGGCTGGAGAGCCAACATACTTTGTAAGTAGCTTGAGTATGGCAAGTATGGAGCTTAGCTCCTTAAATGATTTTTCTGCCTCACCTAGAAAAACATCAAGCCGGGCGTGGTAGTGCATGCCTTTAATCCTAGCACTTGGGAGGCAGAGGCAGGCGGATCTTTGTGAGTTCAAGGCCAGCCTGGTCTACAGAGTGAGTTCCAGGCCAGCTGGGGCTACATGGAGACCCTGTCTCAAAAAGACCAAAAAAAAAGAAAGAAAAAAACGACAGAAAAACCTCTGGCCAGTTGTAGTAGAGTGCACCTTTAATCCCAGTACTAGGGAGGCAGAGGTGAGCAGATCTCTATGAGTTTGAAACCAGCCTGTCTGGTCTATATAGTGAGTTCCAGAGCAGTTGGTACTACATATTAAAAAAAAAAAAAAAAAAAAAANAAAAAAAAAAAAAAAAAAAAAAAAGGCAAGTGATGAGATGGGGCTGCAGAAATGTCCTAGCATTTAAGAGTACTTACTGCTCTTTTGGAGGACTGGGGCTCAGTTCCCAGGACCTACATGGTGGCTAACAACTCTCCATAATTCCAGTTCCAGGGGATCTGATGCCCTCTTCTGGCCTCTACAGGTACTGCACACACATGATGTACTTACATACATGCAGGCAAAACACTCATAAAATAAGAAATTACTTTTTAATAATAAAAAAATAGGGCTGGCAGGGTGTGGTGGCACATGTCTTTAATCCCAGTACTCAGGAGGCAGAGGCAGGTAGATCTCTGTGAGTTCAAGGCCAACCTGGTCTACAAAACAAGTTCCAGGACAGCTGGGACTACAAGGAGACACTATCTTGAAAAAAACCAAAAAATAAAATAAATAAATAAATAAATAAAACAAACAAACAAATAAATAAATAGGGCTTGGATATGGTTCAACAGATAAAACGAGTACCTGAGTCTGATCCCCAATGCTATGCAAAAGCCAGACATGGCAAAGGCCTCTGTAACACCAGTGTTGGGGGTGAGAGGAGAGACAGGAAGATCCCAGGAGCCACTGACCTGCCAGCCTAGCCAAAAGAGTGAGTTCCATATTGAGTGAGACTCTAAAAGTAAAGTGAGTAAAAGATTGAGACATCTAAACTCAACCTCTGGCCTCCAGGCATACATGCACAGGTAAATGTACCTGAACGTGCATGTGTGCACATACACCATACACCATACACACACATACACACACACACACACACACACACACACACACATAACACACATAACACACACAAATATATACGTTTTTAAATTCTGGAATGAAAGAAACTAACCTGGCCAATATCTTATAGGATGGAAGAAAACATTTGGCCAAAATACAGTTTTCAAATCTATATACTTAAAAACTTTAGATCTGTAGTATTTAATTATTACTATGCTTACTATACAAAGTATTAATGTTACAATATCCAACATGTAATTGATTTTTTTTTTTGGTCTTCTCGAGACACTGTCTCGCTGTAGCCTCAGCTGTCCTGGAACTCTCTCTGTAGACCAAGTTGGCTTTGAACTCACAAAGATCCACCTGCCTCTGCCTCCTGAGTGCTAGGATTAAAGGTGTGTGCCACCACGCCCGGCTGATTTTTTAATATTAAGTTATTTATGTATATTGTGTATGTGTACATCTTGGTGTGTAAGAACTCACCTGTGCCATGGCACATGCCTGGAGGTCAGAGGACAACTTTGGTGTTGCCTTCGCCTTCCACCTCTTGTTATTCTCCACTGCACTGCACACTCCAGGCTAGCTGGCCCACACGCTTCCTGGAATATTCTTCTGTCTCCACCTCCCATCTCACACTAAGACTGTCAGAATTACAGATTTTTACATGAGCTCCAGGGATCTGAACTCAGGTCTCCCGGCTTACATAGCAAGCAATTTTACTAGGGAGCCATCTGCCTGGCCCTCATTAATTTTTGTTTTTTAATATATGCTTGTAGGTATATTTGAGATATAAGGAAATATAATGTTTTCTTATCATTCTTGTTAATAACTTCTGAGCCCCAACTTCTTCACCTGTAAAATGAAGAAACAAAATTAGATGATTTGTAATGTCTCCTCTTACATTCTATGATTCTACACATAACTAAATGATGGTTCCAATTTTCTATGTCTATAATAATGCTAAATCTCTGATCACTTGTGAAAGCTAGAATTCCAGGAGGAAAGAGAAGCATGCTCAACTCCTAATCTGACTTTGTCTCAACTCAATTTTGAGAATGATTTCTGAAAACTAGCTCTATTAGGCCTCTTAATATATTCACTCAAGTTCTTGTTGCAACTGGTTTCCCTGGATATCAATAGTCAAGGGATATCATGTTATAAATTATGACTATTAGCCCTCGAAGGTGAAGATGGACTATTTTTTTCCCTCTTTCTTTAAATACAAATTATATATATATTTATATATACTTATATATATTTATTTGCAGCATATAAATATCCAAATGAAAATCTGAGATAGAAATCATGTTTCTAAGCATACAGACACTAACTGTCATACAGACAAAGCATCTGTACTTTATATTGAATATTTCCATTTTGTTCATGTTAGGCATGCTACCAACATAACCTATGAATATAATGAGTGTCTCTTTCTCTCTTAAATAATTCCTGCAGTTAGCATCAGATTTTTTAAAGTCTTCTATTTTTAATTACTTGTATCTTTGACTTTACTGTTGAATTAGAACTGCTTTCAGGGCTGGAGAGATGGCCTAGCGATTAAGAGCTCTGACTGCTCTTGCAGAGGACCCAGGTTCGATCCCCAGGACCCACATGGCGGCTGAGAACTGTCTAACTCCAGTTCCTGGGGAATCGACACCCTCTTCTGACCTCTGTGGCATCTTCTGATCTCTGCGGCACTGCACGGCACGGGTGCACAAACCTGCATGCAGACAGTACATTCATACACATAAATAAGAAATAAAATTTTTGTAAAAATTGTTTTCAATCAAGTTGTTATTTTCCCAAGAATGGATAGCCATAGTTTTCATATGTGTCTGATATGAAACAGTGTCTCCAGCTTTCTAATATTTTACTAGTGTGCAACAACTACACAACATAGTAGAAACTGAATCAAAACGTGATAACCTGGGTTTAGAGAAATGGCTTAGCTATGAAGAGCACTACTACTTATTCAGGGAACTCAGGTTCAGTTCCCAGTACCCACATTCAGCAGCTCACAACCACCTGTAACTCCAACTTCAGGGGATCTAGAGCCCTCTTCTGAACTCACACAGGCACACATATATCCATAATTAAAAATAAAACCTTGGAGATCTCCTGAGGCCCCCCCCCCCGCCAACTGAAATTACGAAGAAGCATCTGAAGGAGGCAAGCAAAGCAAGCCTTCAACACAGTGAAGAGGCATTTAGGACTCACATTGGAATACAGGCAAGGAGAAGCCCATATGCCAGGATCACGAAGAAGAGACTACACTGGAAAGGGGCAGGATAATCCCACACCAAGCTTTACCAACCCTATGGAAGACTCCTGCAGTGGGATCC
>VZQC01008050.1:1972923-1978810 GCA_009823505.1 Rhizomys pruinosus | reverse complement strand
ATCAAGAAAACAAATGATACCAAGTGCTGGAGAGGTTGTGGGGAAAGGGGAACACTCATCCACTGCTGGTGGGAATGTAAACTCATACAGCCACTATGGAAAGCAGTGTGGAGAACCCTTGGAAGACTTGGAATGAACTTGCCACCCGACCCAGCCATACCACTCCTGGGCATGTACCCTCAAGACTCACCCCACCACAGAGATACATGCACAGCCATGTTTATTTCAGCTCTCTTCACAATAGCAAGGAGCTGGAACCAACCCAAATGCCCGTCAACTGATGAGTGGATAGAGAAAATGTGGTACATCTACACAATGGAGTTCTATGCAGCAGTAAAGAAAGACGACATCACAAGCTTTGCAGGAAAATGGCTGGAGCTAGAGGACATCATGCTGAGTGAAGTAACACAGTCCCAGAAAAACAAACAACGAATGGTATCCTTCATCTGTGGATGCTAGTGCCAATTACCCAGTTGTAAGTATTTCTTGTCTAGGGCCCCCTGAGCTTTTGTACAAAGCAGTTGGGCATAATACATTTTGGAAACAACAACAACAACAACAACAGAAAAGACTGCATCAAAGAACTGACTGAAACAGTGAACTTCTGCTCAAACAGTCAACTTCACCATGGACAATATTGAGAAAGACTAAGAGATGAAAAGCATGTTTGGCAGAATGCATGAGCTCTGGCGGGGTGGGGGAATGGGCGGGAACACGGGCCTAGATTTGTTAAAAATAAATAAATAAATAAATAAATATAAAAATAAAAAAATAAAAATAAAACCTTTAAAAAAATAAACATAGCCATTAACCCCAGCCTTTAATCCCAGCACTCAGGAGGCAGAGGCAGGCAGATCTTTGTGAGGTCAAAGCCAGTAGTTACAGGGAGACCTTGTCTTCCCCCTCCCCCCCACTTGCTTCAATAAAACATTGGCTTAAAAATAAAAAAATAAAAATAAAGACCCCTACCCCCAAAAAAAGAAAAAAGAAAAGAAAAAAAAAAAAAGATAGCTCAGCCAAGCATTGTGATGTGGTGGCACATGCCCTTAATCCTAGCATGCAAAAGGCAGAAGCAGACAGATCTCTATAAGATGGTTGTGAGTCTGGTCTACATTGTGAGTTCCAGTTCCAGGCTAGCTGTGGCTGTTGGGAAACCCTGTCTCAAAACAACAACAACCACTAATAATAATAATGATGATGATGATGATGCTTACTCGCTGGGCTAGAGAGATGACTCAGCAGTTAAGAGCACTGACTACTCTTTCAGAGAACTTGGATTCAGTTCCCAATACCTACATGACAGCTGTGGTGGTTTGAATGAGAGTGTCCCCCCATAGGCTTTAAGTATTCAGACATTTTGTCTCCAGTTGGTGGCACTGTTCTTGGTGGTCTTAGAAGGTGTGGCCATGCTGGAGGAAGTATGTCATTGGGGGCAGGATTAGTGAGTTTAACAAGCCTCACAGTCTCCAGTCTCTCTCTCTCTGCTTCCTGTGCTCATTGCGAGATGTGACTCTCCGCTTGCTGCTCCAGCCCTGGCCACCATGCCTCCCACCACAATGGACTCTAATTCCCTGGAACCGTCAATCTTAAGCTCAAATAAACTATTCCTTTTTTTAAATTTTTTTAATTTATTTTTGTATGTGTATGAATGTACTGTCTGCATGTAGGTCTGTGCACCCATGTCATGCAGTGCCTCGGAGGTCAGAAGAGGGTTTCGGATTCCCCTGGAACTGGAGTTCTCCTGGAATTGGAGTTACAGAGTTCTCAGCAGCCATGTGGGTGCTGGGGCTCAAACCCGGGTCCTCTGCAAGAGCAGTTGGTGCTCTTAACTGCTACACTGCCTGACATGAATGTACTCGATGCAACAGCTCTCCTGTTCAACGTAAACCACTGAGTTAAGTTCTAAAGAGAAATGCCTTTTTTGCATAAATTATTGGTAAATAATCACATGCTGTTTGAGGTCATTGAGAAGCTGACTTTGGGGATGGGATTGGCCCTCTACTCTGGATAGCGTTAGTGTCAACTTGACACACTTGGGTTGAGGGAGCCTCAGTTGGGAAGTTGGGTCCATTGGATTGGACTGTGGCCATATCTGTGGAGTACTGCCTTGATTGTTGGGTTATGTGGGAGGCACCAGCCCACTGTGAGTGGCGCCACCCCGGGCAGGTTGTTATGTACAGTATAAGAAAGCAGGTTGAGCATGGGCCAGGGGAGCAAGCCAGTAAGCAGCACTCCTCCATGGCCTGTGCTTCAGCTCCTGTCTCCAGGTTCCTGCCATGAGTTCCTATGCTGGGCTCCCTCAGTGATGAACTGTGGGAGATGTGAGCCAAATAAACCCTTTCCTCCCCAAGTTGAAATTGGTCAGAGTGTTTTGTCACGGCAATTGAAGACAGACTAGAACACCCTCTCACTTCAGACTCAAGCCTGTTATCTCAAGATATTCTTCAAAGCTCTTGTCCAGGTCCAAACTGGCCTCCTGACCCTGTGACAAGAAAAAGTGAGACCAACTAAACAGCCTAAGAGTAAAGGCATTGTGAAGTTGAGAACAGCTAAAGTATGAACTATTTCATCAAGAGTTATTATTATTTATCATTACATGTCTATATTAAACATAACTAATGGGATTCAATTTAAAGTTTTACTAAGTTTCTACCAGCTGTTTAGAATCCTTCAAAACCTATAATAAGGTTTTGGGAAATCAACTCTCTGATAAATAAATTGTCATGTAAGCTAAGACTATTAAATTACAATAGGGTTCCTGGTCCTTAAGGATATAAATTAATTTTTAGGAATGATTACTTCTGTTCCAGACTGTGATTTATTTCTGAATTTAGATATGTTTTATAGGTAAGACATTTGCCCACTAGGTAAGGCCTCTTTGGACTGAAGAGACAGGTTTGTCAAGATCCATACCTGCCGGGCGTGGTGGTGCACGCCTTTAATCCTAGCACTTGGGAGGCAGAGGCAGCACTTGGGAGGCAGAGGCAGGCAGATCTTTGTGAGTTCAAAGCCAGCCTGGTCTACAGAGTGAGTTCCAGGACAGCTGGGGCTACAGGGAGACCCTGTCTCGAAAAGACCAAAAAAAAAAAAAAAAGATCCATACCTTTGCAAAGCCTATGTAAAACATTTCTGAACATTTGGAGACAATTGGTCATATATAACCTGCTCCAAGGCTTACAAGGACATCCCAGGTTTATGCTTTATATTAGTATACATCTCAAAGTTTATAATTTATAATAATATATTTAAGATAACTGTTCCATCTATGTATATTGGAATAAATATTAAATACTTAGTAAATCTTAATAACTAAGGGTAAATCTGTTTCTTTCTTTTTAGGGTAAATCTGTTTCTAAAGGTTATTAAGTCTCATGGGATTAACAAAAGGGTTAAGAGTTTAATAAAAAGATAAGATTCTGATATAAAATTAAAATGGCTGAATATTTCCAGAATAGAAAATAGTAACATGCTTAAGCTAATTAGGGATACAAAGTTGCTGATTTTTCAATCCACTCTTGGATTTTACTAGATTCCCAGTTACAGCTTCAGGATTAATGGACACAGATGTTCTTCAGGTTCTTTGTATTATGCATGTGTTACTTGTGATACTTCTCTTGCCCATAATATACTATGGCTCAAAAGAAGCTAGGTTGGCCAAGTGTGGTGGTGCACACCTTTAATCCTAGCACTTGGGAGGCAGAGGCAGGCGGATCTTTGTAAGTTCAAGGCCAGCCTGGTCTACAGAATGAGTTCCAGGACAGCTGGGGCTACAGGGAGACCCTGTCTCGAAAAAACAAAAAAACAAACAAACAAAAAAAGCAGCAGCTAGGTTGTACCTCTCTGAGCAAGCAGTATGCAGTCCGGAAGAAGACAATTTGGATGGTCTTGGTAAACCTTATCAGCTTATTTCCTGTCTAGGGTATGTGACACAACTCCTGCCTTCTGGAAAACTATAAATCAGGATATGGGGGTCTGGGGTAAAAAAAAAAAAAAAGAGAGAGAGAGACTGCTTCTGATTTTAGTAACCTGCCCTACCCACCTGCCTTTGCTTATGGAACAGCAGGCCATCGCAGAATACTCAGGAGTCTCCCACCCTTTTGAAAAGCTGGGCACTTCTGCTTAACACCCTTCTCGTGCCCCCTACCTGAGTTTTTACCTACTCCCTTAAATGCCCTGGCCAGACACCATTAGCTCTGGCTCTATTTTCATTTCAGCTTAGCCCTGGCTACACTGAAGTAAACTTTATCCTTAGTGACTAAAACCTTGTGGTCTCTTTATTCATTTGGGGGAGCATACCATAATCACATTCAGGAGTAGAATCTAAATTTTATTTTCCTTCTGGACCTGAGGACCAAATCCAAGGATAGTACTGTAGCACTCACCTAAAGCCCCAACCCCAAGAACTTCTTAATCTCACAGAAGCTGGGAGCAGAATAGCTTTTACCAGAAGCTGTGGCAAGTAAGGGGAGAAGAAAAAGGGGGGGTCCATCAATAGGCACAATGCTATTGTTTGATAGGGGAATATGTTCTGGTGTTCTATGGGTCAGCACAGTATATAATTAACAATAATGCCATATATATCTCAAAATAGGACTTTGAGAATAAAGAAATGGCAAAAGTTTAAGGAGGTGTATATGTTAATTACACTGAAAATACCCAGCGTATGCATGAATCAAAACATGACATTAGAGACACTGAAGAGCATTGACTGCTCTTGCAGATGACCCAGGTTCAGTTCCCAGCACCTACATGATGACTAACAACCACATGCAACTCCAGTTCTGGGGGATCTAATGCCCTCTTCTGGCTTCTGCAGACTTTATACAACATAGGTACACTTACATACATGTAGGCAAAACACTCATACATATAAAAATAAATGCAAAAAAATTAAAACCATCACATTTTATCTCAGAAATATCTACTACTATACTACTATGGTATATCACTCAAGGTCATCCTCTGCTAAGTTCTAGGCCTGCCTTGAATACATAAGACCCTATCTAAAAACTTAAATTTAAGGGCCAGGCATTGTGGCACAGGCCTTTAATCCCAGCACTTGGGATTCAGAGACAGGCAGATCTCTGTGAGTTCAAGGCCTGCCTGGTCTACATAGTGAGGTCCAGGCCAGCTGGACTAATGGGAGACCCTGTCTCAAAAAGACCCTCCCCCCCAAAAAAAAAATCCATAAATTTAAAACAATCAAATGTATGTAAAGTTCTACCCACTACCTGCAAGCCTCACCATCCACAGTGGATAAAGAAACTAAGCTGAAGTTACTTTACAAAATGAAGTTCATTCTCAAGATTCCTTGCCAGGGTGGGGCAAAGAGGTAAATTGCTCCGCGTTGAGTCTTAACAAGATGGACTGAGGAAGGTAGCTGGCTACGCCCTGGACCTAGAGCCAGCCTCAGCAGCACCTGGACTGGCTAGAGAAGAGGAGGAGACCTGGGCCCCCCTTGTCTCTGGGGACAAAGCAGAGACTCTTCGCAGTTCCAAAAGATGCACCCCAACACACTTTCCAGTGACTCCCAAGCCACCCGAGGGCTCTGGAAAAAGCGCAGCCCAAAGTTGGGCGGGGAGCAGCGCCGTGGGGGGAACAGACGTCCAGAATGTTGCCCCCACCCCTCCCACCCCCGCTTTGGGGACCGACAAAGGCAAAGGGGAGCAGCATTTGGAAAGGGATTCTGAGACCGAGGTGGAGGAGGTGCCTCGGTCCCTGGCCGGGGTGGCATCTCGGAGGCCCAGTGTCAGCTCCCACACTCGGGCACCAGCACCAGCCCTTGTCAGCGTGGACCCAGCTCGAGTCCGCGCCGGAAAGCTCGGGAAGAGACGAGCTCGCGGAGAGGAGCGCGGGCTCAGGCTGGCTTCGCTGTCCCCTCCACATC
>VZQC01008050.1:1755423-1970423 GCA_009823505.1 Rhizomys pruinosus | reverse complement strand
TTTCAACTTCAAGAATGATTATTCTTAAGGAAGAAACACAAACAGCAGTGACCATTTTTCACAGGCGTGCTCAGCCATCAGGAAGGCTTAATAAACCCCTATTTAGTATGCATTTATGCAGTGATTACATGAACTTTGACCTCTGAAGAGCTGTAGCAATTAGCTTCAGTGTCCAGCATTTTTTACCCACCATTCCCCACTGGCTTCCTCTGGTCTTTATTCTCTCTCTCTCTCTCTCTCTCTCTCTCTCTCTCTCTCCCTCCCTCTCCTCTCTCTAGGCTTATGCACTAGAAGATTGTAAATTTTTAAGCTGGGTTTCCAGCTCAAAATTTGCTCCTACCTAGGTCAGTTCCCCTCCTTTTCTGTCTAAACAGCCGTTTCAGATATTGGGGCTCTGATTGTCTATATGACTCAAAAACAAATGCATTTCAATTAAATCTTGCCCTGTCCTTTCACAAAGCTAAACTCTAATGGCCCAGAGAGTTTCATTTCATAGTCCTGTGGCATCTGAAATAACCTGGAACTCTTCGTCAGAATAATTTAATATTTTTTTTAAGTATTTGGTGTAATTTATTTTAACCTAAGTGAGTTGGCAGAAAACCAGAGAAGGGACAGTGGGAGGCCAGCT
Source organism: Rhizomys pruinosus (assembly GCA_009823505.1). Taxonomy (NCBI): domain Eukaryota; kingdom Metazoa; phylum Chordata; class Mammalia; order Rodentia; family Spalacidae; genus Rhizomys; species Rhizomys pruinosus. The sequence continues at coordinate 1,969,795 of VZQC01008050.1, read as the reverse complement.
GGAAGCCTCTGCTGCCCCCCCCGCCCCCCCAAAAAAAACTAGAAGGAAAGAGGAAAGTGTTTTTAAGTTTCTAGTAAACATTGTTTAGCAAAAGAATAATAGGAACATTGCCCCTTTCTCAAAGAGGGATGGAACTATAATTGTTGCCTTTAGCTGAGCGCTCAGATAAAACTGCTGGGACTCATTCTAAAGTGACCCACCACTGCATTCATCTCTTCTTGAACTTTCAGTGAACCTGAGATTAAACAGGGGTGAGCAGCTAAGCAGTTTGTTGTTAGCGGCCTTTTCAACAACCCTTTCAGACTGAGTAAATATTGATCGGTTTGAATCTGATTGCCCCAGAGGAAAACACCCCGCAAGCAAAGAGCCTCCAAAAGTAAACTCTCAACTGTGAAGCCCAGAGCAACACTCCAGAGTGACGCAGAGACCTAACTCAGCCTAGTTTGAGGACACCCTAAATTTAGGGACTACTTTGGGTGAAAATAGAGGAAGTGAAGAAAAAGCATTTGAAAATGAATTTTACATTGCAATTACCTGGGATCCCTAATTAAGACTTGTTTTGTTTTTCGAACGTATCAGTAAAATGGTATTTTCTGCTTTCCCTCTTTAGATTATTTCAGTTACAATTGTCATTTTTCAAGGAGCTAACTGTACTCCTCAGAGACCAGAACAGAAAAAGAGAGCTTAAAATAGGATGTGTGAAGCGCCTTTGATTTAATCGATTGGGACAGCTAAAAAGATACAAATGTTTTTCTTGCTGAAAGGTAAATTAATGTTTCCTAAATGCATTGCTTGTTAACTGATTTATCCCGAGACCTACGGAAAGCCAGGGAAGTTTAGCAATAATTCATCCTGCTCTTCCCTTTCAACTACAAGAAAACCAACATCTTGAAGATTGGAATCTCCGAGATTCCAGCAGGTCCCCTGCTTTCAGATATTGAAATCAAGGCAGTGGCATGCAAATGACACTTTAGCACATTAAAGTATGTGAAAACCAGCCATCTGTTTTGCTTTGTGGTCTTACACTAATAAACAAAAGATACTGTATAGCCAGGCGGGGAAATGAAAGAAAGGGTTGGGGTCTTTGAAGTTCTCCTGCAACCACTTGAGTCTTTTAGAAGCAACCTCAGAACCCAGCACCTAAGGGGACGTTACCCGCTGCCCTTGATATGCCCGCAGCAACTGCTCCCAAGAAGTCTAGGCTTCCCCCATTTAACAGGGAAGTGCAGGAAATCTCACAAGCGTTCTAGAAGCCCGCAAATTCCAAGGTTCTGGAGGGTTTTCTCCCTAGACCATCCTCTCAAAACACCCTTTGAAGGGGAAGGAAATCATGTTTGTATTTGTGATGCTGTAAATTTTCTACTCTGCTCTTAGGGTTCAAAGCCTCAAAAACAAAAACAAACAAAAAAAATCAGTGTTTGAAAGTTGGAGCTGGGGCTGGGGCTGGGGCTGGGGCTGGGGCTGGGGCTGGGGCTGACTGGTACAACACTTGCTAAGCATCCCAGCACCATCAGGAGAAAAGTTAGAAAATGTTGATTAAACCTAAAAATGTGTGAAAGTAAAGGACAGTCACATTGAACTTTCTCTTTTGCTAGCTTCCTCTGAGATCCAAACAATGTGGAGCTAGAAAGGCTTTCACAGGCCCACATGAAATAATCTACTGAGTCTTGAGAAGAAAATGAAAACTTTTTCCAGTTGTATCACATGGATTTGGAGCTGGAGACCCTTTACAGCCATGATAGCTATGAAATGAAATTTGAGTCTGAAAGGAATGAGGTGTGCAATGCAGAGTTGTGAGAAGCTCTGGGAAGGGGTTGATGTTGATGGAAAGAACAGAAGGACAGATGTAAGTGTTTATTGAAAACAGACTACACTCAATTTAAAGGGTAGACTGTATTGAAACACTGCATGACAATCCAAGAAGGAAGAAGGGGAGGCACAGCTTTATACTGGAGCTAATTAAATGTGTATCTCTTTGCTCTTGGTTCGCTGATGTGAGGAAAGACTGGCTGAAGACAGTTTTCAGCTTTTGAAGGGGGCTCTGTTTATATATATGTCAACATTCAGTTGGAGGTGAAAAGGTTAGCACTTGACCCAGGAAGTATCCATGTTTGTTTCCAAAATACATCTCCTTCATAAACTTCTTCAACATTTTTTTCTAGTTGGAGCTTTGATTATAATAAGAGAGCTGGTGTTATTTTAAATAGAATCTGTGCATTAAATAGACATTGGTTACAGCCAAATATACTCATAGGGGAAGCTTCAAGGTGCATGATAAAAGAAGGCCCACTTTGAAAATACACACCACCCTTCTCTCCTTCTCCATGTGAAATGAACCAACTCTGTAGGAAGCAACAAACTGTAGCCCAGCCAAATACACAGATGCTTAAACATACCTGAAACTTGAATGTGTTTATTACAGACCCGTAAACTCTGCTCTGGATCACACCACTCTGGGATCTCAGAGCTGTTCATGATTGTACAGGATATGAGGACTACCATAGGGCTCACAAGTGATAACTGATAGAACTCAGTGTGTTACTTCAGGACATCAAAACATTGTGCGACATGCAAAAAGACTATTCACGAATCACACAAAATATACATTCATTGTGCCATCCATCACATTAACATTTAGCTGAAAATATATCACATCCAGCTAAGATCACCATGGAAAGAAAAGTTGATTTAAAGAATACCTTTAGGATCCAAATAATCCAGCACAAGTTTTAAATAGAGGGTGGCCAGGGAAGCAAGAGGACAGGGGTAGAATTGGGGAGAGAGCACAAAAAGCTAGGGTTCTGAACCTTGTGCTTTACAGGCTTCTTAACCCTGAACGAACAACTTGAGGCTACCTTCTGAAGCATCTGATTGTGTTGATATGAAGAATGTATTATTTCTCCTAGGATTACATGAACACTGTACCAGTTTTTAGAGTTTGCACACCCTGTTCGATTTAGTTTCTAGAAAATTTGTATAAAGATAAACCTCTCCGGAGAAAGTATTTACAACCAACAGACTCACACACATGAAACTGACTCTAAAGGACTGATTCGCTGTGTAAACACACCCACAGTGCATCTCTTCTTCTTATATCCTACTTAAGGGCAAGGTAGAGAACTGCAGTTAATACGCAGGGAAAAGATGAGATGCCTCCCTCTGGCAAGCATCTGCTGGCAAGGGGAACTATTTTCCATCTGACAGGAACTGGAGGTCCTGTGAAAAATCTCTAACGATCAAGATCAATAAGGGATGCTGGGAACCAGCAGAAATGGATCCTGGCACCCAAAGGGATTAAGTAGTTAACCTCCAACCCAGTGTCCAGAATTATCTGGAAACACATTGTCCTGGCCAGGAGTTGCCCAGATAGGATCAGAAAGGAAGAGAGGGACTGTAAAGAAAGGAAGATAAGCTAAGAATGTGCTTTGGGTAAGAAATCCCGGCCCAGGGAGAAGCCTGGGACCTGGGGACTGGGGCTGAGGGGGACTCAGTGGGAGGTAGTCACGGTGTCTGAGGTAGAAGACCCAGGAGAAGGAACGCAGGGCGAGGAGTTGGACTTCTCTGAGGATTCCTCGGCCTTTTCCTCGCTTCCTGGAGGGGTGGCCGGAGAGATGGGCAAGAGCCCCTCCTTCTCACGTTTCTTCTGCTTCATCCGGCGGTTCTGAAACCATATCTTCACCTGGGTCTCATTGAGCTGCAGGGACGCAGCGATCTCCACCCGGCGGGCGCGCGTCAAGTACTTGTTGAAGTGGAACTCCTTCTCCAGCTCCGTGAGCTGCTTGGTGGTGAAGTTAGTGCGCACTGCGTTGGGCTGACCCACGTAGCCATATTCTCCAACTTTCCCTAGGGTTGGGTAGGAAGAGAGGAAAAGGTGAAAATTCTTAAGTTGTTATTAGATTCCCCTATAGTTCAGGGCAATATTCAGGTAAAGGGTAGATGAACGCAACACAAATCAGGCTAGGGAGGACCGGTGATGAGGTGCAAAGTGTTAACCTGAAGTCAAGCATGAGGGTGGTCAGATCTATGATTAATAGAGCCTGAAGATATTAACAGAAGACCATCAGCACCGCCCCTAGGCGCGCGTACATACACACACACACACACACACACACACACACACACACACACGCACACACAAACACACACACACTTCCTACTTCCAGAAGATTTCGATCTCAGCCCCTTTTGAAAAAAAACTAGTCTGGGAGACTCCTTTATCGAAACACACCTGGGCACTGTCTCCACACATTACATTATATATACAACACTAGCCAAGAGCAAAAAGCCTTCTTAAAAATTCATTTTTAATTTTTCTTTGAGATTAAGCAAACTGGCGCTTTCCAAAATCAAAGAGCCTTTAGTTCCTGCGTCCACAGGACTCACCTGTTTTGGGAGGATTTCTTTTAACTTTCATCCAGTCAAAGGTCTGCGCTGGAGAGGACGTCTCCGACGCAGGGGAACGACAGGCTTCTTGGTGGCTGGCGTGGAGAGGGGACAAGGAGTTATTATATGTGGCCAGGGTCAGGCTCTGGTGCTCCTGTCCATATGAGTGGTGAATGTACTGCGGCGAGCCCACCGCGCCCCCAGTATAACCCTGGTGGTGGTGGTGATGCTGGACCATGGGAGATGAGAGATTTCCAGAGTAAACAGCGGGAGCGCACGGGGGGTACCCACCACTTACGTCTGCTTCCTGATTTAACCCATAGGGGCTGTAAGGCGCACTGAAGTTCTGCGCACTATAGCTTGGACCACAACTCGAGTGGGAGTAGGGCACCCCCAGGTTCCCAGAAGTCTGGTAAGAAGTCGGCTGGGGGTGGTGATGGTGGTGGCGGTGGTGGTGGTGGTGGTGAGGCGAACTGATCTGCACCCCCCTGCCTACTAGGAAGCGGTCGTCGCCGCCGCAGCTGTTGGCACTGACGGCGCAGGATTGGAAAGTTGTAATCCCATGATCCGAGGGGTAAGCTCGCGCAGAGCAGGTCCCAGAGTCGCCACTGCCAAGGATGGGGTATTCCAGGAAGGAGCTCATTCTTGCATTGTCCATGTGTCACTGAGTGTCTGGGTCCTGCGAAGCCCTGGGTGACGATGCCAACTTTCTCACTTCCTCCATGGGGCCAGAAAAGAAAAATGATATGAATGTACAGTGCGCAAGAGGCGGGGCAGGAAGGCGGAGGGCTCAAGGGGAGGAACACGTGACTTTGTCAGCCAATGGCTGAACCGCCTGCGAAAGTTTGCGGGCTCCGGCGGTGATGGATCACCGTTTCAGTGGCATTTAAATCCCCGGCGCTCCTCAGTCGAGGTGACGCGCAGTCGCCCCCCCAGGCAGCCCAGGCGGCCGCGGCTGCTGCGGCGGCGGCGGAGGCTGATTCAGGCGCTGAGGCCTAGGGGAGCAGATCCTGTCTTCTGCGAGCGCCCGACTCCGCTCGCCCCCGCCTCCGGGAGGTGGGGGCTGGGAAGCGACCCTCCCCGGTCCCTTTCCCAACGGGCCCGGAAAGGTGAACTGGCAAGAGGTGAGAAGGAACGAGGGCTCCCGGCTCTTTGGGGGCGGGCATCAGTGGGCCGGAGCTCTCCGGGTGGGAATCCAGCTGCCACCACGCCCTCGGCTCCCGGATCACGGCCACCACGCAGTCTCTGCCGGGAGACCTGCTCCGGGAACGCTGCGGCCGAGGGCGCGACGGCTTTCCCGCCTCGCGGAGCTAGGAATGCAGTGGGAGGTGCGCGGAGGACGGCCTGGAAGGAACCCGGGTGGGTGTGAATGGGGATCAGAGCCTGAGAAGAAACTTCCGTCCTCCTAGGGTCACGGCGACCTCTTCCCAATCTCCTACTGGCCATTAGCATGGCAATGGGAGCTCCTGTAATTCAACCCGGGGGGGGGGGCGAGTCCTGGAAACCTCGCTCCTGGATAAAGGCCCGGGGTGGCGGCCCTCTTCTCTGCCCTCCCTCTTTCCTCGCACTCCGCCCCTTTCTCCTCCCTGCTCAGCTTTGCTCCTGGAGCCCTGTGGGATCCCGAGCCACCCGACTGCTGGAGTTTAAGGGGGGGGGGGGGGGGCGGCAGAGATGACGCTAGCAGACATGGCCGGCGTGAGGGCCGGGCAGGGTGCTGTAGGCCATCTGCCGGCTCTTCAAGACCCAGGAGCCTACGCGCTCTGGCGTAGGCCTCAGAGGGCCGGGTCACAGTTCCTACAAAGTACGCAGAAGTCCTCCGACACGTTTCTTTTTTTTCTAGTGGGGCATGTTGGAGTGGGAGACCCTCCCCCCCCCCTATTGCACGTCTAGAGTGGGGGTGGGGGTGGCAGGTGGGAGGGGCGGTGGACAGATGGCTAAATGGATGGGACCCTTTCCAGCGGACTGTTGTAGTTGCTTGTGTGAACTTTTCAGGTCACTCCCCTGAGACACACGGGCAAATGTGAGCATCATCCCAGGCCAGGGGTCTTGTTCTCCATCACCTTCATCCCACACTCAGGTTGATGAGGTCGTTAATTGCTGTTTACTATTGGGTTTCATGTCAACCCTGGGCTTGTAGAGAGATAAGGCCTAGCAGAGACCGTGAATGCATACAGTCTTAAGTAGGAAGAATCCAGAGGCCACCTAAGAAGCCTTGCAGCCAACTCTGCATGGGTTTTAATTTGACCATGTTTATAACTTCGGATCAGACATAAAATTAATAGTGTAATTTATGTGTGAGTTTGGGTTCCCTCTCTTTCAGAAAAGGGAAGTTTTGCTCCAGGCAGGCACTTTTCAAAGTCCCCTCCCCCAAACCTGACCCTCCTCAGAGAAGCTTATGTGGACCTTTGTCCCTGGGCTCGCTGTGTAATATTGGAACATTTTCCCCAAAACGTTTCTTTTGGGAGAAGTATTTCTCTGTGACATTTGGCCCACTACTAAGTGTAGTTTAAGAGGGAGCACAGCACGGACTGGAAAGTTCCTCCTTCCTTAAATTCAGCTCCCTCAGAATCATCCTGGAGAAAGAGCCCTCCCAGAGTAGGCTTCCCCCGGGAGATCAGGCTTCCAGCGCCTGGGTCAGGAAGCAGAGAGCGGTTAGGTGACCTGCTCTCTGCGGAGGGCAATTCATTTCTTCTCTCCCTTTCTTCATTCCTACCCTTTATGGGCCTCCTTGGTTGGATTTGCACAGCCCTCCTGGCCCTGGGACACCTGTCTCAAAGCCGCCCCCCAGCCTCAGCTGCCCTCCCCCTTCTGCTAGCTCATGGCCTCTGCGCCCCTCTTCCCCCAACCCTGTTTCCTCTGGCCTTATTTCTAGGCAGCCTGGGTAGAGTATTTTCCTTGGGATCACAAATATGCACTCGCACTGGGGCCCTCACACACTAGCCAACCACGGTCCAACCTCGGCATACCGATAGCTCCCCGATTCTGCAGAGCGGATGCACACAGCCGCTGCAGCTCGGCTTCTGCCTCTCTCGCTGAAGCTCTTCCCCGGCCTCCGGGACAACCTCCCTGGCCTCTAGGATTGCATAGCTCGGATTCTGCCCCAGCCCCCACCCTGGAGGGATCCTGAGGGCCTTCAGTGGACTAAGAGACCCTTGGTTCTTTGAGCTGGTCGGCCAAAGATCACGCACGAATCGAGCCAAAGTCTCTTTAAATAGCCCCAGGAGAGTGGGTGAAAGGAGAGCTTTGGGCCATGATTGAAATAATCCCCTGCTAGCGGCTCCCTTGGCTCAAAGCGCCTCTTTCAAGGGCTCTCCTACTAGGAAGGGAATGAGCAAGGAAGAGACAAAACGCCGCCAAGGCCCGGGAGCTGTTCTTGGCATCCGCGGCTCAGCCAAGCTGTTGTTTTAAAAGAGCAATAAAAATGAATTATGACTAAATGCCTTCTAACTTAATGCCTTCGGACGGGGATCCCCGGCAAATACGTAAGAGGATTTTTATTTGTGCATGTGTTCCTGCAATTGATCTCTTTGATGACATTCTCATTCATAGAAAGCGTTTGATTTATGAGTTTGGGACGAATTGTATCCAGGAGCCGGCGCAGCCCTGGCCGCAGCCGGGAAGCCCTACTCCATGCCTGGTACCTGAAACGGGGCCTCAGTCCCCACATGCTGTGGCATGCGTTGCAGTGGGTTTTAGAAAGTGGAGGGTGGAGGAAGGTAGAGTGCAAACCCCAGAAGAAAAATGGCTATTCCATTTTAACTTCCAAGCCTTTGCTGGGTTCTTAAATCAGCCGGCCCCACACACATGTTGCTGCGTTTTCTCACGGTAAGTAAGCCATCAGATCACAGCCCAGAAAGGGGACAATAAATATGGGAAAGACAGGAAAAAAGGGCGGAAAAAAAAAAAAGAGCAACCCAAACACGCCCTAGATCACATTTTATTGGTATTTCATTTAAAGTGCTTTTTCTGTCTAGGAAACTAGGTTAATTAATAATCTAGGGTGCAGAAACACTCTGTTTTAAATCTCAGCTTGCTAACCTGACTTCAAAGGTTTAATGATCTGTTATTAGCAATGTAAACTGATTTAAGAATTAAATCTTGATTTTTCCTGACCCTTGGTGGGGGGGGGGGTCCTAGAATGACTGCACCAGAAGATTGGAAAGAACCCTTCCTGGCATGCACCTTCCAGCTAGTAACCATTGCTTTGTTTTATTTTGTTTTCCTCTGTCTTTTAGGTCTGTTTTGCCTGAACCCATCAGCAGCTGGGAGATTAATCAACCACCAAAAATGGAGGGGGGAGGGGTTGGAATGTAGATGTTTGAAACAAATGTGTATAAATTAATGAAATTTTGATAACTTGGTTAATGACCTGGAGACTGGGAGTTTGTTAAAGAAACTCCATTTAACTCAGTCCTATAGCCATGTTATCTCTCCACTTTGAAAAACTTGGGCTGGGCCCAACTCTGAGTGCCCAATCCTGTTTCTATTACTAATTTAACTCTGTGACTTGAGCCTCAACACTGAAAACCAAATCCAATCCCTAAACAACAACAACAACAACAAAAAAAACACTTGTCAGAAGCCCCAGCCATTTTCTGGCTTCTTTCTTTGTTGCTGTCTACTGTGGACTCTCAACATACCACCCTAATAAAAATATATTAAAATTGAAAAAGGAAAATTGTGACCAGACTTTTATTTACCATGTTAGACTAAAAGAAGAAAAAGAAATCATCATGAGCCTTTAGGAAGAGGGAGAGAAAAAATTAAGAAAGCTACTTTATAGCAAAGGAGAATTTATTCTACCAAAAAATACCATGACAACGCATCTTAATGTAATACAAAAATAAAAAGAAAGTGACAAGACAATTTATGATCACTTTCTTGCAGGCCTGTGTTCTGCTTTCAGGAAAATCACACAGAAGGTTGTTGGATTCAGTTTGAAACTACAAAAACTCCAACATAATCTGTAAGAGATGGCTTTGAAACTGGGTCAGGGGAAATCACTAAACAGAAAATCCTCAACATTTAAAAGAGAGTGGGGGGTGGGGGGTAGGTCAAGAAGAAAATAAAACAGAAATCAAATTCCCAGAATAAAAGAAGGTCAAACCACCTGGTCAAAGGGGTTTTTGTTTTGTGACGCTTTGTTTTGCTTTAATGTTTTTAGTAATTCAGATGCTGCAGGTCGATTGTGGTGAGTGTGTCTGTAAAAAAGTCAAAGCTGTCAGCTGAGATATCTACTGGACTGTCCAGGGAACCTGGCAAACTGGGCGACACTGCATCTGAAAGCTGCAAGCAGGAATCTGTGGAGAAAACGTTAAAGTCCTGCAAGGAGGGGACCTCGAGGGCCTCGGGACTGTCATTGTTTAAGCCAGCTCCACAGTTCTGCCCCATTGTTGACAAGCAGTTAGGAACAGTGGGTGACTGGTGCTGAAAATGTTTCAGATTTTTCTCATTGCTGGTTAAAGGCGAAACTGGGAAACTTTGGGAGTCGCCATTGTGTCCATTAGGAGCCTGCTGCTGGGAGAGGGCATTTTGCTGAAAAGTGTAACCTTCTCTCTCCAGAAGGGCCCCGGAGACGCTGAGGGCTTGCTCAAACAGTGATTTCTCCTCCTCATCCTCCTCCACTTTCTCCGAGTCCTCCAGGCTTTTAAATTTCCCTTCACTGTTCTGGTTCTCCTTGCACTGGGTCTGCCTCTTGTGTTTCATCCTCCGGTTCTGAAACCACACTTTCACTTGTCTCTCAGTCAAATCTAGCAGCGCTGCAATTTCCACCCTTCGGGGTCTGCAAAGATACTTGTTGAAATGAAATTCCTTTTCCAGCTCTAAAAGCTGCGTGTTGGTGTAAGCAGTTCTCAGGCGCCTCGAACCCCCGCCGCTGCCATCGGCGATTTCCAGGGATTCTGCGGAAAGGGAAACCAACAAGACACACACACACACAGTTGAAGGTGGAGGGGTCCGAGCAGGGGTTATTCCACTGGAGAATAAATATAGCAGAAAAGATCAACTGCAACAAAATGGCCGCCCCTGGACGCAGTGAGCTATTGTGCTGCTTTCCTGGGAGCCCAGCCCCGGGAAGCCCCAAATCCTCCACCTCCATCAAATTCCTGCCTGTGGCTCCCCCCAACCTCTTAATCCGGGAGCAAACTTTATATTAGCTACAACACAATTTATAATTAATGCATCAGCTGCTTAGCTGAGCAAGAGCGATCTATCACTCTTCATTACTGTCAAAAAGCCAAACTCTAGGACAGCTAGACAAGAGCAGGTCAGTTCCAACTCAAATAAATCATCCCACATTACACAAGTTAGGAAAAGTTCCCCCCTCAAAATATATATGTCTCATTGTGGAGCCCAGGATCTCTCTGCCCCTCCATCAAACCCACTCTCTTAGCCCACAGGGGCAGGGGGCATCCAAGCATCTCTCGCTCTCCCCATCCCTTGAAGCCCACGGTCCCGTCCCGTCCCCCCCCCCATAACCGCTTTCCGGGCAGTCCAGAGGAGGAAGAGGGTCTCGGGGACCTGGGGCCAAGTCTCGGGTGGGACTGACCTTTGTGGCCAAGGCAGGCAGGGCCCGTGGCGGCGGCGGCGGCCGGCGGCAGAGCGGTTTTCTTGGCGGCCTTCTTCTCCTTCATCCAGGGGTACTCGGGAGGCTGGAGGGCGCCGGCGGGCACCGGGCTGCCGCGACTGCCCCCGGGGCTTGACTTGGGGCGGCCGCCAGCGCCGTGGCGAGGGTGACTGCCTGGGTTCAGGCTGGGAATGGTCTGCTCAAAAGGAGGAGGAATCAGTGTCGAGTGTGAAAGCGTCGAGGTCTTGATTGATGAACTTTGAAATGTATCAGCGACAGGGGGAAAAGATGTCAGGCACTCAGCGAGCGACGGCTGGCTATTGATAAAACCAATCTCTCGCTCAAATTCGTAATTCATGGCCTTCTGCTTGGAGCCCCCTCGGAGAAAAAGTTCCCTCTTTTGGAGGGGCTTTGGGGGGGCAAGGCCCAGGAAAAAGGCGAGCGCAGAGGGAAAAAAAATCTATCATAGAAGATCGCTGCTGGGGTGTTTTTTTTCTAATTCACTGATTACAGCCGTATGGGGACCGCGCTACTATTAAACTATTGAATTCATGGAGACAAGGTTGAAATTGGACCGAATTGGCTGTCACATGATTGCTTCTGCCCAATGACAATTTGGGCTTTAATCAAAAGAAGCCACTGTCTGTTTGATTGATCCAAAAAAGTCGGAAAGGAACGCCTCATTGGGGGCCAGCTAGGCTTTATTTACACTTTTTTCAGAGCAAAAATACATATATGTGAGTGTGGATGGAAATGCCTGGGAGTGCGTGGGGCCAGGGTCCCCGCTTGCCTCCAGTTCCCCTAGTCAGCGTGTGCGTGTGAGTCCTGCGGTCGGTCCCGCCAGCCGCTGCCCTCGGCCTCCCCCGCACACTCCGCGCATTGTTTGGGGCTGTCGGGAAGACGCCTCGCACCTCACAAATCATTTAAGCACCTCAGCCTGACGCCTGCAGTCATTAACAAAGTAATCCATTAATCTTCAAAGTTTTGACACCCGTGGGCCCTTGCATCGCAACCACATAAGTTCTGCTAAGGCAGAAGGATGGAGTAGAGGGAGAAAGAACGGAGAGGAGAGAGAGAGAGAGAGAGAGAGAGAGAGAGAGAGAGAGAGAGAGAGAGAGAGAGAGAGAGAGATATTGATTTGGGGGTTCCCCTTTTATTTGCCTTTCCTCCCCTACTTTTCCTAAAACCAGTTCCTAGACCTCACAATCCATTCATATTCATTCATATTATTCCTCCCTCCCTCCTTCCCTCCCTCCTTCTTTCCCTCTCTCCTCTCCCTCTCTCCTCTCCCTCTTTTCCTTTTTCCTCTTCTCTCCTTTCCCCCTCCCACTCTGTTCTGTCCCCCTCTCCTCCCCCCGCAGCCCCTCGTCCCCTCTCAATGTCCAGCCTAGGACCTGAGCCCCCGGCCCATTGTTAGCCGGCTTTTCCTCTGCAGCTTTGCATCTGGCTCCTGCGGGAAGCGGAAAACGAGAGGCGGCTCTTGATGCTTGCCGACCTTCCTGCGCCATCAACTTCTCACGAGTGGCTGGAAAAAGATAGATGCCATGTGCCAAGAAAGACAGCAGTCCCAGGTCCTTGTGTCCAAATCCCTGTAGCCTGGGCGGCGGCCAGCCAAAGACATGCCTCCCCGAGCAGGCGCGTGCGGCTCCTGGCATTCTGGGTTTCATACCCATAGGGCTCGGGCGTGGTGAGTATTTCCGATTTCCAGGAAGTCTGCTGGAACTTATCTGCAGGGAGGAAGAAGATGCTGGTCCCTCTCCTTCTTCCTCTCCCTCTCCCTTTTCCCTCATACTCCTCTTCTTCGTGTCCTCGCTGCTCTGTTGGGGGCTGGTTGGTTCGGACGCGAGTGTTTCTTGGCAGCCTGAATTGCCTCCCACACCTTCCTGCTCTTGGGCACCAGGGAGGTTTGCACCCGGGATCTGTTATGGGAACCAGCACTGCGGGACAGAGGGCGACTCCAGGAGTCACATAGTTCCTCCTGCTCCTTCATTTTCTTTCCTCTGATTCTGACTTGAGGTTGAGTGCTGGACAGTGCTGAAGGGTTCAATATATAATCCCTTTAAGAACCAAACAAGAACTTAAATTTAAAAATCAAGCCAGAAAGAAGAGAGAGATCCAAAGGTACCTTCTCAACCCCAAACTCTAAGGATGGTGATTCGCTTTTGCTTCCTTTGAAATGGACCAAGTGATCATGACTCCCCCAGGCCGGCAGGCATCAGTGGCAGGAAAATAAATCATTCTGATGGTCAGGGAAAGCGAGGTTGGTGGGGGAGAAAATCCTATGCAGAAAACAGGGAAGGCCGAGCAAAGAGCAAGGCTGGCGCGCCATCTCAGGCAGGCACCCAAGAGGTCTGGGGCAGAAATAAGATATAAAGTGGCCTCCTGTTTGACCAGCTCAGAGCATTGCCTACAGGCAAGAGATGCTAGTTCGAAAAATGTAAGGTTTTTCAGGGGGTTTTTTGCTTTTATTCCAAACAAAGCTCTGAAGGAAGTCTGGGTGTGATCAATCTTGCTCACCAAAAGCCTTGACAGCCTCTGGCCCTTAAGAACACATTTCAGCTTCAAGCTTTATCCAAGATCAAATGTGGCTGAGCAAAGAGGAGATCAGGAAACGCAAGTAAACAAGGAAAACCAGTCTTTAAAATATCTATAACCAATATATATTTGGTAGTGGAAATCTTTATAAGACTGCTTTTAGGAAGGGTGCTTTGCTCAGATTCTGGTATGGTGGACATTTGCTTTTACCAGAAAGTGCTGAGGGGTGAAGGAGAGGAGAGTTAGGGAGCAGAGCTGTCTCCACATTACTGGGCTTTGTCAGGGGCTGCGTGGGTGAGAGCTTTCTGCCTCTCTCAGCCACTTTGATTCAAATACCATCTGGAAGAATGCCCTTTTCTTAGACTGCTCAACTTTGAAATCTTCCCCAAACCTATTACTTTAACTCAGGAGATATTTTAATAAGGATTCCTTTCTAATATCCAGGAAGCTGAAGGTGAGACAGATTTTTTTTCTTTTGAAAGCCAAAATTAATGCTCTGACTAGCAAGATATAGGAAATCATATTAGAATCTCATTTTACAATCTCTGCCCTGAGGGAAGGAGGGAGCTTTCAAACCATTCTTCCCTTAGCTAAAGAATATTTCAAAGATTTTCAGGTGGAGATACTCTCTCCTCTCCTCTCCTCTCCTCTCCTCTCCTCTCCTCTCCTCTTTCTTCTCCTCTCCTCTCCTCTCTTCTCCTGACACTGTGCTTTATTTTTCCCAAGAAATTTTATATATGCCTCTAAAATGCTTACTTAAAAAGACTTCTGAATCTGCTCAGCATGAATAACCAAAAGGCCCCAATCCTCAACAAAGACTGGTTTTCTAACCTCTGCATTTCTGAGGTGCACACCATATTTTTGTAGGGAGGTTGGGGTGAGGGGAGCAAATCTACTTCCTTACAGGGGGAATTCTTTGAAAAGCAAACATATATCAGGAGCCAGAGGACAGATTCAGGGAAAGCTCCTTTGGGTGTGAAAAATGCCCTCTGCTGCGGCCTGGCTTTATATCCTCCAAGATTTTAATTTTTCCTAAAACATGAAAAAGGTTTCCTAGAAGCTGCTCATTGGGACTCAGCAGGTACACAGAAATGCCTCCGTGCCAGCTTCTACGGGTGTTCTGAGGGAAGTTAGGGTGGTGGGGGTATGTAGAGGCCATGATGACGGATATTTGAGATTGCAAACAAAATGGCGACACTACACTTCTGCCTCTGAAAAATATAATCCAGGGAGCATGGGGGTTCAGATGCTCCTGATCCCCAGACACAATGGGTGTGCTTTCTAGCTTTGAGGGATTGGAGATGGGATGCACCTCAGAGGTTTGCATTTTCTGAATTTGGCTTATTTAACTTGAAGATGGAATTATTCCTCCCCCCAACCCTTGTCTGCCTTTGACTCTGCTACGCCAGTGAGCCAGTCAGCAGGGCAGTCCTATCTTAAATCCAAAAGTGGAAATGTAATATTTAGCTTGTGTAGAAACAAATGAAAGAAGTACTTATTTAAAAAAAAAGTACTTATATACAATTGCATTTTTATTAGAAAAATACCCATCTCCTTTCTCTTTCCCCCTCCCCCTGGGGCCATAAAAAGAAAGCTGGGAGGGTAGAAGGAGCAGAAATAAATCCACAGAATGGCAAACGCTTAGTTCCGGGAGGAAGCTGGTGCTGAGGTTCAAGGGACGCATTCCTTCCAGCCCTGGAAGGGCTCAGGGATTCTCTCCGGCTCAGCCCTTCTTTTGATGTCGACCTGAGGCAGCTCAGTCCCTTAGGAACTGCTTCACTCCGGGTGGCGATTTTAGGAGAGCCCCCCCCCCTTTCCTGGCCCGATTAACGGACCACGGTGGAGACTAGGAAACCAGTTGGTTCTAGGAAGGACTCAGAGCCTTGCGCTTGGCTCGCAATTCCCGAGATTAAGGCTTTAAGTGGTCTGCTTTTGCGGGGGATGCATGGAGAGGACCTTGGGGTCCTCTTTGCGTGTGCTCGCCCCGCACCTGTGCGCCCCCCACCGAGCCTTGGGCCTGGCTGCCTTTGTTTCTAACGCGCCCTCCGCCTGCCTCCGCGGCAGCTGGGAACTAGGAAAGCCTGTTCGGCCAGGACTGCTGCAGTCGCCTGGAACCCGGACCTCCTTCCCCGGAACACGCTGAGCTTCCAGGCGAGTCCCCTGGCCAGGCCGCACACCAGAGTTCGAGTGATGCCGCAGCCCACTCCTCCAGCTCCTCTGCCTGATCCCACGCAGTACCCGCTCTTCAGCCAAAGAACCCTTTGACACGGATCTTAATCAGAATAAAAACTTTATTTTGTTTTGTTTCTCAGAATGTGAGCAGCAAGGAATGTAAAACTCTTCAAACAAATCTAGCATTTTTAGCGTTCACCGATTGTTTTTTCAGTTTTTCCGGATGTTACAAACCTAAACCACTGGTTTCAAACGCTGGATCCTCTGTGATCTTATTGCATCATTACCGTTTTTATAAAGGAATTATATTTCCCTTTCAAATAAATTTTTATATGTAAGCCAATATACCATTGAACAAAAGGCTCAAGAACCCTTCTGAACAATCAGGGTACAGAATTTCTTTAATATAAATACGAACGGATGGGGATAAATAATATTTAAAACTTAGACTATTCAATGCTTGCAAAAAATATAAATAAATCTGACTGTTCACCAGCATACACACACGGAAAGACGTACACTAGTCATCTTTGCACAGGGAGTCCCTGTTTCAAAGCGCCTTTGATTTTTTTTTCTCACTCATTACAAGAAGTGCAATTTTAAAATCTAAAACTTAAAAAAAAAACACGTAACCGCTTCCTTTTGGAAGCCATAACGTACGAACAAATTCACATTGAAAACTCGACTAGAAAATTTGTTCATATACCCTGTTTCTGATAAGAGTGAAGAAGGTAAAGGGTGCTGGGCCAGAGGCCTAGTGGGCGAACAGGACGAGATAAACATCGCTACTGATACTGACAGCCTTTCCAGCAACAAAGATTGCTACGTCACATAAACTATAAGAACGCATTTTCAAAGAAAACAAAAAGAGGGAAGGGAGTAGAGGAGAAAAGGGAGAGGCAGGAAGAACTTAAAAAAAAAAAAAAAAGACAAAGTGAGTTCCAGGACAGCTGGGGCTACAGGGAGACCCTGTCTCCTGTCTCGAAAAGACCAAAAAAAGAAAAAGAAAAAGAAAGAAAAAATGTGGGGAGGGCAAGTCTCCCGGCCCGCGGCCTGAGCCCACCATCACAGGTGGGTGAGCTTGGGCGCTTCCTGAATTCTTCCCTGAGAAGGATGGTGGGCGGTAAGGTCCGTGTAGGTGGGGTGCGGCTCCCCAGGCCCCGGCCCGTGGTGGTGGCTGCTGCCCAGTGGCCCAGTGCCCCCATAGTCCATGGCAGCCGAGGTGGCATGGGGGAGGTGAGTTAGGCCAAAGAGTGCTGGCCCAGAGTTGCTCATGGGTTCCACATAGCTGCCCCCCACGAAGACGGGGCTTCCCTGTAACTGTGGGGTCCCATAGCTGCCGTTGCCCTGCAGGCTGTGGGCATGTGGGTCGTAGTCGGGGGTTCCCCCTGCGCCCGACCCCGCCGCAGCGTAGCGCTTTGGTGGGGGCGGTGGGGGTGCGCAGCTGGGCAGGGGAGCGGGGTAGGAGGCGGGAGGGAGCCCGTAGGCGCCTTGGGGGGGCTTGGAGAAGGGCGGGGGTGACTGGGGCTCATAAGGGACACTGTTGACCAGCGAATGCATAGAGTTCAGATAGCCTCCAGCGCCGGGAGGCACGGGGCTGCGGCTTGGGGACTGGCCCCCTGAGGAGGTCAGCATGCCCTTGCCCTTCTGGTCTTTCTTGTACTTCATGCGGCGGTTCTGGAACCAGATCTTGATCTGGCGTTCAGTGAGGTTCAGCAAGTTGGCCATCTCCACCCGGCGCGGCCGGCACAGGTAGCGATTGAAGTGGAACTCCTTCTCCAGCTCCACCAGCTGGGCGCTCGTGTAAGCCGTGCGCGCGCGCTTGGACGAGGCCTGCCCTGGCGGGCTCTTATCACCAGCGCAGCTCTCCCCTGCCAGGACACAGAGAGGAAGAGCAGTGTCAGGGGCTGCAGGCGGCCCCGCCCAGCTCTCGGCCCCAGCCCGGCCCCTTCTTTCCTCAGCCCCAAAGATCCTCTGTCTAGGGCCCAAGAGGTCTAGGAATTCACCACCCGCCTCTCTGAGTGAGCGAGTGGGTAGGTGGGTGGATGAGTGGATGGGTGGGTGGGGGGACTGCCTATCTAGCTAGCCAGTCCTTCAGTTAAGGAGCAAATAGCATAGGTTTCTCCAAGGGGGAAAGGACAGACAAGCAGGACCTCTGTTTGCCTAGCCTGCAATTCCTGTCTGGAGCTTTACGTGTTCAGACTCAGGCAACTGGCCGAATCAGACAAGCTTCCTGTGGGCAGTCATCTTCACTCCCCTCACAGTAGTTGAAATATGGAAGGCAAATGTATACACTCAGATGGCTCTCTCCCTTGGTGTGCCATTAGCTTCAAAATTTTAAATCTACCTAGAGGAGATGGATGGGCAGAGTGGAAACTTCAAACTAGAAGACATTGACCAAAGGAGTCCAAGACTCCCACTGAAGCCGTCTAGTCCTGGTACGAAAGCCCAGGCCCCTCAAGATGGGTCCTAGCATCAGGGAGCTCAATGTCCTCAGGCAGGCTGCTCAACTCTGCCCACTTCTCTTGCACTCTCCTTGCTTCTCCCCCCACCCCCATACCCACTCTAGAGGTTCCAGATACTCTAGCTCAGGAGAGGGCAATGCCAACTGAAGAAGGCAGGGGCAAAGGTAACCAAGATACTAGGAAGCCCAAGGCCTGGAGGCCAGTTCCACCACTGGAATCCAGTTCCAAAACCTCCATGTGGTTTCCATTAGGGTGACAAGCTGAATCCCCTCCCTTAGGAGATCCCTGGCTGCCTGTTTGTGCTAAGTCTGAGCAAGACCTGTCCAGAGCTCAGGCAGCCACTCCATCTGCTGGAGCAAAAACTGGGTCTGATTATAGACAAAGCGTGGATTTTGACTTGGAGGATGAATAAGCCTACTTTTATTCTGCCATTCTTTTTAGTCTGGGGGAGGATGTCACTGTTCATTAGAAAAGAGGAACCGTGCTTAAAGCGAGGCAGTGGCCCTTCTGCCTAGAGGTCAAAACTCCGGCAGGGCACTGGAGCAAGAAGGGAATGCGGCTTCACCAGGCTCAAACCCAAGGGACTCCAATCAGGTTTATGTCTGGGGTTTCCTGGCCCACCGAAACCTCTTCAGTTTCCTAACTTGCAAAGATTCTGGAAGCCCGGGGGGGGGGGGGGTTGTGAATTTCGGGAAACGTTCCAGTGCTCCCAGGTTGTGCTGGTAACAGTTCAAAGTCGCTCAGGCCTTAAGACCCTCTGGCAGAATACACCGTTTTACCTGAGCTTGAGCCGCTGGTTTTCTGCTTTGTGTTCTGCCTCGACTCTTTCATCCAGGGAAAGATTTGTTTGGCCACGGTGGGAGAGTTGAGCAGGGGGCTCTTGGCTGTGCTGGCGGGGGTGGGGTTGCTGTTGGGGCAGAGGCGGGTCACCCAGGCCTGGGGGCTGGCTTGGCGGGCCGCTCAGGGTTCGCAGGCAGGCTTCGCTTAGCTCGTGGGCCTTAGGGTGCCCCCCCGCGCTGGCGGGCGACTGGAGCGAGCAGGCAGGTCGGTGGTACTCGTCGCCTTCGGTGCCCAGAGCAGCGGACGCCGCGTACGGCTGCTGGCTAGCATTATAAGCGAACCCGTTGGCTGTTTGATAGGGGTAGCCACCGTAGATCGCCGAACTGTCGTAGTAGGTCGCTTTTTGCATCGCGTTGTTTCACGATCCTGATCGCACACACTGACGGGAGTTTGACACCCGCAAGGGAGCACATTGGCACGCCCCTGCGGTCACGTGACGCTCCGCCGCCAATAGCCGCCCCGCATAGACCTGGGGGTGGGGAGAAGCGCAGCGCGGTGAGGGCTCCGCGCAAATCCATCTTACTCTCAATAGCTAAGTGACATGAAAGCCATAAAAGAAAAAGTGGTCAGCAATATTTAGCAGCACGACGTGGCCCCGGGCGCAGGGAGCCGCGCTATAAAAAGCTGCTGGAATTTACTGGCAGCTACAAATATTTGCTTAACTTGCGTCTGGAGTTGGGGGATTTTCCTTCCGAGAGAAGGAAAATAAGTGAGGGCTGGAAGTCTCTGGAGTGGAGTGGAGGTCCAAAATGAGAAAGGCTTTGTAGGCTGGGATGAACCCGGTTGTGATCTCTCTTTTCCAGAAGAAACCATGGTGTCCCTTCTTATCCACTCCTTGGCATCATCCAGAGGGGCCGAAGCTTTCCCGAGATCTTGGGAATTCTCAAGAGGGCACAAGGGAGCTTGGGTCGCTAGTTCGCTTCTCTAACCCCCACTTTAGTTCTCACACTAGCCAAACGGCTCTAAAATGGCCTGACTTCCTATCCAGCCCTTTTCTGGAGCTTCCTGCTTTCAAAGAAGGTTTGCACAAAATAAAGTTTAGGCAACCGCCCCATCAAGGCACGGTGGATTTCAGCTCAGCTTGGTGGGCAGTTGTCCTTCCCGAGTTCAGAGAACAGGACCAGACTTCCCGAAGAATGCCTTGAGTTCAGAAGGTGCATGTGTGGAGGTGGTGCTTTGGGTGGAACACTGTGTGTGTGTGTGTGTGTGTGTGTGTGTGTGTGTTTGTGTGTGTGTGTTGCAGTGGTAGTATTGGGAAGGACCATCACCACCACCCCCTCCAACCAGTCACAATTCAAATCTTGGGACTGTTTTCCTCCCCCAGTTTCTCAAGCACTTCCCAGCAAGCTACCCCCATCCCTTTCCCAGTTACAGGAGGTTCCCAGACTCTCATGCCTTGGACTTTCTGAGGTGCTGTTATTCTGGGCAACTATCAAACTCTACCTGTTAAAACATGATGGATTAGAGAAAAAAACAACCCACCAGGAACCTGAAAAACCAGCGTTCATCTCCATGACCACGGCTTGAACTCTCCTTCCAACTTAACGATAATAGGTTCTGTCTTAGAAACTGCTATGGGATGTGATGTATGGGGGTCATTTGGCTCCAAAGGAGGCATGGAAGCACAAACCTTAAAACCCTCCCACAGCCCCCCCATCTTTGTGTACTGTTGTTGTTGATATTTGCTATTTGGCCTATTTGCCTGCTTCAGAAACATCAAGGAAAAGAAAATCTAAACAGGAAAAATCTAAAAAGCAACTGAAAACCTTCTACACTCTTTTGTTTAGAAAGCAGTTTTTAAAAGAAAAATGTATGTTTGCTTTTTGTTTTCAGCCTTTGCACGGTAAACTTCTAGTTCTCAGCAAGAAAATTTCCACACACAGTCACACACTCAGAATCTTAGTCCCCCTGACACTCTATGACAAACTCATGAAGATAATGGTTTACACTTCATGCTCTATGTATATTGAACCCCAGAGTTATTCAAGTTTCACAGGAATAGCACATGCCAACTACAAAAATAATGTAACAAGAATATATCAGTGGATGATTATAATTTTGTTTTTAATTACAGGCTCCTTTAGATTTCGTTATTGAACCAACAATCTTATCAACATCTGGAAAACAGGCACAATTAATTCTCCAGAACCTCAAAAATTACAGCACCTTTATCTAGAGTTATTACTGTATGATCAAGAACCATGGTATGTTGTTTCTCTTTTGGAAGCTATAATTATCACTATCTGTAAATAAATTCTGTAGTAAATAAAGAATAAAATAAAATTTAAAATATATTGCAATTTAATGCCTATATTTTCTGTTCTTTCACTGAAAACAGTCCCTAAAACAGGCAGTGTTAATGTCTGACATTATAAATTTTTGAGATTGCTTAAAACAAAACGTCAGGTTAAGAAAATTACTCCAGACACTTGAACAGCAAGATATTAGATAAAACAAAATTAAGTTGATTTTGAACATGCAGTATTTCTAGTGACTTGCTAATCCATTATCACTGCCTATACTAGCCTGCAGCTTCTTTAGGCCTTTTCATAAAACAGTACACTGTCTTGTAAAATAACAAAAATAGCTTCAAAATCAAAGAGCATAGAGGATAGCATACACAAACTTAAAATATGAATTCAACTAGAGATCTCACCAAAGTCCTTCCCATTGTTTGCAGTAGGCAAACACCTTGGAGTCCACACACACACCCCAACCCAGCCCCCAAAGTTTTCCACCTAGTAAAGAAGTTGGAGATTTGCCAGCCAGGAAACTTCCCTCTCCCCGCCCCCAGCAAGAGTTGAGGGTAGGGGAAGATTCCTTCCCAAATATCTGTTTCTGGACAGTAACCCCCAGGTGCATGAGCTGAAGGGAGATGTGGAGGCCAAAGTGGGTGCTGGAGCGAGCCCTATTGTCTCTACACAAGGTATGCCCAAATTCGACCTCCTCCCTCCACACACCGCTCTCTCCCCTTCTCTCTGCTGTCCTCGCACGAGTTTGAAAGGGGACAGTTTGAAAGGGGACGTTGAGGAAGAGCCCTGCGTCCCCAGCCCATTGCTCCCTCTCTCACCAACCCAGAAAAGTTGAGGCTGGGCTAGGGGAGAGGGAAGAGTGGGGGCGGGGATGGGAAAGCGGCCTGAACTCGAAGTGTAAGGGTTTCAGTCACTGCCGGGAAGGAAGCTCCGGCTTGTGAACTCTTCTTGAACCGAGATTTAAGTCTGCAGCCATAAATCACCGAGACGTAAACTCCACCATTCAGCGCTGAGAGCGGCCGGTTGTGGCCCTGCTTACCTTAACTTCTGACGAGCGCCGCGAGCTCAGGCTGCGGCCCCCAGGCCCTGCACGCGGCCGGCCGGGTCCCCTCGGCGCGGGATGGGCACCGACCCTCAGCCTCCGCCGCGCCGGCGGGTGGGCGGGCGACCCCGAGGCCGGGGCTGAGCCGGGCGCAGAGCTCGGTCCGCTGGCTGCTCCGCACCGCTCGCCCAGGGCGGACTGGGGCTGCTGACCCCCTCCCCCCTCCCCTCCCCCAACCCCGCCCTGCCCAGCCGGGGGCGGCCGGAGACCTGCGCTGGCCCGGGAGCTCCGCCGGGCTAGTGTCGCCGACTTGGGTATGTTTCTTATGAATATTACGTGCGGAGCAGGGGTCGGTCGGGGGGTGCGGGAAGGGGTGCTGGGGCGGGCGGGAGGGGAAAGCCGAGCGCTGGGGAAGCGCAGGCGGCGTGGGGGATGGGGCTGAGATGAGGGGAGGAACAGGAGCGTGAGCTAGCTGGGCGGCAGGGAGGAGGGCGGCCTCCCCCACCCCACGCCCTCCCTCTCCTGCCTAGGCGTCACTAAAGTCCAGGAAAATTATGCTAATGAGGACAAACGGCTCTCACAAAGGGGCTCTCTTGCGGGACTCTGTTTCTTAAGAATTCGTCTGAGAAACCACTCAGCCCTCTGCCCCAGACATTGCCATTTTGGGGGGGTGGGGTGAGGGGGACGCACTGGACCAGAGTTGCCCTAACTTGGAGCAGTTTGCTTCACCTGCTCTCAATCCAGACACCCCAAAGCTAGTCTAGCTTTGGTGCAGACTTGGCTAGGGCCTTTCTCCAGAAACCTCCCCAAACTCAACTGTCTTTGGTTATATTTCCAGGCAGAAACTGTTCACATCCTGACAGCAAGCAGGGAGGTGTCCTGGGGGAGAGGTACACTTGTCCCGGCAGTGAAATGCATCGCCCTGGGCTCGGGCACACACAAAGATGCCCAGAAGCTCAGCCTTGCAGCTCTGGTGTGCCCTGGCACAATACGGACGTGCGCTGGCCCACAGGGAAGATAGATAAGGCCCTGACACCAACACAAACGGACATCCATGATATTTCACCCCCTAATTAGTTGAGTGGCCTTTTCTTTGCTGAGCTGGAGCAAAGGCCCAAGTTTGCCTAGCGATATGCCACAACTTTAAAGAGAATGGTATCGCTCCCAAAGCCCCCCTAAAGCAAACTCCACCTGGGTTGTGGCCAAAAGAGAGAAATGGAGCTTTCGTGTAATTCCGAGGCGTCAACAAGGGTTCTTCTCAAAGGAAGGTGTTAAAAATATAAGTAGTATGCTTAAATTGTCAGGGAGCCAAAGTGTCACCTTAGAGCAAAAACAAAGCCAGGGGAAAAGGGAGAAATCAAAAAGCACTCCGGGGCCAGGGTGGCCTCATGCATACCAATGGTTTTTGTCATTTATGGCTTTGCAAGATTTATGACTCGGCGCCCCAAAGCTGTAAACAGAGCACAAAACAGCAAACACTTGCTCCTTATGGCATACTGCAGCGGCACAACTTGAAAGGGGGAGCCGGGACGCGTAGGAGGTGAGAGCTGGCCGCAAAAATCCGCTCGGCGGCATTTTCTCTTCAAACCCTCGGGTCGGATGTGGCATTTGAAGAAAGACGGCGTGGGTCAATAATCAACCCGCACTTTCTCCTCCAAACTGCTGACGCGACTCTCAGCTAAGCCAGATGCAGGGAGGGCCGGCTCTCCGTGAGAACCTTCCCTGGGAGGGGACGCTCGGGCGAAGGGGCAGAGGATGCTGGCGCGAGGGTTGGGGCGTTGGCCACCGGTGCCTTCCCAGCGCTGCGCGACCGCTACTGGCGACCCCACCTCGGGGATAGATAGGAGGCGTTGCGGGAGCGGAGGGAGACCTTGGGCGCCAGCACAACTCGGGCTGGGGACTCCACCGCCCGCAGCTCGGTGGCCTGGGCCTCTGGCCCCAGCAGGCAAAGTGCAGTTCTGACTCAAGACTAAGACCTGGCTTCTTGGCAGCGACCGCGGGTGCCCCGGCCTTTGCCTCTCATTATACCTTTGAAATCCAAAGGGCTGACTTTAAAGCAAGTGTAGGCGAGGAGATTGAAATTAATAATTTCTAGGAGATTTGTTGGTTTGTTACCGTTTTGTGAGAGAAAATATGCTATTTGATTTCCACCTCCAGAAATTGCCCACTGCCACGGTACGCTTTCTAGACAAATCTCACAGTCCACCCGGCTTCTCCAAACCCTCCAGGTTTTCTTTGCTGAGCACCTTGGATTTCCCCACCTTTCCTCAAGTCCCATGATTTCCAGGGGAGCTAGAAGAAAGCATTTTCTTGGCCACAGAAGAGTGCTTGGTGCAGCGAAGTTGCCGGGTGGAACCTTTCTACCATTCAAAGGGGTTTCCTCCCCAGCTCTGAGAGGTCTCAGCAGATCCAAGGCTATCTGTGCAAGCCTGGAGAAAAATGAGAAGGAACGTTTGGCAAGAAGAGGTATCTGCACCGAAATCCAAGAATGGGGAGGAAAGTCACCGAGGAAATACACTTGTCTGAGACGTTGAGGCTGGTATTTTGGGAGCAGGAGGGAGGCCGGTCTTTTTAATAGCTAATACTTTCGCCATAATGGAGTGGCTTTAGCTAATTCCTGGGAGAAAAAACCAACTGTGCTCTATGAAAGCAGTTATTGGCTTCTCACTGTGCATGCTTTGATACAGAACCAGTTCAGGAGAATCCATCGTTAGATATTTATTCTGCTTGCTGGCACCGAAGTGACAATAAAAAGATGCTTCTAACAAACCTCTATTCCCCTTCTCCTTCTTTCTAGTGAAACTATATTATTTATGAGTCTTTAACTGGGTCAAAAATGCGCCAGAACTGGGTCATAAATCATATGAAATGCTGACAAGTAATTGAACAGCAATTAAAGCCTACATTTTATTTCCAAAGGGTGTTTAGAGCACTTGAAACAGCCTCAGTTAAACACAGTTACCACCAGGTCGGCATGGGGAGGGCAGACCCAGCCATTCCTGAGGTAGGAAATCCCACTCAAGTAGGGGGATCCTGGTTTGATTTTTTTTTTTTAAAGAAAGAAATTAGGTTTTTTTTTTACGTTAAAGAGGGTAAATTTGATTCCTAACTCTTGCAAGCACCTTTTCTTTGCCCCAAGGAGAATAAAGCACAATTTCTTTCACCTTTCCAAGATTTTAGCACTTTTCCCAGAAACAGAAGACCCCAAAGCCCAATTAGCCCGTTTTGACAGGATTTTGGAAGCACACTGTTTAACTCTGATCTGCCTCCATCCTATCAAGAGCTCCCTTTCTGGGAATATAAAGCCAGAGAAATGACTTCTTCTGCTTCCTGAAGACTATACCTCCAGAATGCCTTCCAATCTGGGGCACACTGGCCAGTTAGTTCTCCAACTTGCCAGGCTGGCTGGCTTAGGAGTGTATGGGAAGCACCCAGACCAAAAACACTAATGGAAGCCCAAACCCAAACCCAGCTTCCTTCTGAATATGAATCCAACCCAGCCTCCAGGCAACTGGCATGCCAGAGCTAAGGTGATTCTCCACCCCTCCCAGGCAGACAGTGCTCAAGGAAACAATAGCATGCACCCCCCCCCTCCCCAGGTCAGCTCCTTGGGTCCAGCACCAGGAACCCTGCAACCCAGCACCGAATAAAGTGGCTGGAAGCATCATCAATAAAAAGGCAGAGCATCTGCACATTTCCCTCATCGATTTTCCTCTTCCATCTGCCCAGGCTGCCCAGCTCAGCCCTTAACCCTCCATCCTGTTTGGCAAATACCAGCCAACTGGAGAGGGTCTCCCCTTCTCAGCACCAGCTCCTGCCCCTTCCACGAGGTCTGGCTCTTCTGGCCTCTTGCCACCCACCTCTGCCTGACCACAACCTCCAGCCTCCTCTGAAGCCTGGGCTTCAGGACCTTCCTTCTGCCTGGGGCTTAGCTCCTGGAACTTCAGCCCTGGCTGCGGCACTGGGACAAAGCCACTTTTACTCTGGATACTACTGGATCCATCTAGTAGCCCCCCAGTGCCCTCTCTTTTATGCCCCCTAACACTTTTCAGGGAATTAAATTCAGAGTCTGAGGCACTACTGGGATCTTTCAAATGCTTTCAGTTCTAAAGAGAAACAAAGGAAGAGAGAGGCTGAGGGTCCTGTCCATGATCCAGGGTCTCCTCGCCTGACCTTTGTCTCTCACAGCCATAACTCACTCTAGATATGAACAATCAGCGGAAATACCTTAAAATAAATTCCATCCTCCTGGTGTGGCCTGGAGTCTCATCGGCTAGCTTGCCCAGAACTGCTCCATGACCGCTGAAAACTGCAACCGGCTGGAAGAGCCTCTCCAGAGAAGGGGAAGGAGAAGGAGGAGGTGGGTGTGTGGGGGTGGGGGGAAAGCTCTCTCTCTGTAGAGAATCTAGAAAACGTAATCACAGGCGAAGCCTGCCTGGGTCTCCGCTCCAAATACCACAATAATGTGCAGTATTATGTGCTCACGTGGTCATACGTCAACTTAAATCCTTTTATTCGAAATAGGGACTCACTGAAGGAACTAGGTTTCCAAGCAGAACATTTAGATTTGGGAGAGGAGAAGTGGGGGACCTTGACCAGTAGTGGGAAAGATTGTCTCTGTCTTACCAGTGGGACGATGGGGGGCACCCACACACATGCTAACCACACAAAGGTGCTTATCTCTATTTCTGTTTCTTTACACACTTCAAACAAGGGAACAGCAATGTTCCCTGTCATCTTAGAGTCCACTTAACTTTCCTATGGCCTCGATCCACAGACAAGTTGAATCCAGCATACCCAGTCCCCCCTCCAGCCCCCACCACCCCAGGATCCTCTGGAACATAGACTAGCATATCAAAAGGCAAGCTTCAAGCCCAGAAATGACTGGCCAGTCAGCGGATTTCTTTATGGCCTGCAATTGAATGGAGTTTGCTAACACCTACGCTGTACAACTGAGCCATTGGAGAAACCAAAAAGGCCTGTAATTACCTGACAAAATGTAAAAGTTTCTCCTCCAAGTCCAGCTGGGTTTGTTCAATGACAGCCCACTAGGAAAGATGTGCTTGCTTATAAGGTTGTGGCTCAAGATTTGGCAAAATCTGGAGAGACTTAATGCTCTGCCAAACACATACTTAAATTTTATTTCCTCGGCATATGGTTGAGTGATATATGGTATTAAATGCTTCTAAAAATGAAAGTGTAAGAGAAAGTAGTGTAATTGCCTCTGAAAGAAGGAAAAAAAATACTAATTTCCTCTGGAGAGGAATCCCATATAGCAAACCTAGAGAAGAAAACCTGGCATCCTCTGTAGGACAGTACTAGATACTATCCCATCCCCCCAGACGAGGCCTTGTCTACTGAAACTGAACTGAACCAGTTCTGCTAAGAAAGAACCTGGCTGAAAATAAGAAGCCGTCCCTCCAGTCCCCCTCCTACTCTTGCCTTCTTCCTGGTAACACTGTCCACTCATTTCTACACTTTACTTTTCATGGGTGTTCTAAAAAGTGCCCCCTTTCTAGTCTTAGTTTCTGAACTTTGAGTGTTCTGAGCAAAGTCATAGTCTTTTATTCCTGGAAAGTAAGTCTTCAGCTGGCTCAGTAGGGGGACTGGCTTGTGGCAGCTGTGGAAGGCCCTGCTCGAGCCTCCTCATCCTCTCTCTCTCTCTCCACAAGGGGATCAGAAAGGGTCTGATGAGAATATAAGGCCCTAAGTAAAGGGACCTTGTCAAGAAGCCAGGATGCAGATCAGAAGGTCAATAAAAGAGGAGACCCAATCCTTGGAACTTAACACTGGCCCAAGCTAGAGGCAGTATTCCCTCCAGGGTCTGGCTGTGGAGTACCTAGATGTGAACTCTCCCAACCCTGACCTAAGCCACTTGCTGGAAATTGAGACTCCAAAATGGAAAAAGTTGCCTGCCTTAGTTTTGAGAGATATTTTGGAACTGGGTTCCAAAATATATTCTTCTGACCCCCTAGCACTCAGTCCTTGTGTCCTCTGTGTATATGGTGCCTGTCTCCCAGTGCCAGTCATTCACATTGAGCTCTCCAGATTCCCTAGAAGGCAACTGGACCTAGAAAGATGGTCCAGTTGCTGACAACTCCCTATCCCTAAATTTCTGTAGAGGCATCAACTCAAAGATGAGAAGAGGCCCCCTTCAGAACTCTCAGAACAATTTCAAGCAAACTGCAACTCTTGAGGCCATAAATCAATAGTAGAAGTCTCTGGTGCTGCCTCAGAGAAGTGCCTTAACTTCAGTGAGGCCCAGAGGCATCTCAGTTCCAGGCTGGAGCACCACACCACTCCCAGTTAAAGCTCCAACTGCTGTTTAACAATTACCATTAAGGACTTGGCATAGGTGATTTGGTGAGATAAGAAAGGGAAAAAAAATCTGAGGAAGTCAAAGAAATTCAACTTTTGAGTCAAAAACTTCCTTCTCTAAGAGTACACTTAGGCTGGGCAACCCACCCAGGGATGCTGTGGATGAGCATCTTCCTGCAGCACTTTGAAATCCACTTTCCTGAAGGAAAGCTATTGTTGGGGGGAGCGCAGGTAGCAGCCCTTCTCCAAGCAGCACTCCAGCAGCCTCCACTCTGGCCAGGGCTGTGGACCCATGCTGTGAGCCAGGCCACCAGAGCCAAACAGGGGAAGGTTGGTTTAGAAGGATCAGGTGACCAAGCATGACCATTAGTCAATATTTGCCAGGCTGTTGACAGATTAGATATATCTGTACTCAAATACTACAATCTGATTTCTCTATCAAAACTATACTTAGACGATAGATCATTATTTAACATGAGATATTTCCTATGGGTACAACTGCAGTACAAATGGGCACCAAGCTCTGTAGACACGTGTGGATGTGTATATCATATAAGACACATGTCCCAAACTCCTGCAGCTATTTATATCTGCAATTGTTTTGCTGTTTGCAGGTATGCAAATCAAGTATGCACACTGAGTTGCAAGTTTCTGCAATGTTCTGTCTATACATGCAATAAATAGCACATAGTAGCTGAGAAAGTAACTCTACTAGTATTACTGTTTACTTCCTGTTAAAACAATTGTATCCCGAACTGTATACCAGCCCTAGAGCACCACTGAGTAGCACGTTGGAATTAATTAACAATCTGATATCTATCTAGGGAGCAATTTTTAGAGAAGATTAAGGCCTAGAGAATAGAAAACAAAATCTGAAAACTTTTTTTAAAAGAAGTAATGCCTGGGTTGGGGATCCATAATAGCTCAATGGTAGAGTGCTTTTCCTAGCACATCAGAGGCCTGAGTTCCATTCCCAGTACCAGAAAAACAATGTAATCCCTAAAAGAACAAAGCAAACTCATTCCTTCATACAGAGCTTCTGAAACTACTCCAGCAGCCCCTCCCCCAAATAGGCACGTAATTTATGGATCTTTTACAAGGTAATAACCACAGTAATTACCTCCCTGCATCTCAAACTAAGAGAACAAATTAAGCCAGAACTTGAAAAGAATTTTAAAAAGCCTTTTCTTTGCTCCAAATAGGAAAAGAAAGCATTCAAACATAGAAGATCTGAGCTTTTCTCAGGGAAGAATGGTAGACATTCTCTGATAAAAGATGGGAAAAGGTTGCTTTCCAAGGCCTACCCACTGGAAATACTGCAGCTTCTCTCCAGCCAGGGAGAAGCAGAGGGTCATAGAAAATGCAAGGCGGTGGAGACAAGTTTCCTCAGCCTACCTCGGGACTGGCCTGGCCAACCATTTCTGAACTTACAAGGAATCATTTTTGAACTTACAACGTCCACAGTTGCTTCTGTGGGCAAGGGCAGAGCCCCTGGCTGCCCACGGCCTCTAGTGGCTTTTGCTTTGCAGTTTGACACAGTGGTCTGTTTGAGGCTTTCGGGAGGGGCTGGGATGCAAACATCCCCTCTGCCTCTTCCTACCTCATCTTTTGCTTCTGCAATCTCTCCTCCTGCCTACCTCAGATCTCGGAGCCTACTCTTTGTCTGTCTGATGCCCACATGGTGGGGGCGGGGGACAGCCGAGGGTATTCCAGCTTCAAACTCTGCCAAAGTTAAATATTGACCAGAACCTCTTTCAAGGGCTCTAGTTGCCAGGAGCTGGGGAAGTAAAACTCCTCCCAACCTCCTGGTCCAAAGTCCCAGACTGAAGAGTTTTGGTGCAGCACTTACCTCCAAATATGTTTAAATCTGAACCAGAAATGGTCTCCAACTCCAGGCGCAGAGGATGACTTTTTGCGGTATCCAGGCACTCTGCGGACAAATAAACAGCAGACGGTGAATGGTGGCTGTGAAGGAAGGGAGTTGGAAGATGGGAGTTAGAAATGTGTCCTGTGCAGGCACCACGGTGGCCCCGGGGTGACACGGCACGGAGTTGTCGCCAAGGCACTCTTCCATAAGACACACTCATAGCTTGAAATGCTCCAGTTTATGAATGGCCTGAAGAAGGTGATTTATTTTGTAAAACAAATACATACTCCATCTCCGCACAATCTCCTTTTTCTTTTGTATGGCTTTTTTTTAAAAAAAAAAAAAAAAAGGGTGATGGTGGAAAATGGAGTAGAGGGAGGAGGAAGATAAGGCAGTAGAAGAGGCCTTGCTGGTGGTGCTGGATCCGCTGGCAGAGCTCCTTCTGCACCCTAACTTGGGGGGATGTGAATGCATGCTTTATTTTCTTTTGCAAACAAAGGGAAGCCTTGTCTGGAAGCGTTCAATCACCGACTCCACTGAAACCTCACTAATAGCGTTCATTTTTGTTGGCGGGAAATCAGACCCCAGCCCAGTGCACAGATGAGAGGCTGTCTTGGGAGGTTTTGTCTTCTAGTTCATTCAAGTGCCAGGCAAGCTATTTCTTGGTTCTAGTGTGATGGCAGAACTAAAGCAGTGCCCAGTCCCTGAGAAAAGGCCAGCTATTGCTGCTGGTAACTGAGCAGGACCAAGGTGCTGGACAATACCAAAGTGGGGCCTTTTCCTACCACACCTGTGTAATGGCCACAAGCCCACTGAACACCTTCACTCTGCCGCAGTCCCATTCCTCACAATATTTCACACTCCCTTGCCTTCTAACCAGCAAATGATCAAAGTGCCTCCAGCCAAATGTCTGGGCTCAGGAGATATTCCCTAAGGGGCAGAGAATGATCTTACTGGACTTTTGGTTCCATACTCCTAACCCTAACCCACTTACTACTCCTCTGCTCAAACTTAGGTAACCACCCACCTGCCTGCCTGCTCCAAACTACCAACCCTGTGGGGTCTGCCCCCCACCATCTATATAATCCTGCTGATAGCCAGATGACTACCAAATAGTAGTCTCCTGATCCAGGGCTTGGGAAGTCTCTTGGAATGCTGAAAGAGTGGCAGCAAACTGGCAGCTGGCTTCTGCCAAGCCTCCACCTGCAGCCTTTACCCTCCATCAGCTGGGGACTCAGAATCTACTCTAGACTCCTTTGTCTTATTCAAACTCCCGCTCTGTCTTCAAGGGGAGTGCCTGCTGGCCTTGGCGCTCCTGGTGTGACCCTGAGCAGGGTGGGGATTAGCTATTATGTACTTTGCTACTCAACTTCGCCTCAGAAAGCTCATTATCATCATCTCCATCTCCATCACTTTCTCTTCCTCCTCTTCCTCCTCCTCCTCTTCCTCCTCCTCCCCTCTTCCTCCTCCTTCCCCTCTCCTTCTCCTCCCCTTTCCTCCTCCTCCTCCCCCTCCTCCTCCCCCTCCTCCTCCTTCTCCTCCTAGTCTCCTTTTCCTCCTCCATTACTAGCACTGAGCACATGGCTTAGGAGTACTGTAATTATTATGGTTAATATTGTTGTTGCTATTTCCTTATCCTCAAGTCTAATAATCATGGCTGCTGCTCATAAATCCTTCAGACTAATGAGTCATGGAGAGATGTTGCTCAGGTCTCTGACTCTGCAATGGCTGCAGCCGCTGTGGCCTCTCTCTCCCTCCCTGCGTTTTTTGGCTTCTGCTTGCTCCCTCAATCGCCTAGCTTGGGTGATTTATGAACGCTGGGAAAATTGAACAAAGCCGCGCGCCCATGCTGTGGTATCTCTGCAGCCTTCCCCAGCGTGAATCAGAACATTACCAACTGTCTGCACATCCATCCCCCTTCATCATCAAAACCAGGATGTGACCAAAAAAAAAAAAAAAAAAAACGAGCCCAAACTCACGTTTCCCAGTTTCTCTGGACACAGAGCTCTCCCTGGACTGGCAGCAAGGCTGCTTCAGAAAAGCCCTGGGACCTGGTGAGTGCCGGCCCCTCAGTTCTCCCAGCTGCAGGGGTCTGCCTTCCTAAAGGAGTTAAAAGCCTGAGGGTGTGTGTTAAAATTAAAAAATCAAATAGGAAGTTGGAGTCTTACTTCTGAGAGATTCATTCCTAGTGAGGCCCCGACTACTCCGATCCACTCCTGACGATCTGCATTAATT
This sequence comes from Rhizomys pruinosus, assembly GCA_009823505.1. Lineage (NCBI taxonomy): Eukaryota > Metazoa > Chordata > Mammalia > Rodentia > Spalacidae > Rhizomys > Rhizomys pruinosus. Next base: position 1,937,121 of record VZQC01008050.1, on the reverse strand, counting down.
ATTTAGTAAGTCATGTGATCAAAAAGATCACAATTTCAATATCTCCTTCCAACAGGCTTTATACCTTTATTGGTGGCAACCAAGGTTCTGGCTTGGTTCCCCAGGCTTCCAGAACACATGCACCCTTGTGCTCATCAGCATGAGGCTTCCATGGAAGTACCCAAGGCAAACCTAGCAGAGTTAGTTGTTGTGGAGTTACTAGCACTATAGGCATCTCGGCATCCCTCACCTGAGTCCCTTGGTCAGCCCACCTGTCTGAGTGCCAAAGCTAGGGCAGTTTGGTTATGTAATTTCCCAAGGAAGCTTTAATGGAACATAGTGGAAGAATCCATCCTTCTTCCAGGCTCCACACACCTGTGGCCCTGCAGACCAGCATAAGCCTGGACACATATGCCCAGTCCCCTATTACCATCTATTCTGGTCCAGATAGAACAGCTCCTGCAGCAGACAGATGCCTATGTACTGATGTCCGTCCAGGGTAATACCAAAGGCTCTAGGAAACCTACAAACTCAGTCAACTAACTGCCTCAGTTTCCTTATCTGTAGAAGAGGAAATGAAACAAGTGAAACAACATGGCCTCCAGATCTCTTTCTCTTTGAACAATCTTTCAATCTTGGTATCTTTTTCAGTTTCAGAAATCAATCCTAGAGAGAGGGGCCTGGAGACTTCAGAAGAGAAGCATCAGAATCCCAAGACAGAAGTTGCAGACTAGGTTTGCTGATAGCTCAGCCACCTCCCGGTGGTATCATGGAAACAGAATATTCTGATGGTGTCTCCTCCTCCTCCTCCCCCTCCCCTTCTCCTCCTCCCCCTCCTCCTCCCCCTCCCCTTCTCCTCCTCCCCCCCTCCTCCCCCTCCTCCTCTTCCTCTTCCTCTTCCCCCTCCTCCTCCTCTTCTTCCTCTTCCTCCTCCCCTTGCCTCTGCTCCCTCCTCCTCCCTCCTCCCTCCTCTTCCTCCTCCTCCTCCTCCTCCTCCTCCTCCTCCTCATCTGCTTTGCAGATTGTCCTCCTTGAGGTGCAAAGCACTTTTTCTTCATCTAGTGTGTATTATAGGAAAGAGGTTCCCAGAACAGAAGCTGGAAAAAGGTGAGCTTAGCTCTCTGTGTAGGACTGACTGTACCCAGGGTTGCAGACATCAAGGAGTAGCAGTGCCTCCCTATTGCTTGGACAGAACTCACTAATGGGGTTCCCATTTGCTACACTCATCCTTTGAGTTGTCTCTCCTTCCTGTCTAAAGGATTCCTTATCTATTTTGGCACTACTAGAGGGAAAATAGCAGGGGAAGGGCAGTGCAGTTTGAAAGCTTAGGGAAATAGGGGTGCCCAGGAGACTGGGGAGGGGAGAAGGGCAAGAAGTCAAAGACTAGGGCACCCTGGACCCTGGGATTGCTAATATAAAGACAGAGTCACTGTGCAGTGGGCCCACCCCATACATCTAGGTAATCTTCCCATGAGCTCCATTCTGGGTATTAAGTACTCTACTACGCCTGTCACAGTTGAATTCCTGCTGTAATAAAACACCGGGTATATCGTAGATTCCAGCAAAACTAGCAAAGAAAGCCTGCAAACTGCCATTTTTCTTCAAGGGGGAGAGTGTTAAGTACTTAATTCAAACTGTGACCATTAAAGTGTCTCCTATCGGATTTAGGTTGATTTCAGATGTTGACGAAACTTTTATCTCCAGAGTCATGCACAGCTTGGCTCTGTGACTAAAGCGGATGAGTGTGTATTGAAGGGAGGGAGGAGGGGGAGGAATAGGAGAGCATGTGCAAGGGTCATTTTGGTAGGAGAATTATAGAGCTCACACAAAATACTATCTTTAAAGGTCAAGGGTTTGAGGGGCTAGTAGGTTTGCTTTAAAAAAATACAATTAATGAGATAGAAAATTTGTCCTCTCAGTGAACTCTTATGGTTGCCTTAGCAAAGGGTAGACAATGCAGGATTTTGAAGCACAGATTGAGATTTTCCAAGCTGTTGTAGCAAAGCCACCTTAAATGCTACTGGAAGCACAAACAGAATACCCACTAACAAAAAAAAAAAAAAAAAAAGATATAATCATTTGTAACATTTTCAGTAATCTTTGTTTTTCAAAATTCACCAATACCTTAATAATCAATACAAAAATGTCATTTTTATCTTTAAGAGCAGAAAAAGGATCTTGATCCTCTGTTCCTCTTCTGGATGAACAAATGAAAGCATCCTACCACTGCCCCAGAATGAAGCTACAGAATGTTCCCATCTCTCCTTCCCCATGGAGGAGAAACAAGGATTTACCTTAAATCATGAAAATCTGCTATTTGAGGTTTTGCAGTTTGACACTCAATTTCCAGAGAGTCTAAGCCTGTTTTTTTTTTTTTAAGCAGACAAGATGCTGCGTATTTGCCCAAGAAAGCATTATTTGCAAGAAGATCCCTCTCTTCTCCAGACTCTTCCTAGAGAATGCCTTTCAGAATTGCGGTTGAATTACAAAGAAGTATTTATTGTATGAGGTGATTAATGATTCCTGGGAAAATTGCTATTTTCAGCGCAATTTAATTTAGTTTTACAAGTGTGTGGAGTAGGAGGAAGGTTAATACAGTTTCAGCACAGTTGCATTGCCTCCAGAAATGCTGGGTGCCTGTTCACACCTTGTAAAATGTACTTTATGCCAGGTTCTTCTGACTTGAGAAGGCATGTGTGAATTTCTTGACCCCTCAGTTTTCTTGGCCTTTCAGAGATTGGTGCACACCACTTGTCTCTCAAATCTGGCTTGTCTGTAGGTAGAGAACAGAGCCCCCTGGTTTGTATGCAGAGCAGCAGGAGTGAAGGGGGCACGAGCTAGCACAGGCACTGGTTGAGCTTGCCCACTTACAGAAATAACTTTAATTTTCCTCTGGTATCACAGAGGTAGGCCAATAGCCTTTCCCTCTCTGTCACAATAACTATACAATCTCCCAAACTGCACTTTTTACATTCTAGATGATGGTTCTGGTACTCAGATCTAGTATGTTTTGTGTTTCTGTCTGATGCCTGAGCCCCAAGCTTCAACCAGCTTACAAATCCCAGGGTGGCAGAGCCTGAGAGGTGAGTTTTTACTTTTCAACCTTTTGGATCTGGATTTCTGGAATTGAACAGAAATGCCCCCAAGCATTTGAAGAAAGCCACCCTAATTCACAGTTTGACTTTCTTCCAGAGTGTGCTCTTCCAAGTCCACTTTGCTCTTACTCAGGGTGCATTTTGGGGTGCCACTGTGCTTTCTATTTTTTCAGGGGACACTTTGGAAAGTATGATGAGAAAATTCACTTTACTCTGAAAGCTCTTCTCAAAGAAGAAAACAAATATTCCCAAGCTGTGCTTAATGAAGAAAACCTTAAGACGGGTTAAAAACCAAAAAACAATCTCAAACCTCTGCACAAACTTTTTTTTTTTTAATCTCCAGGGGAAATAGATTAAGTGTGAAGGTGCCCCAAATGCCAAAGGGACCATTTCTTTCCAAGTGTGCTCAGAGTTCAGTGTGCAGAACAGCTGCAGAGACTCCTGGGCCTCTACTCTGCTCGGTTTCACCTTACACTGCAGGGACAGACGTGTTTCCATGCCTTACAGAGATTTGAAGCCTGAAAGCCTGGCCAAGTTTGGGAAGAAGAGGAGCCCTCTCAGGCCCCAGTCTCCCTGCCTCTTGGAACATTTCCACAGTGGGTCAAGCTTGACAAGAATCCAGATCAAGGTGAATGCACACACAGACACACACACACACACACACACACACACACACTTATACAAATTATGTGATCACTCAGAATCCATGTGAACCCAGCTCACACTAACTGCAAGGTTTCTACACCCAAGGTCAAATATCTCAATCCACAGGACTCTGGTGGTTGTTTTGTTTTATGAAAAGCTCAGGAAACACAAATCTTTCTTTTAGATGTTTAATTTTTTTAATGAAGTTTATTCTTAGCGCATGGCTTTTTTTATATGGCCATATCACTTTGTACAGTCACGCATGGGTCTAAATGCATTCCCCTCTTCCCAAAGACTGTGCCCCCAAATAAGACAATATCTCTATAACAATTATCTTAAATAAATGCAAGGAGAGGAAACTAACATGTCACACCTACCATTAAGGTCTACACATTTTGAGAATGAAATAATCTAGTGAGGTCCACAATGTCTACTCAGTAAAGCTCATGTGAGCTGCCTTAGCGGAGAAGGGAGAGGTAAAGAGGGTAGGAAAGGGCCTGCTTTCTTCTGCTTGCCACAAATATACAAAGTGCACAACGTTAGTCAGCAAGCACCCTCCAGCTGACTTCAGATGTCTCAAATGCATGTGATGGCAAGTGCGCGTTCCTGCACAGGTGTCCAAGCCTGACGAGGCAAGGCTTTTCTGGTCAGCAGGTTGTCGCACTAAACAGCACCCAGGACAACTGTCCGCTTTTGGTTGGCAACCAGCACACACACCAGGGATAATGTCTTCTTTTTGGTTATGGTCTCCACCAAGTTGGATTTTGTTTTGGTGTCTGTTACAGTTTACTTTGGGGAGGAGTGAGTGAATGGGGATAGGAAGAGAGGAGAGGTGAAGGACAGGTGAGTGACAAAAACCGATCTAGGTCTCTATTAGATTACATGGACGAAGGGATGGGTGTGGAGGCACCAGGGAGGGGGTGGGTATGAGGGTGTGGGCTGTGAGTTTGTGATTTCCCTGCCGGGCCCGCAGAGGCCGAGGCAGGGTTGGAAGAGCGCATCTTGGTGTTGGGCAGTTTGTGATCTTTCTTCCACTTCATCCTCCGGTTCTGAAACCAGATCTTGACCTGGCGCTCGGACAAACAGAGCGTGTGGGCGATCTCGATGCGGCGCCGCCGGGTCAGGTAGCGGTTAAAATGGAACTCCTTCTCCAGCTCCAAGACCTGCTGCCGGGTGTAAGCGGTTCGAGAGCGCTTGGGCTCTCCTCCGTTATAACTGGGGTTGACTGAACGCCAGAACCCCGAAGGAGAAGGCCAAGGAGGAGGGAGTGGAAGAGAGGGAAAGGAGGAGAGAGGAGATAGGAGATAGGGTGGGGAAGAGCAATTGGACATCATCATTATATAATAACCTGACACCAAGTTCACGCAAGATACATAAAACGGCAAAGAAAATGTTTCACAGGCTATTGACAACGGGAAACACCCGAGAGCCATAAAGAATGGTGCTGGGCATTGGGGCTGAAGAAAAGCTTCAAAGACACATGGCCCGAAGCCTCTGCCAGGGCAATTAAATTTATGGGGGCTATAATTACTGCCCTAACAGTTCGGCGTCTCGTAAATCTCCGGATAAAGGGACCCTGGGTACAAAAGGGTTCTCACGTTGGGAATCAGGCTGCTGGCTGACGCGCACAGCCCACAGCAGCCCAGGCCAGATGGGGGGATCCCCTCCCGAGGCGCCCTGCCCCTGCCGCTATGGGCTTCTGCCTCCTGACCCCCGCCCCGACCCCGGAGCCCTGGCCTGGCTCCAGCCTACCCTCCCGCGCCTCGCCAGCGGCGCCACATACCGGCGCTGACATGGATCTTCTTCATCCAGGGGTACACCACGGGCTCCTTGCCCTTCAGGCCGGGCGGGCTCTTGTCCGCCAGGAGCAGCGGGCACGCGGGGGCGCTGCCCCCTGTCGGGACGCCCGGGGTGGCGGGGGCCGCGTCGCAGCTAGCCGGGGGCGCAGGGGGCGCCGCGCGGTGCTGCGGGGGAGGCGGGGGCTGGCGGCCCGGCTGCAGGCCGTGGCTCGCGTGCAGGCCGTGTGCTGGGCCTTTGGCATGTGCCGGGGGCTGATCCGGCTGCGGGGGCCGCCCCGGGCTGGCACCTCCACGGTAGCCATAGGGGTAGGCGGTGTCCGGCCCGGGCGCGGGGTAAAGGGCGGCCGCGGGGTAGGTGGGCTCACGGGCGGCCCGCGGCGCGTAGTAGGATGCGGGAGGCTCGCGGCCCGCGCCCGCGTGCGGGAGCTGGGGCTGCAGCAGGTGCTGGGTGGCGGGTGCTGGGGGCTGCTGGTAGCTGGGGCCCCCGCCAGGGCCGCCGTCTCCACCGCCCGGGCCGCTGTGCTGCGCATACTCCTCGAAGGGAGGGAACTTGGGCTCGATGTAGTTGGAGTTTATCAAAAACGAGCTCATGGTCATTAATTTGTGAAGTGCAAAAATACTAATTTTTCTCGCGTTGTCGTTTTTCTGGGCTCGTCGAGGCCCCTCCCCCTCTCGCCTGCCTTCCCATCCCCCCTTTCCTCCGCGCCCTTCCCCTCCCCCCGCTGTCAAATGCCCACCCCTCCCCCCTCCCGTCGACGCCACCTCCAAAGTTCGTGCCGCTCCGCCCCCGCCCCCGCGCGCGCCCCCTCCTCGGCGGCCCTGTGCGCGCCCCGCCCCGCGCCCACGTGCACCGCCCTCGCCAATGGGCGCTCCGCGCGCGCGGACCCGGATCAGGAAACGCGCCGATGGTTGATGGATGCTGCTGTCCAGGCCCGGCGGGAGGAGAGAGCAGGGGCTTCTGTCTTGCAGCCCCCCCAACTTGAATCCTAGCTGGGAATTCGGGGCCCGTTAGGCCGTAGGTCCTTCCTCCAGCTGTGTTTGCGCCCTCCTTCTGTCCTAGGCCTCAGGGCAGCTGGCTGGCTGTGGCTCTATGCTGACCTCTTGTCCAAGCAGGCCTGGGGTCCTCTCAGGTTCGAGGCCCGCCAGGAGAGAGAAGGGCGTTGGAACCAACTGGCATCCCGATATTTTATTCTGGCGCTGGAATAAAATGAAGGAGGCCTCCAGACCCATTTTCTCTTCTGTTGATTCCTCCCCTACATCCTGCTTTGCAAAGCCTGGATGGAGCCGCTAAGAGGGCGGGTGGATGGGAAGAGGAGTAATCCAAGGATGTTCGATCAGAGCATTCCAATATAACCACATGGATACTTAATTCCCACCCCCCCTTTTTTTCCAGAGGCAGAATGAGTAGATGTTTTTTCGTTGAAAGATTTGGAACCTTCCTATTAGCATCTGATTTGATGGAGGTGCCGACAAGCAGCCAAACAAACATGCCTCCTTCAGTAGACGAGGAGATTCTGAGCCGGCTGGAGGATGTGAAGGGAGAAGCGATGCCATCACAAAAGCGAGCCTTGAAACCAGTAACATCCTATTTCACAACAACCCCCGTACAAAACAAACTGAAGATAGAATATGACCCCGTGCCCGGTCGATCAGCGGGTCCTTTCTGGCTAAATTGTATTTTCTCCTTTGCATGCTGCTTCCTCTGGCTCTGTTGTCCAGAAGCTGGGGTTATATTTACAGGGCAGCCTAGAATTTCTGAATTGCTGAAAATTAGCATATTAACGATATCAGTAGCTCCGGAAAGGAGGGAGAGGGGACTGTTGCCTGCCATTTGGTAATTGAAATTTGATGGGTAAACTAATTATGCTATTATTAACAAATAAATTACTTATTAATTCCACCTAATGTTGATCTTTGAAGTAAATACTGATGCCTTCTTCATACTAGGGTTTCTTCCCTCCCTCTCTCTTTTTTTTTTTAAGTAACAGACCACACCTAGATCTCCTTTTCAAAGAAAGCCTAGATAAAAGCAGTGCAAAGTAGCACCATTCTAAGAATAACTTTCCTATTGGCATGCAAAACAAAGATGTTTCGGTTGGCACACCTTAGTTGCTTTGCAAAGAGCAGGATAAACAGCTTTCTCATAACTGAATCTGGAGTGCAGACAAGGAAAGTTATAGTCAAAGCCTGGAGAACCTTCAAAAAGAATGTCAGTTCTATCTTCATTTATATTGGTTACTCATTTAGGTTACTAAATGCTGAATATATCCATTTGATGGATAGTCATTTAATGGTTACCCACATAGAAACTATTATATGAAACTAGTCTTTAAACTAATTTAGAAAAAGACGTTAAAAAAAGATCATGTTAGTTTCTAACTGGAATCTCTAAAGTGGTGCAAAGAGCTTTTCCACACTGGGTACGTTTGTGAGTGTGTGTGTATCTGAAGTGTGCTGTCCGTTTACATGAGACACCCTGAATTTTTTTTAATGAAATCCGAGCCACAGACAGAAATCAACACTGATTATAATCTTAAGACATCCTCTCTAAACTGCAGGCATTGATCTAGCCTGAGATGCAGCTGCCCAAACCAATATCTCTATCTAGTAAGAAAATATATACAAAGAGTATATATACTATATCGTACAAATAGCATATACATATATAGTATATATTACAAACTGGATATGTTTCAGGTGGAGGAAAGGCACAAGAAAGTCTTGCCTGTCCCCCACGTCATCAACCTTAAGCACCAAAGTCCTAACTATGTCTGTTTAATATTATTTACAGACATTAAAACAGAAAATTCATGTTGTTTAGCCTCGGAACTTCTACAGAGTTTCTACTCTTAAGTATTGAGGAGACACTGGCACTGTTTTGTATATGGTTAAGCTAAATGAGTTAACTGTGCCTATGGTTCCTGGGCTGTATTGCATTAGGAAGATGGGCTTACACAGAATCCCCCAAGGCCTGTAACTTGTCTTCGTGGTTCTATCATAAACACAAACGGAGCCAGGACCACCAAGTGTTATCTTGCACACCGACATTTTGACATTTTACTACAAGATTTATGGCTGTAATAAACAATCTCAGTACCTTTTCTGAACCTTCCACGGTCTCTCTTTGCAAGCCAATAGCACAGTCCATTGAATCAAATAATCTTTTGAAAAACATTTAAAACAAAAAAGCATTTCTTGCCTTTACATAAAATCCCAAGATACTACAGGAAAACTGGGAAGGAACCAACTCAATTAGAAAAACAAACTGAAGTTTACCAGCGGCATCTTGCCCTAGAAAAGATGGGGTGCCCTGAAATCCTGCTGAAAGGGAGAGTGCTGATCCTCCTCGTACACCAACTGGCTCCGGTCCCAAGCAAAGTCGGAGCTTTATCCTTTCCTTGGGAAATTGGTAAGCACATTTGCTCCTTTCCCTGTGCAGGGATAACATATATTCCCAACAAAAGCTTTCTTAAAGTCCCATTAAGTGAGATACTTTTCATCATATGCCCGCATCCCAGATGGAGGAGAGGCGAAGGGAGTCTGAGGGAAAGGGAGGGCCAGGAGGCAGCTTGGTTTGAATCTGATTTGAATCATTTAGAATATATTTGGAACAGCCTTCCCACTTGAATGCAACCCTGTCCCAAGTTTCAAAGTGACCGAACAGTGACACCGTGTGCATTTTGTTTCTTATTAATCTTACACATTGACAGTCTTTGTTAAATCACAAGGCGCGCCCTTCACCAGCCGACATTTTCATATTTGTTAGACGCGCTGACCTGAAGTTCACCTCAGCCTTGGACTTTGCGCTTCTAAAAGGTCTATACAGTGTCTTTTGGAGAGCATGGTGCTTTGCCCAGGTCACTCCTTCCCAGGAAAAACCAAGGGGGGGAAAGCAAAGGAAATGTAAACGTTATGGAATGTATTGACTGTATTTGTCCTTTGTTCTTTAGAGTGACAGTCCTACAGACCGTTCTCTATCTCAAGCACTTCTCTGGAGCAAATGGGAATGGCAGAATTTTTAACTCCCTGGGAGTGGCATCTAAGGGTTTTCCCTCCTCCACCTACCTAAGGCCTATGATTATAGAAGAATCAGTATGTTTTTTACCAATTAATTTTGGGCGCAATTTCTTTGTAGTGATTTAAAATAATGAATTAGAGCCCAGGCAAAAGGACTGAAAGCCACTTTAAGGTTACACTTGAATTTTAGCCAGGGCTGAGTGAGAAACCCCAATGATCAAAATCCTACAAGGAGCTGAGCACTTTAAAACAGTTAACTCCCACAATTTCCTTTTTTTCATTTTAATGACTAAAAGGTATCTTTGAGTATTGATACTTTTGACCCAAGTGTTTCTTCGGTATGTTACATGATTTTTACCAAAAATACAATGAATACATTCTCTGTAAGAGATGTATAATTTTGTCAGTGAGTAGGCAAGGGCAGAGTGTTCCCTTTTCTTCATCTCCCTAGTCCAGATGTGGTGAAGCATTCACTGCTCTAACAGCAATCACCACAGTTGTTTCCTTTCTTCTATTTCATCTGGCAAAACCCCATTTGGCTCCAAGCTCTTGGCCAGAGTAAAAACTTTTTGCACTGCACAGTAGAAAGATCCTGATCACTTCCATGAAGGCAGTGGTGGGGAAATATTTACTTTGCTATTGAACATACACCTGGCACTATTAAATCCAATCAACCTGAACATGTTGGGATTATCTTAAACATCCCTGAAAGAGTTGAGATTCTGAATATTTTAATTACTTCCAAAACTAAGAATATATACAGTATATATACATATATATCGTATTATATGCACTACATATATTAAAGAACATATGTTTCCCCCCAGAAAATGGATTCTAGCCTGGACACTTAAAACTAATCTAGACGTATGAAAAATAAAAAGTACTGGTTAACACTTCTCTTGCAACCCACAGATGAGGCATGGTTCCAGTCTGCTTCTTTAATACACTGTTCCCCTTCCCTTCTATGCTCCTACCCCTCCTCCTTAGCTTGCTTTCCACTATCCTTAGTTCTCTCCCCTCCCCAATCCATATGTATCTTTTAAAAGTATTTTCTGAAGAACAGAAACTTGGTGGTCTTACAAAGTGACCTGCCTGGCATTTATGGATTCCAGCTTCCTGTATTTTAAACCATTAGTCACATGCAGACTGTGGCATATCTCTTACATTTACAGAAAATTTCCAACAACATGAACATCTTCCTGACAGTAATGAGCCTTTACAAACTGGTGGTGGTGCCCAGAATCCTGTCCCTTTCATAAGGGTTTCCATTTCCTTCCCAGCTCTGACAACCCTTTGCATTCAGTTGGGTACAATGGTGTGGGGGTGGGGGTAGGGGTGGGGGGGTGGGGAGGTGTCTATGTTTGAAACTGCAAAGAACAGATTTTGCAAGATGTTCTTCCCTTCCTACCACACTTTAAAGATCATTATGTGATCAAAATTGCCCCTTTACAAAGAAAATTTCGAGTAAAGATGGGTTTCTGTGGTGATTCCAGCCTTTGAGGAAATAATGGAATATTAAAATTTTGCTAAATCTTTCCTAAAGGTTCTCTGATGAGTTTTGAGCAGTTTTATTTTGTGACAAACCCACAAACCACTCTTGGCTCTCTAGCATTTAAGGTGTTGGCATTTTGGCAATCTACACCTATTTACCTGCTGCTATTCCCTTACAATGGGAGTGATAATTCAACATGAAATACAGCATGTATTACTCTTGAAAAGAGAAATTTTCTATCCTTTCCTCCGTAATTGAGGCCATTCAACCACCAGAGTTCACCTGGAGTCCATACTGTGATACACGCGTCACTCCAAGTCATTTTATCTTTTGTGCTGATAGTCAAGATCGCAGCGCTAACATTGACATCAAACTCTGTCTGGGCAGATGACGAAGAGTGCTGCACAATGTAAACTTTTGACCCTCAACTTTTTGACCTGCAGTTGTAACACACTAACCACAAAGATACACAGTCTGAGCCTCTTCTTTAGGGGGAGGGGGCCCTCTAGATCTTAGGGTGTCCTGCTTCTTGGAATTAGAGGGTGAAGTGTATATTTTTGTGGTTTGTGAACATATTTCCTGTCAAATCAGCCTCTTGCTTCTTTTCCTCAGAACTTAGACAGAAGCTAGGTTAATTTCAAATTACAATTCCACTAACAAGGAAAATTTAGAATAGAACAGGAAAATCTTGCAAAAGAGAAATGCGAGGAAAAAAGAAGATGGTGGTGGCAAAGCTGGCAAAGTTGGTGCAGGCATTTTTTTTGTTTTATTTAAAAATAAAGATGCAGCCCTAATTGTTGGAGAGCTGGCCCAGGCAGGCGAGTTGACTGTGAACTTGTACTAAAGCGTGCTCTGCTGGCGATTCCTAGGGTGTGCAGATTTATCTTCTCTGCATTTACTTAACCCAGCAGTGAACTGCGCGGGCGTCATTTGTTAGGCGATGACAGACTTCACCTCCAGCAAGGGCTGCTTCACAAAATCGCAATAATTGCCTAATAACCTTCATAACAAATATTATTATTGAAAAGACCAGTTTGTGAGGAAACTCTCTGATGGGAGATGGACAAAATTCTTTACAGAAAACAGCACGCAAAACAAATCTGGGCTGATCTTCCAGTTCTGGCACTTAGAATGGTAGGACTATGGATCTCCTCTCCTATTTGGGTGGGCACCCAGATTGACCCCTCACCCTTGCCTTGGCACCCTGTTTATGGTTTTGTCATTGGCTAGAAAGAAATGCCCCCCCCCCTTAGAAGCCTAAGATACTCCACCTTCTCCATGATGGGCAAGCCAGGGACAGACCCTAGCCAAGGCGGAGAGAGGCTAGAAGCTCCTTTCAAGCTAAGAGAGTTATCTTCCTCTTTAATAGCTGATCTTTTTAGAGTATAATTGTTTGGATATAAAATTCTCCAAATCTCAAGAAGTAAACACAACTGTTTCTGGAAGAAAATTCAACCTTGTCCCTCAGAGCCACCAACAATGAAGAGGTGGCAAAGTGAGGGGCAAAACACAGGAGAAAAGGAATTTGGCATAATGTTGTGAAATTGGACCATGGAAACCCTAACAAACCCTAAGTAAGTGTGACCAGAAACTTCCTATTATACTTATAGCTCCGGAAATATATTCCCTTTGGCTTGTGGAAACAAACAAGCACCTGCACATTTCTGCCACCTTCTCTTTTTACAGGACTTCTGACACCGGCTGAGGTTGGATGTCTTCATAAAGTCTTTAGTGGCAGAGTATTTCTTTTTTATCCTATCCTTTAAGTAAGTTCCTCTGCAGAAAAATAACCCAACCCCCAAACCTACACAAGAAGATACAACTCACCTACAAAATGAACAGATAACTAACTGCCCTCTTCAATATGCTTCCTATGAAAATAGGAAGAAGGAAAAAGTTCCCTTCAATAAGTCACATAGCTCTGTCTCTTAAAAGTCACTTAACTCCACTTGGATTGACCTACTACTCTCTTAAATTCTACTTAAGCCTTGTGAAGATTAAAACAGACAGAAATATGCAAGCTGATAATACTCATAACCTGTATTTTTTTTTTTTAAGTTCTGGGAAAGATCCCCTGATGGTTTAAGTGTTGGATACTCCTCCAGCCTTTCTGCCTGCTCCCACACCCCAGGGTTGGGTGTGGCCAGGAGGCGCTATGGATGCTTTCTGCCAGGTACTAGGATGAACCTGCCAGCATTTCTATGACTTTTTTCAGGTTTTTCTTTCTAATTTCAGTCACCAAGCAATTACTTAAGCAAATCAACCAGATGTATAACCAAAATAAAATCACAGCCAATAATTTCCAATAAAGAACCCCAAACTCACAGCAGCAAAACAAAGAACCCAGCATTCTCAGACACATCGGATAAGAACCCATATCCATGTAGAATTTTAACTGGTTCCTCCTAAGAGGTGGACACATCTACGTGCTGAAATACCATCATCCACCATACACCAAATGACTTCATGGACTCATCAGCTTGCCAGTATTCAAGAAAATTGGGATTTGTTGGGAGGATTTTTATTTATTTATTTATTTATTTATTTGGAAAATATCCTATGTTTTGCTTTTTGGGACCCCTGACTTTGGGATGTCTATTGGAATAATGTTGAATGAAGGAGACCTCTACATACCAACGTTTGTTGGAATCTCAAATCTATACTTTAAAACTTTTCTCCTTAAGCACTTGGTAAATACCTTTACCATTTAGTATGTGCAGAAAAATATGCAGCTCCAGAGAAAAAGAAGATCCCATTTTTTGTGTGTGTCACTTCTCAATGCAGTTGGAAATTTTGCTTAGCTCCTCGGACAGCAACTGAGGGAAATCTGTTAGATCCTTCCTGAGTATCTACCCTGAAAAGACCACAGGACAGGCCAGAATGTCCCCAGTTATTTAGCTCAGTTTACCATCGAAGGATGTGGGGGGCTGGGGCCAAGTTGGAATTATACCCAGGAAGTCTCTATTTCACCTTACTTTACCCATTGGTGTAATTTTGGAGAATGTTTTGGAAAACATAGGTTATGTAAATTTCCTGGGATCAAACAGAAAGAACAACTAACAAAAGAGAGGAGGAAGTCTCCTACTGACAAACGACTAATTTCTTTCCTAAACTATCCTTTGTGAAGTGCCAGGAAACAACCTAACGGCTCTGGGGACTTTTAAGTTGAGCACTGAAGACATCTCCTTCCCTCCAAACTTAGGAACAGTTTAGAAGAGATTTTTATCTGCATGTTGAAGAGAAGTAAATTTCTCTAATCTTTAGTGTTGGGGGGGGCAGGGAGAATTAAATTGCGTTTCCAGGGCCCTATACATAGATGTCTTAATTCTACAAAGAAGTAGAGAGAAAGGCAAGAGGGGAAACAGAAGAAAAGCAGGCGCTTTAAAACCCCCTTCAATTAGCCTGAGGATTCAAAGACTAAAGTTAAATCCGGCCATAAAGTTTATTGCTTCAGACTCACAGGCGGGTGAGAAGAGTCCCAGCTAAATAAAAAGAACAAGTAGGCAAATAAGGTTCAGGGCCTGGTCCCCCGAGTGCGGGGGAGCTGAATGCCCCCTTCCTGCTAGGTGGGGGACCCGCTGTCCCCAGCATCCCGTGGGCTCAGACTGCCCCGAGGGTTGGCCTCGCAGCCCAGGGGCTCAGCAGCCTCTCGGGCCTCTGCCACCCTTCTGCTCTCCGGAGCCAATCTGAAACCCGGCCCCAAAGGCCGCTAGCTCAATTCAGTCCTGCCAAATGACCCTGGCCCGCGAAGACATATTGCCACAGCCCCAGAAGGAATCCTGCCACAGTCGGCCTAGGCCCTGCCCGGGCCTTTCTTTCCAACTCTCCAGTTCAGCTCAGCCCTCGGCTGGCTGCTGTGGCCCGTGCCCCTGAATCACCCAGCCCCCACCGCGGAACTCTGCGACCCCCAAAGAGCCTAGACTTGGCCACAAGCTAGGAATGGGGGGGTGCCAAGTTTTCACAGACAGGTCCATTCTCACACAAAAATCATCTTTTTTTGCACGCCAGCAGGAGTAGCGGAAGTCATTAACATCCGCGGTTGTGCAGCAATTAAAGTTAGGCCTGAGGATGCGGCGGCCACAGGCGCTGTGCACCGTGCTGCCTCTGCGAAGCTGGCTCTAGCGTTGCTAATTTGGGCAGATTCAAAAGTTTGCTCACCCTTTTTGAATTCAAAGGCAGCTTACTGGGCCAAAGAAAGAAACCTAGAGCAAGAAAGAAACTTTTCAGAAAGCAAATAGACTTGAAAGCGCCCAAGAGGCGACTTACCTTAACTCAGAAGGAGCCATTTTTCAGAGAGTTTTGAGAACTTGTGGTTTGGACACTCCTGGACCTAAAATTGACAATTTGAATGACCAGGCAGCACACGTAGCCTGCAAAAGAGTCAAATGGAGTCCAGCGTCAGTGAGATTATATGTTATGTGGTATATAATGTTGGATGTCAACTCCCCAAAACCATAAAACTTACTTTAATGGCCCCACGTGACATTTTATAGCCAGTGAGCCGATCTGTCTGTGCTATGGATGATTTTACGATCTAATTCATAGACAAAACCCTATTCATTTGGCACCCAAATGTCATATAGCCGGAACTGGGGCTTATAAAGTTTACTGTTTTATAACTTTTAAAAGGAAAGACGGCATCAGGGTAAGCAGCCGGTAAATGTGCAAATCTCTAGTTGTGCTTTAGCCGCTCTGAGGAGTTTCCCAATGGCCTAGGATGGGGTAAGTACTTTCCATTTGTAGCAAAAAGAAGCCAACTGAGTTCATGAAGAGATGTGGGGAAGGGTACTGGGGTGGGTTAGTGGACAAAAGGTTGGGGTCCAAGACCTGGTGGAGAAACCTCTTCAGCAAAGGCCTAAAACAGCCTTAGAAAGGGGCAGAGTCTACTTGGGCCTCAGGATGACTAACAAAGCCTTGGGCTTTTCTCTCTCTCTCTCTCTCTCTCTCTCTCTCTCTCTCTCTCTCTCTCTCTCTCTCTCTCTCTCTTCCTTTCCTTTTTGGTACCCAGCAAGTTTCCTCAGAGATGGGCATGGTGGACTCAGGCTTTGGAATGCCTACAGCCTTTTCCACCTTCTTCTGCCCTGAACTTTCTGGTTGGTCAGAGTTAGGGAGGCTGTGGTCTGAGGATGTTGGTCTGAGGCCTCCGTGAACCGGGCAGGTAACCTCAGACTCGCCAGCTTCCAGGACTCGACACAGAGAAAAACAGAAGGAGCCGCTCGCTATTTGTCACAAACCAGACCAAGAGAACTTACAATAGAAAGTTTATTTTTTGTTTCCAGTCAGTATTTTTTTTTCCTTAAAAAAAAATACCAAAAAAAAAAAAAAAAAAAAAAAAAGCTGATCACAGTTTGCTTAAACAGCCAGACTTGGACAATATTTGTAACTTGTTCACAAAAACATACATCACTGAAGCTGAGCTTATAAGAGCCACTTCCAGAGTTCGTGCAAAGGGTCCTACAAAGGCACGCAGGGACACACTGCTTAGAGTCACAGTTTTCTTCACAGAGTCACTAGTCACTACACGTCAAACAGGTTAGGTTGTGTCTCATCAAGTCACCTCTACGACAGCATTAATTACACAAGGAATATAGGTAGTTTGGATAAAAATATCTTTAACAGCTTGGAGCTATTGAGACAGGAACACTTCACGCACATGCACAGTTAAACAACTTGAGTGCAACACACAACATTGGCACTAAACGAGGTTGAAGGGGGACTTTTTGTGTTTTTTTTTTCTCTTTTCTTTTTTGTTATAGTTACTTCAAGTAACACAGCTTGCTTCATATAAATAAGTTAAAACATCTATTTTTTTTTTCAAGACAAAGCCATTCAGGACAAAGAGATGAACAGAAAGCAGATCCACTTATACAGGCGCTATAATGATAATAAACAGGCTCATGATTAAAAGATGAATTGGGGCAACAAGAACAGGGCTTCTTCACAGAAGGAACACAAGGGAGTTTGAGAAAGTCACCTTAGTATTGACACTACTCGAGATGCGCTAATACTGCTCAGTACTTTAACCTCTCAGCCACTCAGGGGCGGAAGGCCCCTCCCGCCGCGGCCATGCTCATGCTTTTCAGCTTATTATCTTTTTTCCATTTCATTCTCCGGTTTTGGAACCAGATTTTAATTTGTCTCTCGGAGAGGCAAAGAGCATGTGCTATTTCAATCCTTCTTCTGCGGGTCAGGTAGCGATTGAAGTGGAATTCCTTCTCCAGCTCCAGGGTCTGGTAGCGCGTGTAGGCCGTTCTGGCCCTTTTGCCTTCTGGGCCGCCGATGTTGTCTGCACAACAGAACAGTCAGAGGTTTAGCCACCCACTCCTCAGCTCTTGGTTCTTAGAGTCCGCCAGCTGGACCAGCCAAGGTCCTGAGCTGGGGAACCTGAGAAAAAGGCTCAACAAGTCCTACCTCCCTCCCTATCCTTCCGGAATTTCTTTCCCTTCCTTTCTACAGAGAAAACAATACGGACTCTGGGAACAACCGGCCCCTCTGAGGCTGGATCTGTGTCTCAGAGGACCGCCGGGCTTTCTCTCGCCCCTATTCTGCCCTCTGGCCCTGCACCGGTTGTACCAAGCAGGGGGCACAGCCCTACCAGGCTGCCCACCTCCCAGGCTGCCCACCTCCCAGAAACGCACGGAAGCACTGCCCTTTTGTGAGTGCCCAAGTGGCCTCCAGGTCATCCTCGGTTAAAGTTCCCGCCGCGCAAGCCGCCTCCTATTCCGGCCCTACGCTTGGGGAGCCTGCTTTCTTTTTCTTCCCTTTCCTGCGCTCTCCTTCCTACCCCCAAACTTCAGAATCTCGCCAGCCTCGCCTCGATTATTCCCCCCAACCTCCTTTTAGGGGGCTCTAATTAGTAACGCTGTTTCCCCAGCGTAGCTCTTCTCATAAATTATCCACCCTGACAAGCCCGATTCATGGCCCCTACTGCCATCCTCTATCTCTGTGCCCTGCTCGGCTGGCCTGACCCCGTACTGTTCAGAGGCGCTGGGGTTCCAGACAGATTTTTTTCCCTCTTTCTCCCCCCGCCCTTTCAGCATCTAAACTTGCCTGCCCCCTCCATCCCCCCGGCCTAGTCCCCTAGTATTAGCTAGTGTCCGATGCTGCAGACAAGAGGAGGAGGAAGGAGGAAGGCAGGGAAAGGAGAACCGCTTTGAGAGACAGGCTCTGCGGTTTGGAGAGAGGCGAGACCAGGAGACAGGCAGGAAGAGGGGCTGCAAAGGACCGAGGGGACCGAGAACCGCGCCCCCACGGTCGCGTGGATTTAGAAAAAGGCTGGCTTTACCATGACTTATGTGCAGCTTGCGCATCCAAGGGTAGATCTGGGGCTGGGCAGGCGGCGCCGGGCTCGGCTCGCTCTGCGCGCTCGCCTGCTCGCTGCTGGCAGGGGCGTCCTCCTCGGCTCCGGACGCAGTGCCAACCCCTTCTCTGCTGCTGATGTGGGTGCTGCTGGCGTTGGCCGAGGCGCTGCTGGAGTTGCCCAGGGAGTTTTTCCCGCCGTGGTGGCTGTCGCTGCCGGGTGAAGGGGCCACCGCAGAGCAGGGCAGCGGGTCGGGCGGAGGCGAGTGCGTGGACGTGGCCGGCTGGCTGTACCTGGGCTCGGCGGGCGCCGCGCTGGCGCCAGCCGCGTAGCTGCGGGCGCGCTCCCCGGAGCCAAAGTGGCCGGAACCCGAGCGGCCCACGCTGAGATCCATGCCATTGTAGCCGTAGCCGTACCTGCCGGAGTGCATGCTCGCCGAGTCCCTGAATTGCTCGCTCACGGAACTATGATCTCCATAATTATGCAACTGGTAGTCCGGGCCATTTGGATAGCGACCGCAAAATGAGTTTACAAAATAAGAGCTCATTTGTTTTTTGATATGTGTGCTTGATTTGTGGCTCGCGGTCGTTTGTGCGTCTATAGCACCCTTGCACAATTTATGATGAATTATGGAAATGACTGGGACATGTACTTGGTTGCCTCCTACGTAGGCACCCAAATATGGGGTACGACTTCGAATCACGTGCTTTTGTTGTCCAGTCGTAAATCCTGCCTGATGACCTCTAGAGGTAAACTCGTGCACTAATGGGGGAGTTGGGTGGAGGCGAGAGGGGTGGCGCGCGCGCCCCGGGCGCGTGCCCGCCTCCCGCCGCCGCCGTTCAGTCGGACTCGAGCGCCACCCGCTGGAGACATGGCGCATCGCTTCGCTTCCGACCTCGGGCTGCAAAGGCCGGGGTCGAATTGAGGTTACAGCCCATTATGGCAAAATTATTGCATTTCCCTCGCAGTTCCATTAGGATGTACCAATTGTGAGGCCGTCAGCTGCCGATCGTACGCCCGGCGAGGGTGCCAAGGATTAGGAGAGGTGGTGACTTGGAATTATTTACAACTTTATTTCCCTTCGCTTTGTAGCCCCTCTTATTTTTGTGTTGAAGTTGGGATCGGTTCTGCCGGTCCTGACCATAGCTGTGAATTTTGAAAATACAGATATCACCTCCAGGGAAGGGGAGGAGACCGTTTAGCCAATTGAAGAAATAAATCCTGCTCACAGCAGAAGCCACAATTACGGCTCTGTTTATGTGAGCGCATGGAGGACAGTGTCCCTGCCGCTCTTAAATGACAGGCGTCTATTAAAGCTAGCTTTTGTGTGTAGTGTTTCTCCGAGGCGAGCTCAAATTCCATCCACTTCTATAATTGGAGTCGATTTTTTTTTCTTGTAAATATGTTTTTCGTGTTATTGGTTTGCTATTTGATTTGCTTATTTATCCAGTCTGGAGAATCTGCACCACCGGTCGTGTTCCTCCAGCCCGCCGGGCCCCAAATTGGGTTCTCGGTGAACCCAGAAAGTGGGCCCAGACTCTCCGCAGCCACAGAGGCTGCTTGTGGGCTGGGGATCCGTGGGCCGAGCATTATTGGGGTCTTGCGTAGCCCTCCAGGAGTAAACGTAGAGAACTAACGGCAGTGCCTCGTATCTCCGTAGTTGTTTTCTGGGCTCCGAAGGACGAAAAGTAAATCCCAAATATAGCCGAGAGGCCAGAGGACTCTCCCACTAGAGGCCCCGCATCTCAGGCGTCCCTGGCACGTTTGGAAGCCAGGAGTCCATCGGCTCCCATGGCCCTGGACCCTTCCTTGGGTCCTGAATGTGGCTAGGTGGCGGCGCCCGGACTGTTCAAAGCTGAGAGCAGGAGCCAGGAGCGGGGAGCCAGCGGGAGCCTAGTCGCCTGGTCGCTCCCGGGGCACTCAGGTTGGCTTGTCTCGGCCGAGGCTGCACCTTGTCCACTGATGGTTATGCACCGGCAAAGAGAATTGCGTCTGTCTTGGGGGAGGGTGTCCTCTTTGTTACTCCAGCTTCCTCTTTGGGGGCATCCTGAGAGGCCGCAATGGGACTGGAGCTCAGCTCTTAGGCCCTCCGTTGCCGGTAGCCAGACATGATTTGATGATTTGACGATGCCCTTTAGGACTTGGTGGTGAGTGATCCAGGTGGAGGAGCCCAGGTTCCAAATGGGGCCCGGCCTGGCGCTCTGCTCTTTCTCCCCTCCCCCCCCCCAAACCCGCGTCTGCTGACACAGCAGAGGGGCAAAATCAGGGAGCACCCCGTGGCTTCAGAGCCTGCTTGGACAGGCTTGGGGAGAGGACCTGTGTGTGTACAGGACGTCTGTTCCACCGCTGACCTTGGGGTGTGTGTGGGGTTTTGTTTGTTCGTTCTCGGCAATAAGTAAACGAGTAGACGCTTGCAAAGCTTAGGACTTCCCTTAGCTGGGGAAGCCCCCCCTCCATGGAGCAGGCTGGGAGAAAACTTGGGGAGCAGGTAAAGGGCGGGGGGGGGCGGCAAAGCCAAAAGAGGTTATAGAGTTGGCCTGGACCCAGATTTGGCGCCTACTCGCCCGCCTTTGCCTCAGAGTCCTCCCCGCTGGGCTGCGTGGAATTGATGAGTTTATTTTCCTTCTTCCACTTCATGCGGCGGTTCTGGAACCAGATCTTGATCTGGCGCTCGGTGAGGCAGAGAGCGTTGGCGATTTCGATGCGGCGGCGCCGAGTCAGGTAGCGGTTGAAATGGAATTCCTTCTCCAACTCCAGCGTCTGGTAGCGTGTGTAGGTCTGGCGGCCTCTGCGCCCGTGACTCCCGTACACAGCACCTGCAGGCAGAAATGACCCAGTGCGGGTAAGCCAGGCCAAAGCAGCCACCCTGTGCCTCCTGCAAACACCCTCTAAACTGGAAACCACGCTATCTCCACTCCAACTTCTTCCACTACAACAGGAGGCAAAAAANAAAAAAAAACCCTGGCAGGATAGCAAAGACTTTCATACCAAACGAGATATTTTTCACCTAAAACGACTAGGGTTGGGAAGTTGCCGTCTTTGACAAATGTAGTTTGTAAGCAAACCAACCAACGAACCTTTATGAGTGAAGAAATGGCATGGATGTTTTCCATTTGGAACACCAAAGTCATGGTTTGGGGGTCTGTAGCATGTATTTGTTTGGGAGGTAGGTCGAGTGGAACCCTGGGAGCAGTGTGGAAACTTAATCCACACACTAGTTTCTTTGAAAGATGATGTTGAGGCCACTCATGTCAAGAATCAATGCATGGGGGAGGGTAAATATGGCTAGCCCTCTCAAATCTTTGCATATTCTTGAAAAGTATAGGACTCGTTTGAAAAACACAGTTCCTTTGGGGGAGAAAGTGGATTTCAAAGCAAAACACTGTAAGTTTTAAAGTCCCCATTAGGGTCCATCCTGCTCGAAGGGGAAAATGGATTCCCTGTGGGACATTTGGAAACCAAGGAGAGGGAACTATAGGTGGTCCAGGGCTTCTGACAGTGTGGGGCTGTATTGGGCCGCCTGTCTTAGAACCAAGGGGGAAGGAGACCCTAAGCCAGGTGTGGGACTCAGGCAGGGTCTCAAGAGAAGACAAAAGTTGGTTAAGAGTGAGAAGTTGACTGGAAGATGAAGGAGGGAGAAAGAGGGAAAGGGAGGGAGGGAAGGAGAGAGAGAGAGAGAGAGAGAGAGAGAGAGAGAGAGAGAGAGAGATTGATTCTGAGGTGGCCCTCTAGGGCCATGGGAGACAGGAGAGGAGGCCAAAATTGGGATGGGGGCTCCCTCTCTGGGCTTCTGAAGGGCAGAAAGGAAAGGGCTGGGAGGTGAAGGGTTTTATCAGTGCCTCCTACTCTCTCTGTTTGGGAATCCGAGTGGGTTGTTACAAGGGTGCACAGCTGGGTAAGCTCTCACTCCCAACCAGCTTCCCTGCCTCTTCTGGTTGCCTCTGTAGCAGGTCTCCTATAATTTAGCTAGTGAGTCCCTCGCCCTCCCTTGAAGTGTCACCTTACAGGGGGACCTTATTGCCTGCCTTTCCTCTGGCTGGGCCTGATTGCATCTTTGGGAATGGATTTTCTTTCTCATTCTAAAAATCTCGTTTTAAAACACACACAGAAGAAAACTTTATTACTTTCTTCTTTCTTTCTATTCCTCAACGTACTTCCTCTCCTTCTTCCTTCCTATTCTCCTTGACAGCTATTCCCTCTCCCTCCACTGTCTGGGGTGGGGGTGTGCAGGGAAATGCCTTACCCGCACAGGAGTTCATCCGCTGCATCCAGGGGTAAACTGGGCTCGTGTACTTCCGGTCGGTGCCTTCCTCATGCAGGGCTTTGCCCTGCACGCTGCTGCTGTCGGGTTTGTACTGCTGCTCGGGAGGGAAGTGCAGGTAGTCCCCGGGGCCCCTCTGCTTGCTACTGCCCGAGGGTGAGGCGTCACTGAGGTCCTTATCAGAATAGAAACAAGAGGCCCCGTACTCGTAGGACGCCCGGTTGCAGGCCAGGACCGAGTTAGACTGTTGGTAGAAACAAGGTGAAGTGTACGTCTTGTCCTGAAGGCTCGACGCCCCATAAGAGGCCGGAAAGGGCCTCAGCGCGTCATAGCCGGCTGGGTAGAGGGGCAGCTGGCCCAAAAAGGAGTCCTGGCCGCTGGGCAGGCTCCCGGGGAAAGTGGGATTCACAAAATAGGAACTCATTTGAGCGCCCCTCTGCAGGACCGTGATTTGTTGTGTATTAGTACATCTGGCTATAACTATTAGTAGTCATCGAACTGGTTTGTTTCTGGATGGCCGAACGCCAAAAGCGACAGCAGCAAATCGCACCAGCTGACGCGGCGGTGGCCAATGGGAGCGAGCGCCGGAGCCCGCTCCCCGGGGACCGCGGCGACCGAGGCAGCAAAGTTACAAACAGCCCCCAGCCCGCCCTCCCGCCGCCCGCCGCCCGCCGCCCGCCGCCCGCGCGGCAGATTAATGGGCGCACACAGCCAGCCGCCCCCACCCCCCGCTCTATTCCCCCCTCGAACGCCACCGACGGGCTCGGCCGGGGCAGGAACGTGCAGATCAGGTCTCTGGGAAGGCCCCACCAAGCTAGCTCTTTCTCTTTTTGCCTGGTTGGATTTTTCTGGGTTTCCCCTCCAAACAGGAAATCTGACAGGCCAGGGCCTGGAGGGGCTGTAACAAGGATGGCTTTTCTCTGGGGGCCTGCAGTCCCAGGCATGACCCTGAGCAGTATCTCCTCTTGTGCCCCTTAGTCCAGAGTGTGGTTCTTGAGATAGAAAAGGGGATGAGAAGCTGGGCCTTCACCCTTTGCTTTTCAGTCCTGTGCTTTGGGGATGGGCGCAACCTCTTATTCCTTCCCACTCCTACTACAGGTTAGGCTTTGCTGCCACAAGCAGACCAGGACAAGGCCAAACATGGGCTCTTCCAGCCGAACCTTCAACCTAGTACCACACTTCTTGTTTGACTCCCGCGCAATGGCCCGTGCCTGCGTGATCTTAGAGCTAGCACCTTCACCAGCTGCACACCGTATCCTGTCTTTGAACCCAGGAAAAGGAGAGGCCACACAATCCATAGTTTCAGCCAGAAAGGATCTACAGCACAGTGGCTGTGAGGCTGCGCTAGGACGCCACCCATGGGATCTGCTCCCCTCACCCACCGACCCAGGACTTCTGCTGGAACCGCTCAGAGCTGCAACAGATAAAAATCCAGATCCAGGTTCTCTTTAACCCCTGAGGCCAAAGAGATGCAGGGCCCCTGGCTGAGCAGGATGCCTAAAGCGGCTCCTGGGGCCCAAAGCCATGCAAAGGATAATTAATGGGCTTTGGTTTCTGGGGAGTCCAGGTGATGGACACTGTCGCGGGGCATTCCCTCTTGTCCTACCTTTCCGGAGACTACTTCAAAACCAGAACAGTCCTGTCACTACCTTTAGAAGTCCCGAATTGGCTTTCCCACCATCCCAGGCCTGCAGTCTCTAGATAGGACATTAAAGCCTGTATTTGGGGCTTGCCTGAGAGGTGTGCCTTAGAGACAGTTGACTTTTACAGCACAGAGATCAGCCTCATTTTGTGATATTGGTTCAATGACATTTTTACAACTTTGCTTGTTGGGCTTATAAAATCTCTCGAATTAGCTTTAAAAATCCTCAATTCTGTAGAGGTCGAAAAGACTATACCCAAATTGCTTGGACTTCAGGGGGGTGTTTGTAAGATATGTAAAACCCTAACCAAAGCAGACTGACGAGTTCAGGCTTGGGGGAGGTGACAATTGGCAGTAGTCCCATAGGACTCTGGTAAAGCTCCCTTAATCTCTTTCTTGCTTTTTGATTTCTTTTTTTCCTGATCTCCCTTTTCCTTTTCCCCAAAGGGAAAAATTGGAAAGGGTTTGCTTAAGGTTGTCCTCCACAGAGCCTGTGAAGACACCTTGTGCCTGATCTTTTATCAATCCAACCCTAGAAAGTTTTTCCTTTGTATATAAACGAGGGTTATTCAGAAAAGAATAAAAATTATTATTTCTCACACTATTTTTTCATGGAAAGGACCCAATAGGAGAAAATGAAATTTCGGGAGTCAAAAATTAAAAAGAATATTTTCTTCAAAAGCTGTGATTGAAGAAAATAAGCTTGAGTCATCATTAAAGAAAAAATAATAATATAACGATTTCAAGCATTATTGTTTGGAATGAAAATAACTAATTTGCAGATGTTACATATTTACATTTCCAGTCTTTTATTCTTCCATGTAGCACACAGTGTGCAGCCAGTGGCAGTTTACTACCATTATTGCTATGCTTTGACCTGGATTATAGATCTAATTGTCTCAGCCAATGAGAGAATTAGATTTTTCAGTTAAGAGCCAGGAAACATTACATTTCTAGCTTCTGTAAGCACTAAGATGAGAACAAATTATTAAACTGAAATCTTTACGTGGAAGCCAAGGCTAGTGCATTTTTTAATGTTGGCAGCCAACCAATTTATTCATATATATGTATGAATATATATATGAGAGACAGAGAGAAAGAGAGAGAGCCCACGCACACGAGAGGTTGGACTGACTCATTGAGTGGAGAACAGGAGCCTCTTATAGTTCAAATGAACACCTCTAGATTCTCTTTGCTAGGTCAAAACCACACAGAAAACTTACCTTTCATTTTCTCTTCAAAGGGAGAGCAAGTAGTCACTCAGTTCGCCCTTGGCCTGGGCTGCCCATTGAGCCTCTCCACTTCCGCCAGCCTGGAGGCTAGCCTGCAGGTGTGTGTGGTGACCTCGAAGGTCCACTTCCATCCAGTCAAATCACTAGCCCAGAACCCAGAGCACACAGGTGCGGCCTCTGTCTGTCACAGGCCCTTGTCTGGAGCCAGAGTCCGCCTTCCTCGCCATAGCCAATCCTCAGGACCAGCCAGGCCAGCAGGCCTCAGAACTACAATAGGTCTCTCCGATGTCAGAATCCCAAAGCCAACGCGTTCCCCTAACCGCCGTGCGCCTCTTAGGAGCCTTTGGGACTCGCAGTTTGGACAGAAGCAGCCATGACCGGCCTGGCAGCGAGTGCAACCAGTCTCCATGGTGCTGAGTTTGGGGTGAGGGAAGGACGGGAGTCTATTCCGCCGACCAACTCCTGACAGGGATAACGGAGGTAGGGAGGTTTCACGGCCACCAAGACCCTGGGAGACTGCCCCTCGGGTTCCCTTTTGTCCCCCTTCCCCCTGCCTTCTGGGGAATCTCTGAGGGGCCCTTACGGCAGTCGCGCCAGGCTATAAGAGGCGGGCTGCGGCTGGCGCCTGTCCCGGTGACGGCCACAGAGTGGCAGCAGCGAGCTCCCAGCTCGGTCGCAATAAATAACCCGCCCGCCGCAGCCGCAGTCAGGCAGCCGGCGGCCCTGGGAGGGAAAAGCGCCGCTTTATCTGCTCCGAGCGCACCCACTGCTCCGAGCGCGCCCACAGCGAAGGTGGGCGAATGTCCCCAAAGACTACACGTCCTTCATTGTCTAACGCACACCGAAAGCATATCATATGATAGCTAAACCACAACAAACAAAACCCAAATAAACAGAAAGAACTAGAGCGCAGAAGCTCGGAATTGATTATTGTGTCGCTATCCCCGAGAGCATCCTGAGGCAAATCCGACCTGGTCAGATGCAGGTCCAGGCCCAGGCATGGTTGGCATCACCGCGCAAAGCAAAGCCAGCAACCGCTCAGAGTGCCGCCTCTCCCCGTGGCCCAGGAGGTGGGGGAATCTTGCTGCCCTGAGGTGGGCAGGGGCAGTCCCCCAATTGCCCAGGCTCCGTTTGCAACCTTCCTTGAACATTAGCTGTGGTCCTGCCATCCACATCAACACCACAGTCCTCTACACGAAAATATCCCACCGTGTAGCACCCAATTAACCCCACTCTCTCTTCCAACACAGAATTCCACACGTGCACCTAGCCCCTCTCTCGGGAATCCAGACATCTCTCGTCAGAAAACCAGGCGAATGGAAGCAGGCAATCAGTGGAGAACTCAGAATTAGTAAGTTTTGTTTTTGTTTTTGCTTATTTCTCTCTCTCTCTCTCTCTCTCTCTCTCTCTCTCTCTCTCTCTCTCTCTCAAACAATCTCACAGAAGACAATGCTGTGCTGGTGCTAATAAAACGCCCGGGAGGAGTTACTTCACATTGCCCTCCCTTCTTCCCATCTTCCCAGCTCGGGAAGTGCGCCTGGTTATTGGGGAATTCAGTTGAATCAAGTAAGTCATGAAAGAAAAAAAAAAAAAAAAAAAAAATCCAAACCCCAGAGGCTGATGGGGAATGCAAAGTGCGAGGTGACTTTTATGGGTGGCTTCCTGGGTTCACTGGGGAAAGGGGCAATAGAAGACCTAAGCACAGCTGCCTGGTGCCAGGGCACCTAAGGAGGGCTGGCACTCCTTTTGTGAGGGAGGGAGGAGAAGCTGTGATGTGGTGGTGGTAGTGTGTGAGGATGAGTGACATGGGGGGGCAGTGGTGTGTTTTGGGGGTGTGAAGGAACAAGTACTGGTGAGGTTGTGAAATGCCCCACTCTAAAGCCGCCCGGGCGCCCTCTCCCACCGCTGTGCCACCTCACCATCTTTACCCCTCTCTCCTTCCCACATGTCTCACCTTCAGATGGCAGCTCCCAGAATCCTGCCCCTCTGACAGCTGTCGCTTGTGCAGCCCGGGAGACGAATTGTCCTCTTTCCTGATGCCAGAGGACGCAGGAAATTAGCCAGGTTGCGAGTTGAGAAGCGGCTGCTGAGGCTCAGGGAATTGGACGTGCCCCACCTCCAGCCAGAGCGGCCGGCCTGGGCCAGGCCAGGGCTTCCCCTCGCTCGCCATCGCCGGACAAAGCAGCAGCCTAGCCAGCCTGGGAAGGCAGAGCTCCGAAGCACGCAGGACGGAGCGAAGCAAAAGAATGCGGCTCTATTCTCGCAAGGGAAATTATAAAAAAGTTCATGTTCACGGTTCCTATCCACATGACCGACAGCGGCCAATGGAAGGGCCGAACAACTCATAAAGTTGTATTGCAAAGTTGTAAATTTTCATAAACAACAACGGATTTATGACCCTTTCCCCATCACTAAGAGGAGGCAGCTCTTACACCGGCGCCATCTTACCACCGAGGCTGCCCCGACTTGGGGCTGCAGGTTTTACAGACCCTTTTTGGGCCCGATTTTATTAAAAGAACCCTATTAAGCTAGCCCACCCCAGCCAGTAGATAAGAATGGAGGTCTTCCCTGGAGGAGCCCAGGGTGCTTTGAGCTACCTCTGCCGCCCCAAGCCCCGTTCCATCTGCCCTGGCCCCTTCCCCAGCCTCTTTCCCTAGCCGATGCCCCCTGCCAACCCCCGTCAAGGCATCCCTCTACCCCCCCATCCCACTCTGCACCAAGACGCCCTGCCTAGGCTGCCTAGGCTGCCCAGCCCGAATTTGCCTCTCCCAGAAACCTTCTGCTGCAGTGCTGGGCCCTGGGGCACCCTTGTTTGTACTGAAGGCGGGGTGGGGATGCTGCGGCAGGGACCCTGAATCCCATTTCCTACACTAAAGCTGGACTCAAGACTCATTTGGAATCCGGAATCAGTTAGAGGGGTAGGCGATACCGGTTTTAGAGTCCAGTCTGTAGCTTTAGAGAAAAGGTTGAATTTGGAATTTGTTCATGGAATTTATAGAAGTTTGGGAAGAGGTTGATAGAATACCCTGTTTTTACCAAATATTCTGCTTTCAAAGGATCTAGATATTCCTGCACACACACACACACACACACACACACACACAATAACCAGACAAAAATATCTACAGAGAAGAAGGCACGTACACAACGATGGATGCAAGGCAATACAAGCATTCAATCAATAATCAACACAGAAAGACATGCAATTATGGACAGAAACACACGCACCCAATTATAGACTAGATATATCAACACATAATTATTAACAAAGATATACACACGTTATGTGTGTGGAAATGTACATAACTATGAAAAACTATAAGCAAGCATACACAGAAATATACATGCGAAATAGGCACATGCTTATTCATACAAAGCTACACAGAAAAACATGTACAAAGAGTCATGACACATATATGTCAATACATGGACTTTTAAAACCTGGACCTAAAACAGTTGCTCTTTTTTGTTTCCCCTTGCTCCTGTGGTCATTCAGCTACGGCCACCTCCCCTCGACCCAGCCCCTCTGGATAAAGCAGTCCACTTTTCTTTGTCATCAAGCATCTTTATTTTTGTTACAGAAAACATGGGGGTAGCTAGGCTGGGAAGCATGTCTTCCTTGAACCCCAAGCTAGAGCTAAAGGAGATGAGGGGGACAACACAGAAGACGAAGGGCACTGGGGAGGGCACTGGACCTCCCCCACCCACTCAGAATTAGCTCAAGACAACACACCATGCTACAAAGTCACCCCATTAACACACCCTTCCCAAGTCAAGACATTCTTTTACAGATGATTACAGAAATGACAAAAAAAAAAAATCTGATTTAAATATACAGTATTTGTCCTGGTAGGAAAAGTCAGGGTATACATATTGAACATGGCTGAAGTAGGGCAGGAAAGCAGAGAGAGGACAGTGAGGCTGGGAGAATTTCCTCAGCCCCACAAAGCAGAAGCTAACCCAGAGATCTGCAGCCAGCTCAGGAAGGCTCCCCTCCAGAAGTAGGGGTAAAGGCCCTGAACTTGAGGTGCCAGAGCCAGAAAAGGAGGGATTCTGGGTTGCAGCACTTGATATGCTTTGGAATAAATATATTATTTTTTAATTTAAATAGAAGCCAATGCCCTGGTCCCTGGATCCCATTGCCTTGTCAGTGAAGCCTCTGGGACCCCAAAGGCTGTCAGCTAGAAGCATCAAGGGTCTGGCCTGGGAGGGGTGGGCAGCAAGAAGCAGGCAAGCCAGCACAAAATAGGTAGTTTAGGGCTAGTAGGTAGTACTGAGCAAATCTTTTTTTTTTTTTTTTTTTGTCAGGTATGGGGGTGGTGGTGCTGGGTGTCTGCCAGTGTTGGGACATGGAGAGGGCTTCCTGGGAGTGGAGGCCCACTGGGGCTGGGCCCATAGGTAGTTTGGGGGTGCCTCTCAAGAGGCCTGTGCTAGGTAGTATTTTGGCTGTGCCAGTGCACAACACTGGCCTAGGGTTGGGGATATCTACTGGGATCCTCAGAGGTAGAGAGGGTTCCCAAGGTGACTTAGTCTCCCTGGCTACTCAGTCCAGAAAAGCTGGGAGCTACAGTGGGTGATGGAGTGGGTGGGGTGAGGGCTGGGGACTGTTTCCTTCTTTCTTTTTTTAAAAAACATTTTATTTCCCCCCATTTTTTGTAAATAAAATCAGTGAGTCTCTTAAAGACGCTTTTCTGACTGTCCCGTGCAGCCAGGGCCCTGTGCTTGGCCCTTTATTCTTCCTCCTCCTCTTCCTCCTCCTCTTCCTCCTCCTCTTCCTCCTCTGCCTTGTCAGCAGCAGCAGTGGAGGCGGAGGGCACCGTGCCTTCAGAGGCCACAGTGGGAGCCTGGCTCTCATCCTTATGTTCTTTCTTCCACTTCATGCGGCGGTTCTGGAACCAGATCTTGATCTGGCGCTCAGTGAGGCAGAGCGCGTGAGCAATCTCGATGCGGCGGCGCCGAGTCAGGTAGCGATTGAAGTGGAACTCCTTCTCCAACTCCAATGTCTGGTAGCGCGTGTAGGTCTGGCGGCCTCGCTTCCTGTCGGGTCCTGAGAGTAGAAATTTGACCACATGGACACAAAGACAAGCAGACAGCGATGTGGACAAAAGAGTGCATTAGTTAGGCAGGCTTGTCCTAGAGCCAGTATCTTCCTCCCTGCCCAAACCGAGGCTCAACCCCTTCGCCCCCAATTGAGCTGAGGACAGAGGGGAAGTGTTAGCGGAGGACCCCGACTGCAGTGCCAGACAAGCCAGCAACTGGGAGGAGGTTTGGCGCTGAATTCCGACTTTACAACCGACCTTTCCAGCCGGCTACGCTTCCACAATGTCCTTCACAAAGGGAAATTGTAAATATAGAGTGTGCCAACTGGGTGACCCTGCACTTTTGCCATTCAAAGGCAAGCCCAGGGGGCCCCCAGCCTTGGTAGACAAGTGGGCAACCACCGTCAGCAGTCACATCCACGCGACCTTCCTAGGGCACTCCCGCCCTCTGTCCCATGTCCTCCTAGCTGGGTCTGAAAATGGTCCTGGAGATTTTGGCTCTCCCTGCCTTTGAGAAAGAAAGCAAGGCAGAAAGGAAAAGAAGGAGGCTAAGGGAGAGCAGGAGAGAAGAAAGAACCAGAGGAAGTGTAAGAGGGCGATGAGAGGAAAGAGATTGAGAGAGAGAAAAAGAGGGACAGGCCAGGGGACAGGAGAGAGGGGAGAGACTGGGTAGAGGGAGAGGAGAAAGAAAGGGAGGGAGCTGGGGAGACTGTAGCACAGAAACTTAATGCAAAAATTCCAAGGCAAATGGAGTTAAATAAATTTACGAGGATTGAACCCATTAATTGGGCCATAAAAAGTTTTATGAGTCTCATTTACATACAATGCTATGGGCTCTCCACGCAATGGCGCCCCAGCTCTAATTAAAGGCGGAAAGGCAGCACGGCCGGCCGGGAGTCAGGGGGCCTAAGCACCCGGCCGCTCGCTCCCCTCCCGGGCGGGCCGTGCGCTCCCAGCTCCCGCTCCTCCCGCACGCCCGACCCGCCGCCGAGCGGCGGCGCCTACCTGAGGACCGCATCCAGGGGTAGATGCGGAAACTGGCCTCGGCCGGGCCGTGCAGCACGCCCTCGTCCGCCTTGTCGCAGGCGCCTTTGGCGAGGTCACTGCAGAGCCCTGGGATGTTTTGGTCGTAGGAGGCGCAGGGCAGGTTGTAGGCGTCGGCGCCCAGGCCGTAGCCTGACGCGAAGGGGCTCTGATAGAGGGGGCTGTTGACATTGTACAAGCCCGGCACGGTCGAGGCGAAGGCGCCGGCGCCCGCCCCGTAGCCGCTTCTCTGCGAGTTGGGTGCAAAGGAGCAAGAAGTCGGCTCGGCATTTTGGAACAGAGAAGCCCCCGCCGTATATTTGCTAAAAAGCGCGTTCACATAATACGAAGAACTCATAATTTTGACCTGTGATTTGTTGTCCGGCAGCTTTCAGTGTCGGTTTTACGAGGTAGCGTGATATATGATAACATTACACCCCCAGATTTACACCAAACCCCATTTTCTTTTGGACGGAGCTCGCCGCAGCACGTGACCGCCCACATGACCGTCTCGGCCAATCTCAGCAGCCCTCACAGGTGGTCTCGCTCCGCGGGCCCGCGGCCGCTAGAATGGAAGGGGAAGAGACTCAAATACTCTGCCAAGAAAGGCCCTCGCCCCTCGCGGGGCTGGCCTGATGTGCCCTACGGGGAAGGACTCTGAGGTTCGGCGGGAGCACTCTGCCTCCCTCCATCCGGGGCACCATAGTCCGCGGGTGTCCTGCGGGGTTTGCCCAGGACAGCCCCTCAGACCTATTAGTGAACCCCAGATCAAGCATGTGGATCCCTCTGTCCGGGTCCTCTCTGCGGACTGAGCCCCTGCAGGACCTCTACAACCTGCCTGCCTCATGATGGCCTTGAGAGCACGTCTCGTGGATGGCCCGATCTCCATGCTCGCCTCTCCCTAAGCGAGAGATTACTGGCCAGATTTGAGACTCTGATCCAGACGTGGCAGGCGGCATCTCTTCTAGCAGCAGCAGCAGCAGCAGCAGCAGCAGCAGCAGCAGCAGCAGCAGCAGCAGCAGCAGCAGCTTAGAACAACGCCACAAACTGGAACCATGTGGTTCGAATAAAGTCAACGTCTCCCAGCTTCCTTTTCTTAATCGGCGGCGCAGTTTATCCGCCCTAAAGGAAGCAGTGAAATATTTATCTATTAATGAGCCTCATTTGCCAACAGATTTATTAACACGGGGTTCCTTTCCCTCCTCCTGGACACTGCGGGCCCTGCAGCCTCTGTGCAAACGCTCTTAGGCACCTGGCTGGCCTCCAGCAAGCAGCCCAATAAACTGGCTGAACATCCCTTTGTCCTTCTTACAACCCTTGGTAACCCCTGGATCCTGAGGAAATGGGTCTTGTCAGACCCAGCTTGGAAGATGCTTAGGCCACGCAGTTTTCCAGGCATACCGTTCAACACCGGAGGTTTTTAGCAGCCATCGGCCAAGCCACCCCTGGACCTTATGGGCCAGAGAGCAGACATTTACCGCTGATTTGGAGAGAGGGGATCCCAGTTCCTGGGGTCTGTAGCTCCCTGTGGCACCTCATTTCTTTCAGGGACAATAAAAACAAATAAGGGAGCACTCTCTAAGGGCCACTCAGATCCAGCTGCTTCACCTTTAAGCACTCACTGGCTTACGGAGAAGGGAAGGCATTATAAGCTCATTCTCTTCCAGACAGGCCTTCGAACTGGGGGCCCTGCCTTGCCAGGCTTCAGACCCCTGCTGCAACATTAGACCAGCTGAAGCCCCTGTTGCCCGCTGCTCTGTGGAGGATGTTTGGGTGGACACTTCCCCTAAACGCCTCATAAACTGCCCAGGCCACGCTGGAAGAGTGGCCACCTTTTACTGCCCAGCTCGATTGCACACCATAAACCCGACTTCACAATGGAATTGCCCCGGAAATTCTCCTCTAAATTATAGAGTTTGGTTCCTGGTGTACAAAGAACTTCTTGTCACTTTCAGTGGGTCCAGGCTGGCCCTGTTCACTGCACCCTCCCAGGGGGTCCTGCGAGCACAAAAGACAAGGATGGCTCAAATAGGGGTGCAACAGAGTCCCAGCACCTATCTAGTAAAAAGCTCAGGCTTGGGCGGGGAGGAGGGCAGGTGGGAGCTGGGCTCTCTCCCCCAGGGCATAGGGACCCTGGGGCAGTAATATCCGGGATTCCCTTTGTGGTGGATCAGGACGGGGAAACCGAGAGAGAAAATGGGAAGGGGTGGAAAAATTCAAATAACAGCTTCTTCTAGAGGGGAAATAAAAATCTAAGAAAGTTAAAGGAAAAAGAAGCAAACAAAAAGAAGCCTAGGAGATCAAAGAGGCAGAATTAGACGGCTTTAGACCAATAAATTGTTCCTTGGGTGACACAGAGCAAGGCGCAAAGTGAAATACCCTCGCTGCGGGCTGTCTGGACTGCCGCACTGCAGCAGCCAACGAGTACTGATGTTTAAAGTAAAACTTTCCTTAAGCAAGACAACCAGAGCCAGTCTCATCTGCACCTGGGTTTGACCCAGAGGGCGTCCAAGTGAACCCTGGCAGGAGGCTCTGCTCGGTTTTGCCCTGAGCAAGGAGGGTCTAGATCTGATGCTTTCAAGGCTTCGGTTCTTTGGGGCCCAAGTCCTCCAACTGGGCAGTGTCCCAGAGACACATCAAACCTCCCCTTCCTTTCTGGTTTCTGATTGTCTTTCTTCCCTGCAGTATTCTGTGGCCAGATTTTAAAACGAAAAAGGCTGGACGCATTCAAGCTCTCAAAAAGGCCTATTTAATTGTGTGTTCTCTGATGGTTGATTCCCTATTTATTTGGCTGAAATATATCTATTATGCATGATAACATTCACAGAAATGTTATTTAACCCAGGCACTGGAGCAAACAAATGTAAGCCCGTTTTTAATCTGTGAAGCTATCTAATTTCCCACAGCTCTAAATTAGCTTTGTACCTACTGTTGTAGTCAATTTCCAGATTTTTGACGCCAAATAGTCCTTTATGTTTAACTCTAGTTAAGAATGGAATCTCAGGTCTTGACAGAGAATCGTGCCTTCTTGAAGAAAAGTCGGATGGTTCAGGATTTGCTTCTTTAAAAGTTTCTGTCCTTGGGGCTATAGGGCTTCAAGTCTGTCCCCCACCTAGTGAGAGGCTCCTGGCTTGGATGCAGGGACTAATTCCTTCCAGAAGTAAGTATATGAACTCACTCTTGCCTGGGCGAAGGCCGGCTGAAAGAAACCAGAGAGCAGTCTCCCAGTCGGCCAAGGGCATGGAAGGCTGCATGGCTAGGCAGTTCACCAGGCCTCTGAGCCTCTGGCGGCCTGTACCTACCTGGGGCCTCTGTGACTCGTGGAGAGAGGAGATCGCTGCCAATCTGCGACATTAAATTTGTAGTTAGAAAAATGAGTTTTCTATCTGTGTCCACTGGTCTACTGTTTCGCCATTTATTTACAGTTACATAAATCGATATTTCTGCGGATTATGATACACAGCCATGGGTGACTATCCAAGAAGCCATAAAACCCTTCTTACAACCAGATGCTGTGAAGCCCAGTGTGTTCCATAAGGAAATATAATGAATATGTGTTTCTGAAATGCCAACGTGTATATCGAAAGAGGAAAAGGGGAGTGAGGGGGAGAGAGAGAGAGACCCAGGAGAGAAGTCAGCCAAAACCTACTCTCGGGTTTTACAGCATGTTCAGCTTCGGAGATAGTAGTCGTAAACATTTTGTGGGCTTGGCGGAGATTATTACGACCCAAATAAATGCACTGCGAAGACAGCGTGTGTTCACAGGGCTGGGTGCTTCGAAGGGTTCTCTGTTTGCTCTTGTGTTTTCTCTTCGAAATCATGTACTCCGGTGGCTGATCCTCTCACCCAGGCTCAGGGCTGAGTTCACTCCAAAGCGTATCCGCCCCTAGCATTAGTAGACTGGGAGTGGATTGGGGTTCTAGCCTCCTCAGAAGGGGATGCCAGCGTATTCTCTGTGTCTAAAAAATATCATAGCCAGAAAAGCAAACAAGAAAGAACTCCTTTAACGACAGGAACGCCAATTCTGGAGCTAGGGTGTTATTACACTTATTTAAACATATCATTTATTAGACTAACCAAACAGTTCTTGGTCTATCCTGAGATTCCCCAGCGCGGCCAAGTTCCCCGCAGATCTACATCAGATGGTTTTACACCCAATTTTCAGCCGCCTAAATTTACTGTCGAGTATTCAAACCGGCTGAGTCCAGACGTCTTGGTTCTCTCTCGGTGCTGGCTCGCCGGGCCCTGTACCCCGCCCTGAACCTGGGTACAGATCTTCCGCGCCTTCAGCGTCGGCGGACCCACGGCCACAGTGCGTGCCCTCTGCTGGGTCTGATCAGCTTGGGGGTGGGGGTATAGGTGTTCTTCCCTTGTCGGCTCATCGTTGAACGACAGTCTCGGCGCGCCTTGCTTCCCCTGGGTGTGTGCTGGGCTGAGGACTCCCCTGAAGTGGAGTCAGCGCTCGGAGCTGCAGCCCCGCATCAGCACCACCCACACGTCTGCTGCCGCGCGACACCGGGACCTCGGACTGGGCCTGGGAGGAGCGAGCGGCGGCGGCCAGGCAAGCCTTCGGCGCATGCTTGCGTCCCGGGGAAGCTCTCAGGCTGGTGTGAGAAGCACGGAAAATAAACGACTGTTGTTCACTCAGATCTGGTGCTCCCATTCCAGAAAAGCTCGCGTCAAGTCGACATTTTAGGAGCTTCCTAGGGCTGCGGCTGCGGGAGATGGCGGCGTGAACGTGTCTTCCGTGGAGCCACACTGCCATCTGCTGGCCTCTTCCTGGAACTGCAGCTCAGCTGCTCTGGCTGGCGTGAACTTCGGCAGCCGTGGCGACCCCACCGGTGTCCCGCTCCCATGGGCGGGGCGAAAGCCCAGTTCCCTGAGGTCCTCGTGGAGGCCGGAATCTACGCTACTGAAGGGGCAATGTCTATAAAAGAAGGCTGTTTTCGCAGCCGCTTTATCCGTGGCAGACAGTACAAAACATATGAAAGGGTTTTGTAGAATACCCTAATTGGGGCTGGACAGTTGTAAACTCATTAAGGACCGAATTCCAGACAGTTCGCAGACCCGGCCTTTATGGCACACTCTTACAACCCAGGCTTTGAAGTTTTTGCTGTCTGCAACAACAGAGGGCGTGCCAACCGGACTGCTCCTTGGGGGTGGGGGTTAAGGGACGCCTCATCCACCCAGGCTCTGGTTCCCCTTTCACGTGTTAGAATACAGTCAGCTTGGCGCGCAGGAAAGGGGCTGGGGCGGGGGGATAGAAGACAAGCGGAATTCTCAGGACACATCTGGAAGGCGCTCAAGGTTCCGAGATGTAGCCATTCTCTCTGCAGCCCTTTACACCCCATAAAGGGTAACAGCCCTCATTTTCTTTTATGGCGCTTCTGGGCTTGTCGGTTGCTAAGGCCTGCCTTTGCCTGGACTTGTGCTCCGGAGGGGGCTTAGCGGTGTCGGATTCAGAATCTGCCCAGCCAGGTCTGGGAGAGTGACAGGGTGCAGGCTTCGGGCTTCGAATACTCTGAAAGGCCTCCCATGTCTGAAGGAGGCCGGCTCCTGGCTCAGGCCTGGCTTCCCCCATTTCTCTCATCAAAGCCTCCTTAGCCGGGAACAACCCCCTCAGCTCTTGGTCCTCCACTCCCAGCTCTCCCAGCCTGCTTGCGAAAGCCCCCAGCCCCTTCTGGGAAGCCAGGTTGGGGAAATTTCTCGAGGCACCAAATTGAGTGTGGCCTATTCGCCGCTGTCGGACAGCGATGCGGGCCCTCTAGCCCAGAGGTTTCCCATAGTACTGCAAACAGACACAGGGCCAAGTGACTAGCTATGCCTCCCGCCTGGGTCCTCGGCTTTCGGCTCCTGCTTTTACCCAGCTGCTGCGGGGCCCAGTCGGTAGATTTCAGGCCTGGGCGACTGTCTGCCTCACATCTCGGCTTCCTACAATTTGCTGGGATCGAAATTAGAGCTCTTTCCCCATCACATAGGTCATGCCCCAACCCGGAAACCCTACCCAGGAGAAGATGCAATGAGCAGACCCGCAAAAAATAAAAGAATTAATATATTTTATTGGCAAAAGTTAAATATCTCAACACAACAATTTGGTCAGTAGGCCTTGAGGTAACTATTGCAAAATATACAGTGTTTGTTCAGCCGATGGAAACTCCAGATTCACCAAGGATACAAATATACAGTAGCCCAATGGCGGTTTCATGGTGTATAATTTATTATCAATAAAATTAATTCCATTACAATAAGCATTCATTTCCCCCCCCAATTAAAATTAAGCATAAACGATAGGTAGTAACCTTCTGCACATATGTATAGCTCCAAATTTTCTCACCGTTTCTCTGGTGCAAAAATGATATTCAAGCTTGTCTGATTATGAATTTCTCTTTAATATGTAGATTCTATATACAGACAAGACAGGATGATGGAACATGTAAAATCTAAGATCCCGTATTTCAAGAGTGAAGAATGAATCTATGCATCCTGCAGGAAACCCTCCCCCCCCCTTTTCTTTTTAAATGTTATCTCACTGGGAAATCCTTACAGCTAGTTTACAATCATAGGTTAACAGTCTAGTTTATACAGAAGACATATTCCACTACAGAGCTGTACTCTATGCAACTGTTTTTCTTCCCCTCATAAACAACCTGAGTTCAAATTGAATTCTAGCGTCTACAATCACAACGGGTGCGTCACCCAGCACAGAAGTTTGAGTCACAAAACATAATTACCACAATAAAACACAGTGTTCAAGTATCTCGGCAGAGCGACCTGCCACACAAACAGCAAATTAAATTAACTACAGAGACTAAAAATTATACAGCCCGCCATCAACAATTGTGCATTATAAAAAGGTAGTTTTTTTCTTTTGCTTTAAGTCAGAAGCAGGTAGATTTTTAAAAATACATATACAAGCTAGCACATACAGCCATCAGCGCAAATGCCCTCCCGTGTGTGTTCGTGTGTGTATTATAGAAAATGGAAAGCTTACAATACCTCCTCCATTAAAGCCGCAGGCCTATGAGCCAGCCTGAGCAGGATTTGCCAGGGAGAGATGAGGCCTGGGGTTTAGAGCGCTTTGTGAAGGTGGTGGAGGCGGGGTTGGGGGAGAGGGGAGAAGAGGACAGGCAGTCCTTTTTCTTTCTAGCTTGCTCTCTTTTCTAAGTGAAGCCAAATGGCATCACTCGTCTTTTCCTCTGTCCTTGTTGATTTTCTTCATTTTCATCCTGCGGTTCTGGAACCAGATCTTGACCTGCCTCTCAGTGAGGTTGAGCAGTCGGGCCACCTCGTACCTGCGGTCTCGGGTGAGGTACATGTTGAACAGAAACTCTTTCTCCAGTTCCAGCGTCTGGTGTTTAGTATAGGGACAGCGCTTCTTCCTAGTGGAGCGTGCATGAAGCCAGTTGGCGGCCGGATTATCTGCGGGAGAGAGACACTGGGTTTAGAAGGAGAAGCACGCTGGCTGGGTAGGAGGGAGCCTCTTGGGGTTTCAGGCCTAAGTGCAGGATGCCGCTGAATTGGTAAGAGAGGACAGCCCAGCCTCGGACACAATGGAACCCTTGCAGACAGATGCAAAGATGGCCACTTAACAATTGCACACCGTAAAACCTCAGCTCCCCCTCTCCTCTCTGCCCTTCTTTCTCCTCTCTTCCCTGTTCTCCATCCTGTCATTGTTTGCACTTTTTGAGAGGGGGAAATCTGAAAACCATATCCTCATTGCCAGCAAAAGCAAACCTAGACTGCCCTGTGAGCCTGCAGCAACATTAACACTGATTTTCTCTCTCTGTTCTTGCCCCAGATTTGCTAAGACTCTCCCGCTCTTTAGTCAACCTTCCTGGAAGGCCATGGGAACTAGGTGGGTGAGAGGGTGCCCCAAGGCCTTTGGACACGTCTCCACTTTATTGAATAATCTGGCAAGGGGACCCTCGTGGCTCGATTGTCCGAAGCCTCATCTTGGGCAGGATTTAGGCCGACACTGGATGAAGAAAAGTGGAAAGAATCCGAGTTCTCCCCAGGAGTCCAGGGTCTGGTTGCCAGCCTGAGGTAGCCGCCGCAGTAAGTGAACAATCTAGCCGCAAAAAGACTGCCGTGCGCTGCTTTCGAAGAACAGCCCAAAGTCTGTCTGTTTTGGGCCTGGGCGGCCAAGGAAACCAGCGCGGGTCTAGGCCTTGCTCGCAGAGCCCGGCCCGCCCCGCCCCCTCTGGCTGCAACAGCCTCCTCCCCTTCCCCTGGCTGCCCAGGACTCATCACAGTTCTCTGGAAATGGGGTTCCCTATCCGAGGCGTTCAAATCCCCAACTTCTGGCTCTCCGCCCCAGCTCAAGAAGCTCGAAGCAAGAACAAGGCAGGCTGGAGAGGAAGTTGGCACGCCGGCCAGCAGATCCTGGTGGCCAGCCTGGAGGCAGCATCGGGTGTGGAGGGAGGAGACACTTACTGGGATCCATGGGGGGCTTGTCTCCACCGCTCTCATTTTCGGCATTGTTTTCGGAGAAGGCGCCTTCGCTGGGTTGTTTTTCTCTATCAACTGGAGGAGAACCACAAGCATAGTCAGTCAGGGACAAAGTGTGAGTGTCAAGCGTGGGACAGTCACCCCTTCTGGCCGACAGCGGTTCAGGTTTAATGCCATAGGGCCGGCTGGAGGGCAAGCCCGCGAAGGAGAGCGCACCGGGCGTGGGCTCCAGCCAGGAGCGCATGTACCTGCCGTCTGGCGCCGCCGCGGCCACAGACGCCTGGGGGTGCACGTAGGGGTGGTGGTGGTGGTGGTGGTGGTGGTACACTGCGGTGGGCACAGGATTGGCACCCGCCGCGTGCACCGGGTTCCACGAGGCACCGAACACAGCCGCCTTGGACTGGAAGCTGCAAGGGCTGAAGTCGGGGTGCTCGGCCAGAGCCGCTGTCTGCCGCGGGGGCTGACCGAGGGCCCCAGGCGCGTAGCGTCCCGCGTTCAGCTCATCCGCGGCGTCTGCGCCCAGCAGAAACGAGTCCACATAGTAGTTGCCCAGGGTCCCGGTGGTGGCCATAGCCGTACCCCGCGCCTGGCCGGCCCGGCCCGACCCGCGGAAATTATGAAACTGCAGATTTCATGTAACAACTTGGTGGCACCAGGGGGGGTGGAGTACAGTCACCTAATAAGTTGCCTGCGCCCGCGCCCCCATTGGCCACGCGCGTCACGTGTCCGCCCGGCAGAACAATAACGCGTAAATCACTCCGCACGCTATTAATGGCCCGGTGTTTTGCAGTCATAATTTTTATAGCAAAAGCCATATGTTTTTATGCAAAGGGATCGCGCCGCTCCGCGATCGGGTTCGGTTTAATTGTGGCCAACGAAGATTAAAAGATCAAATCTGGCCTTGCCTCTGTACTCTCCCTTGCCACCCACACCCTTCCCCCCCTACCAGATACACACACTTCTTAAGCGGACTATTTTATATCACAATTAATCACGCCATCAGGAAGGCGCGGGTCCCGCGTGCGAGTGCGGCCAGCAGAGCCCCTCACATAAAATTAGACAATAATTGAAGCCATAAAAAAGCAGCCAAATCGCATTCTCGCTCTACTGTATTTAAATCTATATTTATGATATTTCATAAGGAGTTATTGTTTCAGAAGCCACACAGGCTGGTGGGAAGTCGAGAACGACCAACAGATTACTTTGCCTCACTATGGCTCTGCTGTAAAAATTTATGAGGATTTGGAAAGGTTAAATTAGACTGTTGTGTTTGGTTGGTGAGCTCCCTGTAAATAATCCTTGTGGTCCTTGGAGTTTCCCCCTGGCCGGCCTCGAAAAGTCAAATACAACGCCCTATCCACCCCAATAGACCGACCACTGCTCCTGCAGAGCTGCCCAGCCGGCAGCTACGCGCCTTCGGTGGGCCAACCACTGGGAGCAGACCGCCAGAGCCTGCCAGTCTGAAAAGCTTGGCTCCCCCAAGTCTCCCTTGCTCCTCTAAGAAGGCCCCACAAAGCAGCTGGAAAAAGGAACCGCCGACTGCTCTCAAGGGTTTGGGGACCCGATTGTGATTGTCCTGATTGTCCCATGCTTTAGCCTTCAGACCCTAAGCACAATATGTCTAACCTCTTCACCCACTGGGATTCATAACCATGCGCCCCCCCCCCCCCAGGAGGAGGCAGCCAGCGACCTGGCCCTCAGCTCCATCCTCTGTAAGCCTGGTCTGCTCCCCAAACCCGAGCTAGGAAAAACCGCCAGGCGCGAATTAGGCTTGCTAAAGGGCGACCTCGCCTAGGAGACTCCGAGTGACTGGGAGGCCAGTGCTCTAGTGGCGACCCTGGTCCCACCCCACTGTGAGCCCTTCCGTATCTTTCCTTTCCCTTCTCTTCTGTTTCTTCTTTCCCCTTCCTTTCCTTCTGTTCCCTCCTTTTCTTCTTTTACTTCTTTATCCTCTCTTTCCTTCCTTCCTGTCGCCATCCGTCCTGCCTTGGTTACCAAAGAAACTAAGCCACAGAGATTAAAAGACCCAAAGCAAGGGGGACTGCA
Organism: Rhizomys pruinosus; assembly: GCA_009823505.1. NCBI lineage: Eukaryota > Metazoa > Chordata > Mammalia > Rodentia > Spalacidae > Rhizomys > Rhizomys pruinosus. The sequence goes on along the minus strand of VZQC01008050.1, from coordinate 1,895,100 downwards.
GCTCAAGTCCAGGCTAGAAATTAACCAGGGAGGAGCAAGGGACATTGACTTTAATCTCATCCTTTGGCCAAATGGGAGGGGTTTTCGTCATCCCTTAGAATCTTTGGGGATGAGAGTAAATGAAAAGGCCACAGTCACTTTTGTTAATTGGGGAATAACTCCAACCCAATTCTGAACAGAAAGCACAGCAACCAGAACCAGGGTAATTAAATTCACGTGTGAAGACTATGCCTCCAAGAGTGTGTTTCTCATTAGTTCACTTCCCTAGCAGCAAAGCCACGGGCCTCAGGCATTTCCAGTTCCCCTTTGCTTTCTTTCTCACAAACAGTTCAAGCAAACACCTCCCAACACTCTGGACACATGTTCTCCAAATACCAGACTATTCCAGAGGGGGACTGCAAAGCTGGGAATGCCGAGCCTTCCCCTGCTTGCCCTCGGGAAGAGAGAGGAAAGCGGTGAATGCAAGGAGTTCAGACTAGCCACGTCCTGTCTACCTCAACACCCCCCCCCAACATTTTCCTTTCCTTAGATTCCTCTTTGTCATCCCCCAACACATACTGCAACCCAAAGGTGTTCTAAATATTTGGCAGCCTTCTGAGGCTCAGCCTTTCATTTAAACAACCTTGAAGGATAACTTTGCTCTTAATTTTAATTGTCTGTAAATTAAAATCAGTGCATGCCTGGCTACCTATTCCACCTTTTTTTTTGTACCCAGAGAAGACAAGGTTATTAGTATTAAGAAAAGAGATTTCTTTTTAAATAAAAACCTGTCTCTTTAAATAATCTTAGTCTGCAAATAGCAGAATCACTAAGTAATTAGGAGGCATTGAGTACTAGGCAGCTGTCTACTGGTGCCCAGAAGGGGGGGAATTTCATAAAACCAAATATTGTCCCTGTGTGCCCAGAAATTCGAGGCAAGAATATTCAGACTTTCATGTCTGCTTTTATTTTGGAAGTGAAAGGGGTTGTATGCTCATATACAAACAATAAATGGATATTACAAAGCACCCTTCTCAACTGAGAGTCTTCCTAAAACCTTGATCTCTGAAATAAATTCAACACCCTGGCCCAGAAAATGGCAGAGAAGAGTTGAAGGGAATCTGGTGTGCTGGTCTTCCAGATAACAGATTGTTGGATTGAGAATGAAAATAATTCCCAGGCTGGGCGGCAGCCTGAGCCGGGGAACTAATGGCTTGTCAGCTTTCTGTATTGAGAATGCTCCGGCTGGTTTTCGTTGGTAGACTACAACTTAAAACAAGCACTCAAGTTTGTGTCCCCATGGTTCTTGGAACTGGGATATGCTACGACTTAGAAGATCTGCTTCCTCAGGTGTTCAGCTGTGCAAAGGGGCCATGTCTAACATACTGTGAATCTGATGCCCTGGGCAAACAAGCGGTCAGGCTTTGCCCTAGCGAGGCTCCTTCATCATGGTCAAAGCCCGAGTTAGGACCAGCAGGACTGGCCGCGCCGGAAAAGAGCTTTCTGCGGGTACTCGGTAGCCAGGTTCATCCCAGATCTCAACTTGGGGGGAAGGGGCTGGTGAAGGCTTCCCAGCTCTGGGCGTGGGCGCACAAAGACGCTGCGGGTGCCCCTTCATCAGATCGCCCAGGCAGCCACAACGCAAGTCCGCCGCCATCCGGTCGTGATCGTAACCGAGGCCTTGTCTGTGCAGAGGCCCACCAGGCCAAAACCCACGGGCCTGGCAGCTTCCCTATGCACCTTTTCCTTGGTACGCTCAGAACAGCAGAGAAAAACGAAACCTCCAACTTTGTTCAAACCAGCCCATTTCGCTTCCAAGGATGGTTTGGAAAGGTGGAGAGAAAGAATCGGACAGAAAGATGGACGCTGCAAGAAAAAGAAAAGGAAATAAAGGAGCAAAAGAAATGGGGGAGTAAACAAGGAAGGAAAGAACACAGAAAATACGTCAAAAAATACGATGGCCACCCGACTCCTAGGAGCAGAGGGCAGGCTTGTCCCAGGATCTTGGCCCTTCCGTCCTAACTCTCTTCTAGGCCTGGGTCTTCACTGGTAAAGGACTTTTTCTTCAGCTCATACCCGGATTAGAACCGGGTGTATGCGTTCCAGGCCATCCTTGCAGAAGAATGGCAGGTTCCAGACAGGCGCAGGCCTACAGTTGGGGAAGCTCAGGCTGCAACGGAGCGCCCCTGACCTTGAATGGCCCGGGGGCCCCCAGAATTCTTACTAAGCCCCTGGCGTCCGAGAACCCACAGTTAACCTGACCATACCTGCTCCAGACCCGGGGATGGGGGAGGGGGAGGGGGAGGCCGGCCGGCTGGCACAGCTGAGGAAGGCAGTAGACTCCTCCTGCCCTGGGAAGCCGAGGTGGCCACCGCAGGCCTGGCACGACTGGAGGCTGGATGCCCCTTCCTGTCCGGCCCCCGCGCAGTACAGGTACCTGGAGACGATTTCAACTGAAGTAATGAAGGCAGTGTCGTGCTGTCGAGAGAAAGGTGGATCCCAACAACAGGAAACTACCTAAATCACTGACCAGTTCTCTGCCAGTTCGCTGCCAGCGCGGGGCTGCCTCATCCGCTGCCGCCACCTCTGTTGCCGCCGTCTCCTCTGCTGCCGCCACCGCCGCCGCCAAGGAGAGAACCCTGCGATCCTGCCCGACCCAGCCCCTTGGCAACCTGCGCCAGCCACTGCCACCGACGGCCCCAAACCCATAGTGGAGGAAGAAGACACCGGGCCCAGTAAGGTAAGCCTAGGAGAGGGGGAGAGAGTGAAGGGGGGGGGGCGAAGAGGGGAGGAAAAAGGAAGTGGAGAAGAGAGCGGGAAGAGAGCGAGAACAGGCTGCATGCATGCGGGTGTCCCCGGTCCAGCAGCCTAGCGAAGCAGCGCCGAGTGGCGGCAGCCTTGGGCGACAATAAAGCGCCGGGTTCAGCTCACAGCCGGGTTCTGCGTCTGGCCACGGCCTCTCTGGCTCGCACGCCGCCGCCTCTCTCTCTCCCCCTCTTCTCTCTCCTAGCCGCCCTCCCGCGGAGGCGCGCGCTCCCGAGACCCTCCCCCGCTAGCGTCGCCCCCCCACCTCCGGCGAGCAGGAAACGCGTGGCCCTGCGGAGGGCCACCAGGTGGGGGAGGCCAAGCAGGGGGAGGGGGTGACCCTGGGCAGCCCGGACCGGGTCCTCCTAACGGCGGCGGCAGGCGCTAGGGGTGCTCAGTGCGCGAATTTAGGCTTGGGGTCATCTGGGACCCCGGCACCCGCAAAATAACTGGCCCTCTGCAAGCCTGTCTGGGGCTCCCGAAAGAAATCCTGTTTAGCTTCCGGTGTCTATGTAGCTCTCCCCTCAAGTAAAACCACTGGTCCAAGACAGCCACAATCCAGATATACTAGCAAGTCATAAAACTGAACAAAAGCCGACAAACCTTAAGGCACCAGGGCTATAGGGCCCAGACAAATTACGACCGTCTAGGTAATATTTAAATAGATGCCTAAAGTAATTGCAGGGCGCTCAGGCTGGTCCCCCTGTTGTAAAAGTGGTGGACAGGATAAAGTGGAAGGCGAAGATAAGAAGTCAAAAAAGAGGTGAAATTAAAAAGCTTCATTCCACAGCTTTTATTCTATAAGAACATAAACATCGTCTTTTTTTCCACTCACAGCAGCAATACAATATTAATTTATTCTGATTTAAGATTAGAAGTAAATAAAGCTAGAACTAACATTTATAATAAGGATAGAATGCATTTGCTTAAACAAGATTGGCAATTTTCATAATAATAGACATTTATACAGATTTGTATTTATAGTTTTTTTCTTTTCTGCACTTACAGGTTTGACCCTTTTATGCATGTAACTTCACAGTATAAAGGAAATCCAAACAATGTGTCCCTTCTCTCATTTTTTCCACTTGCCCCAGCCCACCTAGGCTCCCATGAATTTCAGAAAGCCTAAAAAAAAAAACAAACAAACAACAACAACAACAACAAAACAGAACAAAACAAAAAAAGTGAATTAAAACAAAAAACTCCCAACTCCACAAGTTCGGGAGAATTGTGATGTGCTTTTCCAATGTTACCAATTGGTAACAATTTTAATAGCAAAAAAAAATCACTAAGTCCACATGTATTAACAAAACTACATTATTTATCAACAGCCAAGATATGGAAATTCAGAGGTAAATGAAACATTTAAGTCAGGTAATGCACGACCTTAGATAAATTAGAAGAGAGGTTTCTTTCTATTGGTCTTTTTCTTTCTTTCCTTTCAAAGCTGGAATATCTCACAGAGGAAGGAAAAATTAATCATTTGTGATTCTTTCTAGCTCACTGTTTCAGCCAGCCAGTCGAGCTTTTGCTAACCTGCGCGTCCATGCCAGGATTTCTACTCTTGGCCAAGGAAGAAAAGAAGAGAGAAAAGAGAACTAAGGCCTGCTCTCCCTGATGAAACACAACCCAGCGCTCTAGGCAGGCGTACCCGGTGGCGGCGCCTTGCACCATTGACCTCAGGCCAGACACCTCAGCGCCGCAGACAGTGGGACCTCGGGCTTCCGGCTAGGTTTACCCAGTGCTGGGCAGGAAACCAACTCCATGAAGGAGGACTGGGGCCATTTCAAACAGTGGGACCCCCCCCCCCACAGCAAACCTAACCCAGTCAGGACTTGACAGAACAATCTCTATCTGTATAGAATTTTAGCACGCTATGGCTTTTTCCCCCAGAAAACAAGTAAACCAACAACAAGCAAACAAACAAAGAAACAAAAAGTCAGAACAAACCAGCCCTGCACAGATGTAACGGCCCGGGAGATGACGAATGTGGGAGGGAGAAATAGGCCTCCGGCAGGCACAGGTGCGAGGTCTAGGGCAGAGGCAGCAGACAGGGAGGGGGACAGGCGCTCGGGAAGCGAAAACAAGGCGTCGCCTGCAAGCTTCACTTCATCAGGAAAAATTAAAGTTGGCTGTGAGCTCCCGGATTCGGTTTTCTCGGTTCATTTTCTTCAGTTTCATCCTGCGGTTCTGAAACCAGATTTTCACTTGTCGGTCCGTGAGGTGGACGCTGCGGCTGATCTCCAGGCGCCGTTCCCTAGTGAGATACATGTTGAACAGAAACTCCTTCTCCAGCTCCAGCGTCTGATGCTTCGTGTAGGGGCAGCGTTTCTTCCGGCCGCTCTTTGCTGTGAGCCAGTTGGCTGCGTTTTCGCCTTTGGAATTGCCTGGAGTTTAAGAGAATACAGAAAGGAAGGTTAAGTCGAGGCCACTGGAGTTGTACGGGGGGGGGGGGGGTGAATTCCGGATGTCTTTCCCATAGAGGGATGCCCTAAGTCACAGGGAGAGGGTTATGCCCTCCTTTGACTTTCAGAGAATAAGCAATTCCTCCAAAAGGCATGACAAAATCGACTGGGCCTCAAATCCACACTCGTCCTCCAATTTACATTTGCCTCTACTTTTCTTCCAAGCACCTGTTTTAGTGCCACGCTGCGGGGCGCTCAGAGAATGAAAGGCCTGAGAAGGCAAGGCTGTACATCTTGAACTTAACGCCTTTCTCTGCATCTCGCCCTGTGGCAGGCAAGCAAGCATTTCCTGCAGCCCCCAAGCGGGGGGCCAGGGGTGCTCACTTGAATAAGGGTCTGGCAGCTCCGCAGTCTCACCTCAGCCCCCTAGACTGTCCAAGGCTGAGGAAAAAGGCCCAGCTGAGCCAATAGGGAAGTCCCGCAAGAACCGGTTCTGGGGTCAAGGGCCCTTCCTCTCCAGTCTTTCCAACAGTCAGGGGTGAGCAGCTGGGTGGTACTGAACCCCAGAGAAGCCAAACTCTCTCAGGCTTTCAGTTCAGGGCCCAGGCGTCCCGGCAGGATCTGCCTTTTCTTCCCCTCGCAACAAAGATTCCCGCCCCTCCGGCAACTCTGAAGAAGGCATGGGGGATCGTAAACTCGAACTTCGCCGGTTAATGGGCTTATTTATTGGCGCTGGCGGCTGCTTATTTTGGATGCCTTACAAACATCCGTGCTATCTGAGGGCGAGCACTTTCCCTCCCTCCCCCTCCCCCCGCGTGGGCCGCGCCGTGCAGGCTGGGCCAGGGACCAGGGCTTGGGGTGCTCAGGGCCACAAGAAAGTGCATGCACTCGAGGAGGACTGCTCTCTGGCGTCCATGCCCAGAGTCAGGGTGAGCTAGGGCCAGCGCTAAGGACATCTTGGTGTGGGGCACTAAGCCGGACATGAATTTTTACTGCGTCCCCACGCCCAAATATTAAAACGCAAGTTCACAAGGTCAGCCTGCCTGCAGCTCGGGCCAAGGCCGGCGGTTGCCGCACTAGCTCCTGGTCCTCTGCTCCATCCTGTGGGTCTGTCTGCCCGCCTGCCTTCATCCCTCTGCTGTGCCCTGCTTACCCAGGGAGTCCTTCTCCGGCGAGGCTTTGCTGCTCTCAGAAGGGGCCGGGGACAGCTCCTCAGCCGCGGAGGATGACGCGTGCGCCTCCTCGTCGCCCTGCGAGCCCCCGCCGTTCACGCTGCAAACTAGCGTGGGCGGTGGCGAGGAATCGAGGGCTCGCTCCTTCCCAGCCGCCTCGGCCGACCCCGAGGCGAGTGCGGGCGGAGGGTCGAAGCCGCGCCCCGGGGGCTGAACGGGGAAGGGGCTGGCGGCGAGCTGGGGAGCGCCGCCGCCGCTGCCGTAGCCCTTGGCCGTGCCGTAGGCCTGCGACAGGCGGAAGTAGCCGGGCACTGGCACTCCGCTGGAGGCGCCCAGGGCGCAGCCGTCGGGCGGCGGGCCCCGCGGGAAAGGGGCCAGATCGGCGGCGGAGGAGACTTTGGGGCATTTGTCCGCAGAATCGTAGAGGCAGTAGGAACTCTCTTCTTTGATGTTCTGCGCAAAAGAACATGAGGTGGCCTGTGGCGGGGCCTGGGGCGGTTGCGGCGGGGGCGGCGGCTGCTGCTGGGGCTGTTGCTGCTGCTGCTGCGGTTGCGGCCCCTCAGGCGTTTCCATCCGGCAGGACCGGGGCGCGTCTAGCCACAGGTCTATGGGCGCGGGCGTATAGCCGTGCGCCCCGGGACCCAGGCCCCCGCTCCCGCCGCCGCCGCCAGGTGATGCCGCCTCATTACGCTTGCTGCCCAACGCGGGGAAGAGCCCGCAGTTTTGCAGCCCGTAGGACAGGTCGGTGGCCGGCTGCAGGTAGACCCCGCCGTGGGCGTAGTAACCGCCTCCGCCGCCCCCTGCGCCACCGCCACCACCACCCGCCTCGCCTCTGCCTGAGCTGATGAGCGAGTCGACCAAAAAGGAGTTCGCGGCCGGGCTCTCCGAGCATGACATTGTTGTGGGATAATTTGGCGAAGGGAGCAGATAGCCCTTTCTGGCTGACATTTCTTGTGCAAAACATGCTGAATACGATTAGCAATCCCCCCGCACCGCGGCGGGCGCCCGCAGCCAATCCCGAGCCAGAGTTTCCGCAGGACCACTCCCAGTTTGGTTTCGTAGGCACGGGGCCGCTCTCCGAGGGCGCCCTCTGAGCCCGCGATTGATATAAATATGTAATCTGTATTGATGGGCCGAGAGACACACGCCCGACACCTATGGCCCAAAGGCTGGGAGCTGTGGGGGCTGCCTCCAAGAGGTTGCTGAGGGACCTGGCTCTTGAGCTCGCCCCGCCCCAACTCAGACCTGAGCCCCATGCAACGCCCTTGGGCCTTGCTGCAGTTAACAAGTGGGGTGTTTATGGTGCGCACCCTAGACTGCCTTGGGTGCTCCCATGTCTGTTGTAGCGTGGTCATGAGTCCCTGTCGTTCCTTGATCGCTTAATCGGGCCCTGTTGGGGTCTCGCTGTACTGTTCATTTCTGGACCTGGAGCTGATCCCATCTCTGAAATTTGGCTCTCCAAAGTGACTGGCTGGTACTAAGACTGTCAAGACCCCCAGAGTGTCCAGAAGCCACAGTTAAACTGGAACTGGCTATTGCCATACTCAACATCTCGCCCAGGATGTAGTTTGAAATACAAGCAATGATTTCTAGCGGGCTTCTCGTTTCCCACCACGCTCCTACTCTGCACATTAACCCAATCAGGATTTTCTACTTCGATTTGCCTAGTTCACCTTCTCTACTACCATTCAACTTTGCACAACTGGCCTCTGAGAGGTGAAAAGCAATGGACTGGCACCCTTGGCAAAAGACTTCCCCACCCCCAGGCCAGAAGCCACAGCCAAATACAGACACACCCCTCATTGTCCTAAGGAGACCCCCCTCAAGCTCACTTCCTGTAGGGGATGAAAGGTTGGCCCTAGGGTCTTTGGTCTTTCTGGATTGGGAGACCTGAAGGAGAAATCCTGGAATCATGTGTCCAGCACACATCTTCCCCTCCCTTTTAGCTTTAGCATTCTTATACCCGCCCACCTCCCCAGATTATGACAAAAAAAATCTATACACTCTTCCTTGCTGTTCTCACCCCTTTTTCTCCCTCCCCTTCAAACCCATGGTCAAGGCAGTCCTTGCTCCAGCCAGTGTGCACATTTTAACAAGGCTAATGAGGCGGGTGATAAGGAAATGCGCTCCCTGAGAGGCTGAGCTGGCACTTTGCTTAGCAGATACTGGGACTTACTCAGGGGTGCTTTCATAGGGGATTGGAGATGGCCAGCCTGGGGCAGTAGTCCCCAAGTGTAGGCCTCAAACCTGGCTCCAGCAAGTGCACCCTTTTCCAGCAGGAACCAGTGTAGCCCAGGCAGTCCACTGTTTGCCCCTGACCTGTGAGTAACAAGGTCTCCAGGATGCCCCAGGCTTACCAGGCCTGCCAGCTCCAGTTGGACCTGGTGCTGCCTAGATCCCCAGAAATAGTTCACTCAGGCCTCTGTCTACTACAGGGAAAGACTCTTGCGTTGTGGGGGGGAGGGTCTTGTTTTGATTCCTTCCAGTACAAACCCAGTCAGAAGACAAAGACAACCCTGAGAGAACACAGAGAAAAAGTGCACAGGAAAGCTGGCTAGGTAGAGTCCAGGCTCTTGATTCTGAGGTTACAACAGCTTCAGCTGCCTGGCTAGCCGCACCCAATATGCCTCTGCTAGTGACAGCAAAGGGCTCTAGCCACTTCAACCTCTGTCCATGACCGACTTAGAGGAAGAGGTATCTAAATGCAAAAAAAGAGGGTGGCAGAAGGATAGCATAGAAGGAAAGGAAATGAGGGAAAACCAAGAAAAGGGGAAACACAGATGAGAGCCAGCTCTGTAGTTCTGCTAGTCTCCAAGCTGCAGCAGTAGCTTTGGAGGATAAAAGCTGCATCTGTATGACACATCAGTAGGTCTCTGATTTGCTCTCATGCCCAAAGCCAGGGCAAATTTCACATAGGTAAGCCAGAGTCCTTAAAAGCTTCAGAGCACAACAGCCTATGGCCTTACCTTAAGCTTTTGGGTTCTGCCTGGTTCCTACTCTGCTCACCAGATGGGTGGAAATGTTGTATTAAACAGTGCCACCTGGAAATCCCCTGAAGCTGGGGCTGCCTGAAAAAGGCACTTTGCTCTTCAGCACTTCTGGTAACTCTCTGGAAAACTGTTATACAGGGAAATAGAAATGGGTCCCAAGAGTGAATCTTAGAGAAGGAGCCCCATCAGGCCAGTGGGCTAGGATTAGAGCCCAGAGTTGTCCTTATCTGCATCCCATGCAGAAAAGAGCTTCCCTGGCTGGAGTTTTCAAAGGGCCAGTGGCCATTAGAGAGTATTTTGAGATGGCAGACACTACAAGAATAAAGTGAAAGACAATGCTATACCTTCCCCCTTTCTTAAGCTTCTAGAATATAAGGGACCCCTCTGGAAAATCTAAGACTAATTCTGACTTATGTTGTGAAACATTCAAGAGTGTATAGTCCTGTGATTTGATGCATCACTTTCAAGTTCATAGACCACCCTCTAAAGCCTTCTTAAGCACTCTACAGCATCCAGGATTCTCCTGAGACTCCCCTGTTTGGCTGGTAAGATAAGTCCCTGCTCAGCTGTAGGCCGCTCAGGCTGGTCCTAGCCAAGGCCCTGCAGGACAGCCAAATGGGCATGCAGACTGGGTGGAATCCAGAAACTTGCACTTGCCAACCAAGCTTCAGCCTGGTGCTGCATCCACTACAAAGACCACCTCTGCTAAAGAGTGAAGGAATTAGCTGGCCTGCTCCAGCCTCACAGGCTGTGGCACTGGCGCTGGGATCTGGATCAGCTTTGTAGGGAGCTAGTTGTGTTCTCCCTCCGTTGTGACTTTTCCTTCCCCTTTCAATAAAGCAAATATATTTGAGTTCTTTCTTCTTTCATGCCTGTGTGTATGTGTGTGTGTGTGTGTGTGTGTGTGTGTGTGTGTAAGCCCCTCTCTCACCTATGCTTTCTGTCTCTCCCCCCACTAGGACTCGCAGAGCAGTAAACAGAGCCAGCAGTGCAATCTGGGGCAGACTGGCCTGATGTGGTTCAAACTAAATACTCAGAAGCTCAAGTTAAATACCACTGAGTGCATCTTGGCCCTTTCGTCCTGTAGTCCAAGCATCCCCTAGCCACCCCCAAGGCTCCTGTGCCTCTCTAGACTACACAGTGAAGTGTTAGCCTCCTCAATAAAATATTCTGTTTATCGATCTCTTTGGCTTTCCTGAGATTCGCTGTCCCCAAGGGATTAAGTATAGTGATTCTGTTTGGATTGCCATTCTTTCCCTTTGCCCTTCCTTCCATTTGCTGAATTCCTTTCTCTTCCTCAGGATGCCTTTGACCTAAAATCCTTGGTGCCTGCTTGCCTTATAAAGAGGCTTGTGTTGCCGCCACTGCCAGAGTCTGTGTTTTCCTTGAGAGTAAATATTGCCGGTTTCTACCTGGTGATAACACCCAGTCCATCCTTGGAGCCATAGTAAATGCCAGGCGCACAGAACAATCCAGCTGTGCTGAGGATTACTCTGCATTTTTCTTGATTGCAGATTCCTCTTCCTGAGTAGGCCTTGCAAGCCCAAGAAATAAATTTTTATTTAAAAAAAAAAAAAAAACAAGTTGGGTTCTTTTCCTTAGGACTGAAAGAAAATCTAGATTGTGAGATTGAGATAATAACACAGTTTGTACATGGACACCGTTCAGAGTGCTCTTCCGGCATCCAAGCTATCCAAAGAGAAGGCTGTAGGGCTGAGTTGCAGCCCCACTGAGGAAAATTAATATGTTGTCTACATATCCAGGCATGAACAAAAAATTCTGAACTTCTTCCATTCATGAATTTATTAATAACTAGAATTATTCCATATGCAACCACATTCTTTTCCTGTTCCTCTTGAAGAATGCCAACATTTCCAGGGATATTTGACGTGTTTGGTTTTACTCTATCAGGTGCGAACTATTCTCAACTTTAAATATTTTTTGTTCTTTTTTTTTTTTTTTTTTTTTTTTTTTTTCTAAGTCCAAGGACTGAACTGGTCCTTGCCCTTAGTGGAGAAAGTGCTGAGGCTTTTCCAGGCCACCTTTTGAGTAAAAAGTATCCTTAGTTTTCTGCCTCTGGCCTGGAAACTGGAGGCAGTTCCGGAGTGTAGCGAGTGTAGGAAGGATTCCCACTGCACACTCAGCTCGGAGTGGGCTCGGCTCATTCCTTCTCAGGGTTGCTTTTTTCTGGCATAACTCGGAGCCCATGCTTAACAAAGAGTAGTGACTCAAAATACAATTTACACTAATACACATGTGAACAGAGGCAGCATCTATTTTTTTTTTTTCTGGAATTCCTTTGACTCTACCCATGCACTGTATATTTGGGGGAAAGAAAACAACTATTTTGAGAAACAAATGAAAAAACTACTGCATTAAAAATTTAAATATGGGACAAACAGGGAATCTTAATCTGGCCTCCAAAATATAAGCACTTTGATTGTTTAAAACTTGTTTTATTCAAATTCTGAAGGAATAAGTGCTGGATCAGACTTTATCCATATCATTTTTTGAAAATGTATCGATATTTATTTTCTGAAGTGGTTTTGTGTAATTTGCAAAATATGCAAAAAACTTCTTCATTTTAACATCTAGAAAATTATTACAAAATTCCAACAAGAATCACGGTGGCAAATCCCAAAAACTCAATACGGAGTCTTCTCCAACAGGCTCAGAAAGCAAATGCGACTTCTCCAAATTGGCCTTTTTTGGGAACAAAGGTTTCCTCCAGCCTCGGCAGACCTCTAGACTGCACCTAGTAGGAAACCCGTAACCGCTGGCCGTCTGCCCCGGAATAAGCCCGCTTCAACCGGCCACAAGTGCTGACCACCCCATTGTTTCCAGGGAGAAACTTTCTCTTTTTCCTCAGTCCTGCCACCTCTTTTTTTCTTCTCTCTCTCCCCAACCACTAATCCCAGAACAGCTGGAACCTTTCGCTGGATGCCGACCATGCCCAATTCATTTAGATCTGAATATTTCAGTAAAATCGAAAGATCGCCTTGGGCGAGGAGCTTGGGTAAAAGGCTGGCACAAGGAGCTAAAATCCGCAAGTTTTCCACTTAGGCCTCCCACTGCCTTCCAACCACAAGGAGCTAGGGGTGGGGGACGGCGATCGTGCATCTCCACACAAACGAAACCATGTTCCGGAGCTTTGCTCGGGCATCAGCCACCTCCCCACTCCCTCTACTACAGTGAAATCTGTAAACTGGTGGCCTCTTACCTTGACACATTTCTGAAATCACTACCAAGGGTCAGCTGGCTTCTCCACGTCGCGCGCTGCGGAGAGGCCTAGCGAAGGTGCGATGCTTTAAATTACAACCCCAATCAGTTCTTGAGCGTGAGCCCCCCTTTTTTGATACGAAGGGGAGAGGGACAAGTGAAATAACGTACCGTGCTGCTCTTAGTATCAGAAGCGAACAAAGGCCAAGAATCACGCTGGGGTTCCCGGCTCCCTGGCGGCTTTGACATTGATCGGAAGTGCGCCATCTCGTGGTGGCTGCGCGCCTAGGCCGGGCTGGCGATCCAGCCTGCAGCTCAAAAAGGGAAGCCGGTTCCAGGCAGAGAAAGAGCGAGAGAATGTGCCCAGCCCGCTGCTATTGGGATCTCATTTTTACATCTAAGAAATTGCTGCAAAACCCCAGCCGGGTTTATAGCGGCGCATTCCAAATATGCAAATTGGCCGGCCCGGGACGGGTTTACGACCACATTGTCACAGCCATCGGAGGATGGGCTTTTATAGGGCTCAGAAATCAAACCCGCGCCCGCCAGAGAGCAGTTCTCCTGGCTAGACTCTCTCTAGCAACTTGAGAGACTTTGGTTAATCTTTAACCATCCCAAAGGAAGTCTTTTCCTAAACCAGGCTTCCTTGCCCGCCCCCTTGAGCCCCCCAAGGAGGGCCCTTGTTCCTTTCCGTGTGTCTGTCTATCACCCTCGACATTCATCTAGGGATCTGTCCCTCTCCCTTTTCAGCTGGGTTTCCCCTGTCGCATCAGTTAGACAAACACACAAACAAATAAACAGAGCCAGTCTGGAGCCTGGGGCCTCTCTCCAAATGGGACTCTCTCTGTGCTTTGGCCCTGCCTGGGTGGCTGGAGAGAGTGGGGTGGGCAACAAAAGACTCTGTCCTTTCGGCCCAGCCCCTCAAGGTTATGGGTGATGTCCAAATTTAAGGGAGAAGTTCAAAGGCAGCAAACAAAGAGCAAAGAGGCACCTTTCTTTCCCCAAGGGAAACTGCCTCAGGAGCTGGGGAGGAGACACATTTAGAGGCTTCTAAAAGTCAGCTCTGTCTTGGTACCTAGACTGATGCTCCTTTTGCTGAAGAGGTCTACAGGGCACAGCCAGAAGGGTTCTACTGTGGTGAGCAAGGTTATCCCGGGTCTGGCATTGGTAATTGCAGGCCCCTAAGGCCTTCTCCAGGACTGAAGTCAGTTGGAAGGGCAAAGTCTTATATTCTAGGCCTTGAGCTAGAGCATCCATCCCTAGTAAGCTACTTTCCACAAGGGCATGGCCTTGGCTTCCTAAGCTTGGCTTCTACTGTAGCCAAATCCTTGTTCTGTCATCTCCTCTTCCCTTCTCCCCAGGAACCTGGTAACTTGGCCCTTTACTGGTAAAAGGGTATTGGATGAGGGGAGACATTTGGTGTAAAACAAGCTGAGAGAGGAATGTCACACCAGGACCCAATACTCTTTATTTTTCTTGTGCTTTATTGTCTTTGTGGCTGGAAATACATGGTGGGTAAGAAATGGCCAACCCGCTCATTACAGACAGAGCCACCAGAGATTTCTCAACAAGAGGCAGAAATGATTCAAATGGAGGGTGCCTGGCTTCCCAGATGAAGTGCCCAGGTCTTGGTAGGCTGTCTTTAAGCATCTGCCTAACATTTTTCAAATGACGTAATGTTGTAGGGGGCTAGAAAGAGCATCTTAACGCTTCTCCCACTCTCCCCAGGACCTCCAAGGAAATCAACTGGTGGCAAAAAAGTATTGAAACAAATTATGTTATGGTTCCTTTATTTACAAGTCTTTTGAACATCATCCCTGTATGAAGCATACATTCAAATATTTTTTTAGCAGTGAGCGAGTTTAACCGTGAAACACTGTAAACAGATAGAGCCTTTAAATATTTTTATTATCCCCCCACCACATTGCATCTTAAAGTTCGCTTTGGTTCCTTCAGGGAAATATATATATATATAATATAATATTTATCTTTTAAAATAATTCCAAATCACTCTCCGGCTCTTAGAAGATTGCCAGAAGCTTCCAAGCTCAGTTCCGAGCCAATGAGGGCAGAGTTCAGTTTAGTTACTGGGGATCTGGGGGGACTCCAGCCACTCAGAGTCAAAGCTGGGGACCCACTGCCTAGGCCTGCTGTTCTGCTGCTAGATACTGACTGAATCCAAGCTTCCTTCATGTGCTGGAGACTGCCAAGCTGCCGCACACCACAGGCATTTCCTGCAGAGATTGAGGGGCCAGCACCCTGGATGCAGCTTCTGGATTTTTCAGTGTCTTCAACTGGGAAAACAGCTCAGTGACCAAACTTTGGGCTTGAGTGTCAAGCTGAAATGAAGACCCTCACCCCCTAAGAGAAAGAAAATCCAAGTGGGCTGCAGGAGATGGTCACTGGGAACTCAGGCCTGGGAGCCATGGAGAGGGGTGGCTAGGGAGGAAAGACACAACTGTCACCTGGATAGATTTCCCCCATTCCTCCAGGATGTCCAGCTTTCTCCCGTCTTACAGCCACCCACCTCTTAGTCCAACTGTCTTTCACATTGCCTTTGGAAAGCAGCCTCATTCTGGGCATTTAGGAATCCTTCCTTTCTTCCTGTCCCGTCACCAGGCTGAACTGGGTTTGGAGAGCACAACTTCTTGACTTAAAAGAGTCCTGGGGGTGGGCAGGTTCTGTGCAGAGGGTCCTTGGGAGGGGATGCCCTCTAGGGGGTCTGGCAGGGGGCTGAGTCCCCAGGGAAACCACACCCAGCCCAAAGCTTTTGCAGGCTCTAAGAATAAACCACCAGGGGTCCCAAGCCATTCATTCTAGTTGATTCACAACTCTCAGAATCCAATTATTAATAGGAAGCTTAACCATGGAGGTCCTCACTGAGAGAGTCCTGAGCTCCTTCCTGTTGGGCTGTCACCTTGTAGCCGCCCCTCTCTCCTACATCTCCTTTTTCTCAAGTCACTGTGTGGCTTGACCTTGTCAAGGGTAGAATCTGCATATTATTTCACATGTATGAAGCCCCCCTCCCAATTCCAGTGGGCTGGAGCCTTAGAGGAGTGGATTGGCTGAGTAGTACTGTAACCGGTCTCTGTTAATTTTTTTTTCCTTCATTCTTCTGTTCTGAAACCAGATTTTGACTTGACGGTCAGTGAGATTGAGCATGCGGGAGAGTTGCAGACGTTTCTCTTTGTTGATGTAGACGCTGAAGAAGAACTCACGCTCCAGCTCCCGGATCTGGTACTTGGTGTAGGGGCAGCGCTTTTTGCGGGTGCGTTGACCAGCTAAGAAGGGAGAAAGCGGTCAGCTAGGCATAGCGGGCGCAACCCACCCCAGAGTCCCAAGTGGAGGAAAAAAATCTGGCCACAGGGACTGGAGACCCAGTCTTCTCCAGGCTTCTCCAGGCTTCTCCAGGTTCCTATGGCCAGGCTCCAGGCCTTCAGGGTCCTATTTCAGGCCAGGAACAAGCTGCAGTCGGAGTTCAGCCTCAGATAAAAGCCAGCTCTCCAGATAGGCCCCCAGGGAAAGGTTGCCTCTTGAGCAGAAAGGAGGGTTCCCCACAGCAACAGGCGAATTCGTGTTGCCTAAATCGCTTTGAAAGCAGTGGAGTGGGGGGTTGCTGGCTGCGCCTAGCCGGTCCAGACTAAACAAACAGCCGACTGCCCGAAGGCATTCCACCTTCAGCACCTGGGCCGCCAGTTCCTGGGGCAGTAAAGACATTCTGGCCCCAAGCTTTCCTGGTTCCGCCATTGATTTAGCCCCCCTCCCCATTAACATCTGGGGCCCCGCTGCCGGTCTTTGTCAGCGGAGTCCAGATTTCAGCTCTCAAGAGGTGGAAGGTGGCAGAGGAAACCCCCGACCCTGGGCCTTACTGAGCACTGCCACCACACAGCCAGAGGGCCCTAGGCAAGGCAGGGATGCTATTTTAAGGAGGATAGTAGGGAGAGAGGTTTTCCTAAGCTTCAAGCAGGATCTTACCCGACCCCCCCCCCCTTTACAAAAAAGGCTACAAGACCAAAAAAACATTGCTTTGGGCGGATTTGAAAACAACTGAGAATAACATGCAGTTGGATAGAAGGCTGCACGTAGTTGCCACCGTGCCAGAGGAAAATGGCTTCCTTTGGACAAAAAGGCCAACTTTGGGTTAATTTGTTGCTTTTAATATATTGCTGGAGCTAAGCGGTCTACTTTATCTGTTAAATACGCTGCTAGCGCCATCGTTAAACAGCGATGCCTTTGAATCCCAGCCGGGGACTGGAGTCCCGCCGCAACACATGGCTTTTATAAAAATCTCCGGATTACCTCGCTATCAAAGGCTCCTGAAGCCCTTGTAGGGGGGAATTTACAGGCGCCCACCTCCGGCTCCCCAGCCTGGAGCTGGCCTCGAGCGTACCGAGGTCTGCTGGGTTTGGGAGCCGGGAAGGGGAAAAGGAAAAAAAGGGAGTTGTGTGTGTGTGTTTTCTTTCTTTTTTTTTTTTTAGGCATGCTTTGGCCGGTGGGTATTTCACGGCCAATTTCAGCACTCGCCACGTGATCCCTCCTTTTATAACAAAGTTTTGTTGGGGGAAACCTAAAGGCCCTTCATAAACCTTATATGCTTATAAAACAGCATATAAAAATTTAACAGCAGTGCTGCGCTAGATTTCCAAACTCCCCTTTCATAAAGCGCAGGGCGCTGCCTTTATACGTACTGGAGCCGCCGGTCTTGTCCTCAGTGTGGCCGGAAGACGACTCCGGACTGCTGCTGCTCTCGGGGCGCCGCCGTCGCTCCTTCTCCTCCGCAGCCGCCTCCCGACAGCCGCCGCCGCCGCCGTCCGAACTTGAAGTTGCCGGCGCGCAGGGGGCAGCCGCCGCGGCCGCAGCCGAGGTCGCAGGGGCCGTGGGGGGCACTTTCTCGGTGTTCTTCTCCCCGGGGTAGTCGGAGGAGGCGAGGTTTTCCGGGGTGCCGTAGGCTGTCTCGAAAAACTGGTCGAAAGCCTGTGGCAGGACGCCGTTCCTGCCCACGGTGCTATAGAAATTGGAGGAGACGGCGGGGGTGGGGTGGTGGTAGACGTTGGCCGAGCTCTTGGCCAGCACGTCGCCAGGCACGCCGGCCGCGCTGGGCGCCTGCAGACAGTCTCTGTGCACGAGCTCCTCCGCGGAGTAGCAGTGGGCCAGATTGCTGCGGGGGTGCCATTTAGTGGCAGGCTCAATGGCGTACTCTCTGAAGGTCACTTCGCGCACGGGTTGGACTTGGGGCAGGTTGGAAGAGTAGGAGTATGTCATTGGGCGCGAAGACGGGGTCTGGGGCAGAAAAGAAGGGAGGCTGGAGAAATCTGGACCCGAGACGTAGTAAGTACAACTTGGCAAATACATGTTAGAGGAGCAGGGACCACGCTCATCAAAATCCATCATTGCGCTACCTTGGGCTCTCCGCGGTAGCCGAGCTTAACATGATTCTCCACTGCAGCTGCCTCTTTGAAGCGGATCCGTGAAGTAGAAATTTGGAGACGTAAGCTGACGTGGAAATCTATCCCCATCCTTAGCAGGGAGGTGCTGGTCATGTGACCCGATGTTGAAATTGACAAGCTGCGGGCTAGTCTTGGCTCTTTTTTTCTCCCCCCCTTCCTTTTTCCCCCCCCCCTTCCCCTCCCTCCTCGGCTTCCTTTCTTTGTAGCCACCCCAGGGGAAGCAACAGATCGTCACTCGGTGTTCTCACCGAAAGCACGTAATCGCCGGTGTAACTCATGTTGGCTGGGGGGCCTCCCGGCGCGCCGAGAGGCTGGGGTGCGCCCCCGTGCAGCTCCTTTTTGCTCAGCTGCGAGATCCTGGCCCTCGAGTGCGCTAAGGGCAGCAAGAGAGCGCAACTTCCGACGCCTCCCCCCACTCCTCGGTGGGTGAGGGATGCTCTGGGCTGGGGGTGGCCAGGTGGAAGTCCCGGACTGTGTGGCAGAGGTCTCGGACTCTGTTCTCCGAAGGCTCAATAATTTCGCAATCCCCCTCCCTCAGACTTGCTCTAGGAAGCACCTCCGCCTCAGATCCTGGATGGACCCCATTTGGGGCCAGGGTTCGCGGCCGTGGATGTGCTGGCCTCGTGTCTTGTCCGATTTGCACCGTGACTTGATTACACGCTCTCATTCATGGTCACTTCCGAAGCGCTTTAGTGCCTTCCGTCCCCAAACCGCCAACAGCCAAAGCGGCTTCCCTCCGCGGTTTGTCCATAATCCGCGCGGTCCGGAAGGGCCTTCGCCTTACCCGGGTTCAACCTTCCTTGAATCTTTTTTGCTTACCTCTCCACCCCACACCCTGCCCTTGGAGAAATCCTCTTCTCCTTGCTGCCTGTGGGGTTCGGAGAGATTCCGCAGAGGCTCGGGGGGCTGCGCTTCTGCTCTCCAGTCCGCAAGCTGCCTGGCCTTGTGAAGCTGAGGAACCGGGAAACCATGCAATTGAAGAGAGAGCCTTGGGCTGTTTTAAAGGCGCTTACATCCGAGGAGCCTTCTCCCGGGTATGCTGCACCTTTTGGGGGGGGTGGTCCCACCAGGCTTCTCGCGTGCTTCGAGTCTGTGAGGAAAATGGGGGGGGGTGGCAAAGAGGGAGTAATGGCTCAGGATAAGAACAGATAACCCATCTCTTCTTTGCAAAGCCTGAGAGTGAAAGCGAAGAATACTCAAGAGGAAAATTCAGACAGCTCCCTTCATTCCTGCTATTTATTCCACCAGATAAGGGCTGCGCCAAAGAAAAGAGAGGTGCTCCCCCAGCTCCCTGCACCTTGGGCTATAGGGATGTCTTGAAAAGGCTATGTTTGCTCTACAGATAATGCTAAAGAGGCCGGAACTGCTAGGATAAACCAGGCTTTCCCCAGAGGAGGAAACAGGGAGATTAAGAAGGCAAAAATGATGCTTGCCATTGTGCAGGATTGAAGAAATGTTTGGGAAAATGAAAGAAGAGGGCACAGAGCAGCCAGGCACGGCCAGGAGCTGGGAGGGGCCCCGGACCTGGGGCTCCGTCTAAGTCCTCCCATAGAAGGAGTTAGGGTGTCACAAAAATCAAAAGTGAAAAATGAAAACCTTTCCCCTTTCCTCATTCAGGAAATAGTCAAAGGTATTTACATATCTTGGGGAGATTTAGAGTATAAACTCTAAGATCTTTGGTATTTAAGTGTCAACATCGATTTATTTATTTATTGCTGAGCTGACTGTAACTGACTCAATAACAAATTTAATCATGTATTGCACTGGAAAAGAAATACACTCATTATGTATTTTCTCCAAATAATGACCCACCACTGCATTTGAACGCATGCTGTAAATATCAATAATATAGAGTAATTACTGTGTTGTGGAGTAAACTAATTTATTAGCATTAGTGTTTATGTGCCCCCTTTTTACAAGAGTTACTTATCACAAATCAAGCTACTCGGACACATTGGTTTAATGAACTCTTTATTCAGGATTTGCTGCAAGAACTTTCATGCCCCTTGAAACCCTGAGAGCTGAGCTTGAAATTATTTGTGCATCTTCAGCTTGACATATTTGTCCACTGCTGCTTTCATAGATGACTGTAGCCTGAGTGAGCTGGTCCACCAGGAGGAAAGGTTTTTGGGGACGGATAGCTTCAGACCTTCTAAAGCTACCCATCACGATTACAGGATGGTCCTGCAGTGAAAAACTATTTCCAGCTGGGTCCAACAAGGCAAAATATTTGTTTCTCCACAAGTATCTTTCTTGGAGACTAAATTTAAAAGGGAGGAGAGATTTCAAGGAGCACTATCTGAGCAGTTCCCTGGCTTGGTTTTTGCTATCTCAACCTCCCTCAGTAGCCCACCCAGTCCCCACCACCCCTACCCTCGAACAAAAGGAATGCCTGAAGGGCTTCGGCGACTTTGCCATAACAAAGGCGCCACCATTGCAGGGCTTGCCCCGCCCCTGGGTGAAGGCAAACAAATTCTTGCACTTGTATTAGGGCTTTTAAGACCATAATTGAACCCGGGGGCGTCTAGGAGAACCGAAAACAGTTCTAGACAGACCTGCGGTTTTATAGCAGTTTTGGCAGTCAACTTCAGCTTGTGCCTGAGCCGTGGGGCCGCAGTGGTCCGCCAGCGGGGGCCGCCAGGCCGCCTCCCCTGGCTGCAAGGCAGCTTCCCTCTTAATTAGACCGACTTCCCCTGGTGCCAGGGAGGAGTACCCGCCGAAAGGTCGGTGTGGGTTGAGCGATGCCCTGCAGAGCCAGTGCTTTCTAGCTTCTCTTCGAAGGCTAATTGAATGGAAACCGGCAGGTCTGTATCCCATTGGTGTCTGCAGGAGACGGGGCAAATCCTTGAGGAAAGATGGTGGAAGAGGAAGGTGTTCCCGGAGCGGTTGGCAGGGCAATTAAACAGGCTGTACAGGAATGGGGTGCCCAGAGAGACTTGCACCTTCGAAGGGGGTGTGGGGGGGGCGCTGTGGTGAAGATAAATGAAGAAAAAATGGCTTTTGATTGCCCAGGATGGAAAGGCTAGGAGCTCCCGGTTGCTTTTAGCTCCCCAACAGAGACGAGAGGCGGGGTGCTCACTCCCCAAGGTTGCGCAATGGTAGCCGCTTTTGCCAGGTCCTCTCCTGCCTGGCCTGAGTATCTCCGTGGTGTGAAGGTTCTTTAGACAGGCATCAGGGTACCCAGCGCGTGCCGATCTGAGATAAGCGACCAAATCTAGGGCGAGACGGGAAGGTGGTTCTGCGGGTCCTTGGTTTTGACTTTGCTCTGAGCCTAATTGACTTTTCGGCTTTGCAGGAGGCCCAAGGCAGATCTCGGCCCACCAGGCTCTGGGAAAGACCCAACTAGGGACAAGGCCACACCGGAAGGCCAAGTCCGAGTTCCATTCCTGAAGAGGCGGCGGCCGGCAAAGCTATGACATTGGCCCTGGAGATTGGTTTCCCAGGAGCTGTTCTTTCTCAAGAGCTCCACAGCGCGGGGCCATCTCTAAAAACACTCTCCAGCGTTTATTTCCTTTAATCGTCAACCCGAAGCCCTACGGCAGCTATTGCAAGAGGCCAAAAATGTTTGGAGGAAGAAAAACAAAGGCAGGAAGTAGCAGCAGCCTGACGGTGCGTGTCTGTAAAGGGAGGGAGCCGGTTCAATCTTCCCTTGTTTTTTGGAACTTCAAGGTCTAGGCAGACCTCCTAAGACCAGGTGCTGGCTCCCTGCAGAACATTTGGGGATGGCCAGCAGCATCAACCTCTTCAGGCTGGGAAGGCTGACAAGGAGATTTGATCTGCAAAATAGACCCACCCTTTTTAGAGGCTTCTGCTGATTTGGTCCTAGAGTGGAGAGTGTCTGCTGTTTCTCTTATTGCGGGCTAAATATGCCCTGGCAGGGATGGAGATGAATACACCAGTGCTCTGCCCTCCTTCCCAGGTAGATCATCAGAATAAAGTGTGTCTAGGTGCCTTGACTAAATCTATTTCTTCTGGCAGTTGGAGATATTTGGACTAGTGGGAGTGCACCATTAAATGATGCCCAGAGTGTCTCTGGCCTCAGAGAGATCATTTCATAGAAGGGCAATGTAAGGCCTTGTCACCAGGGTGGCTGTTCCTCGGGGAGTTTCCAACATGGTCATTCAAGAGACTTAAGCTCAAGCATGGTCATTTGATAGCCACTAGGTATGTCAGAGAGCACCTCTGGACTCAGAGCTTCCTAACCCTAACTGGGGGGTGGGGGCTGCAGAGCCGCTGTCCTCTTTGTCTGTAGGGCTGGCTGGGTAGGTTGCCTAGGTCCGGTATACTTACATTCTGGGAATCAGAATTCCCCAGCGTCTGCACTTACAGGCCTTCGAAGACTCAGCATGTGGTCCACAGTGAGAAGGCCAAACCTATCAGCCCCTATTCCAGTTCTTTCTCCAGCCAGTCCTGTCCTCAGGCAGTTCCTGCTGGTCAAAGTCGCCTTCCCAGGCTTTCCTTTGCCTCCTCTGGTGTCTTTCTTAAGCCTAACAAGAGCTGAGGTGCTGAAGTGCCACTGGGGCAGCAACTAATCAGCAATAAAGAAAGGGGTCTTTTAGGTTTCTGACTCCCAAACTGGGACTCCAAATCCACAATCCAAACTGCCTTTCTCACCTCCGTCACAGGAATATTCCATCCCAAGTCATCTCAATGTGCATCTGCTCTCCTTTCTTCCCTCACCAACACTTGCCCCTTTTCTCGGGAAAAGCTCTTGCTTTTCTAGTCTGGGGGAATCTCCAGAGGTCGCTGGCCTGGGATGGGTTGGACCCACCGGACAGACCAGATATTGCTCACAATGGTCTACAGCTGTTTCTTAGTGGATTGTATAGAGCACCATAAATATTTTTGCCTCTTCTTGCTGGCATGAATCTGACTTTCCTCCAGCTCAAATATTACATTGTTTCTACAAAGCTAAATAAAATAAAAACCTATTGCTACTCTGGTGGTTATATTGTGAGCAGGTGCAGGAGTTGGCTGGGAGGAGGATTGGTGGAAATAGCCACAGAACCCTTCCTAGGCTGGAGGCCACACCTCTATTTAAGGTCTCTCTCCTTCAAAGTGTTTTTTGGGGTGCATCTTTCCTCCATGGTGAGCTGGGGAGATGGACTGTATGGAATGGCTCAGAAGATCTCCAAGTATTTCTTCTCAGAAAATGCTTTATTGATGGATCATGGTCAACCCATCACACTATACTTGTTAGATTTTTTTTTTTTTTTGGTCTTTTCAAGACAGGGTCTCCCTGTAGCCCCAGCTGTCCTTGAACTCTCACTCTGTAGACCAGGCTGGCCTTGAACTCACAAAGATCCGCCTGCCTCTGCCTCCGGAGTGCTAGGATTAAAGGCATGCGCCACTGCACCTGCCTCCATCACACTATACATAAGAAAAACACCAAAGGGTCACCTCCATCACTAGTAGGAGGAGACGGGTTAATTTGTACATTTTTAAGGCACTCATCCTCCTCTAAGCTGGCCTACTCTTCTTTAAAACCTGTTCTCACAGGTAATACCTTGAACTTGACCTTATAGTTGAGTCTTAGTCTGACTAGCATGTTCAATTATCAGCCAATGCCTCTAAACATCTGAGTAAGTTCATATTCTTCTGGCCACTGGAGGGTGGGGTACAGAGCTCAGTTTAGGGTCTCAATTACCCAAGCAATCTGGTTGTCATTTAGTCTAGTGGGTCTCAAAC
Organism: Rhizomys pruinosus; assembly: GCA_009823505.1. Taxonomy (NCBI): domain Eukaryota; kingdom Metazoa; phylum Chordata; class Mammalia; order Rodentia; family Spalacidae; genus Rhizomys; species Rhizomys pruinosus. The sequence continues at coordinate 1,871,395 of VZQC01008050.1, read as the reverse complement.
TGATGGGAGAAGGGAAGACTGGAAAGCTATTTTATTTTATGATTGCCGACTCATTAGAGAAGATTTTATTTATTTTTTCTTATAGAGCGGGAACAAGTGGGGTGAGGAAAGTTTTGAAGGGTGACCCTGGTTCTCAATATCTGCCTTCTATTTTCCCTGCAGCTTCGGCCCAAACGGGGTTTGCCTGGCTGAGTGTGCCTTCAATAAAGAGGACAAAAGAGCACAGCACAGTCTGAAGGTTCTGCTCTTTGCTCCCAGTCCCTAGGCTTTGGCTTGGAGGATAACCCCTGGCCCTTAACTACAAATGCCTCCTAGGATAGCTCTATTTCTAGGCACCGCTGGTGGCTGCTTACATTCCAGGCTTGGGAAAAGCCTGTCTCCACCCAGGCCTGCACTAGGTGCCTCCTCCATTCCCCTGCCAGGCAATGCTTCCACAATACCTATTCTTCATGGTCGATGCTTCCTGCCATTCTCTCCTACCAATTACAGCTCTAGGGGTAAAGCCCAACTTTCTTGTTTTTGTTTTGTCTTGTTTTGTTTTGTTTTTTGAAATAAAGGATAATTTGCAGATCTCTATTGATTCCCTTGGGATAACAGGGCCGGCACCAGACTAGTAGTCTGAAACCAAGTGTTTAGTCCTGGGCCTGATGCTCTGTCCTGTTCAGGCAGGCAGGCTATAGACAGAGCTCTCTCTGGTAAGGGGATCTCTCTTTCATGCCGAGCACAATGCCCGCTTCTGGAGGCCCAGAAGTCAAGGGGCTTTACAGTGGCATAGTCCACCTCAGCTACAGTAAATTTAGGTGGAAAAACCCTGCAAAACCCCGGGCAAGGCCTGTATTCAGAGACCCCAGCTAGCTCCTTATTTCTAAATCCCATTCTGAGCTACTGGCACTGGTGACCCACTCATTCCTACCCGGACCAGAACTCCGATTCCGCCCAATTTGTCCTGAGCTTGTATAAACTCCCCCTTGTATAAACTCTCTGGCTAGGCCCGGGGGAAGGAGGGGCTCGGAAATCTTCTGTGCTGGGGCAGTTTCTGCACTTCCAGGATGAAGACACAGTTTGGACTACCCGGACTTCAGATAATCCTTTCAAAGCAGGCTGGGGATAAGGTAGTTGAAAAATCAAGAAAGAATACTGCCACCTCAGCTGTGCAAGCCAGGCTATCAGGACGAGGGCCCGCTTGCCGCAAGAATGATGGCCTGGCCAATTATACGTTCTGTGCTGCTTGGTAATCGTCCGGCGGCTTCTTCTGTGAGCGGCCCTGACCGTGAAGGCAGTGGCGCGGAGGACTTGACCTTTAAGCACGCAGAGAGGGGTCAGAGGGAGACCCGAATGTCTCCAGCCACTTTCACCCAATAGCAGCGCAAACAACCCAGGCGTGCTGCGCCGCTCACCCCCATTCCCCCCATTCATGTTGTGCAGGTCGGTAGGCCAGCCGCGGGAAACAAAGCCCCAAGCGCGGCTCACCACCTATCCTAACCCCGAGGTCAGAAGGCTGAGAGCTAAGGCCAGGCAATCCGAGGCCCTCTCCAGGGCCCTCTTCTAGCGTCTCACCCCAGCCACCCTCTGCCGGGGTCTGGGTAGGACTAGGTGCCCACCGGGCCCCGCTGATGTTAGACCGGCTGGGAAGCTGGGGATACAGCGAGCCCTGCGGCTGCTTCCCCGCCCAGGTGGAGGGCGCGTGTGTTTGGAGCAGCCACATCGGTGCTCAGCCCCGCACCGGTGCTCAGCCTCGCACCCGTGCTCAGCCCCATCGCTCAGCTCCGGGCTCAGAAAGAGGAAGTGCTGGGTAGAGAAAAACACGGTTTCTTTTCAGCCCGTCTCAAAACCCCTTTTAGAGAAAATGCTCCTGTCAAGTTTTATTTCCCGTTGCAAACCACCTTCCACGCTGCCAAGAATTAAGACCAGAAGAGATTAAATACCCGATTATTCTCTTGGGGAGGGAGGGGCGGGGCGGAGAAGGGGGTACCCTCAGTAAACCTTCGATTCAATCGGCTTGTCCTCGTCGCACCGGGGGCCAGCGAGGGCCTGTAGGGCCTGCGATGACGTCACTCGAAGCTTTGGGCCACTCACTCGGGTCTGCGACCCTCCTGCGTGCACCGCCGAGTCCCACCGCCTTGACCTCCTCCCCGTCCTGCCGCACGTCTGCGACTTGCCCCAGAGCCGTCGGCGAGGCAGCCTCTGGAAGGTGCGGGCCACCATTTTGAGCAGGAGGTTCACATGCAAACCAAAGCTTTTGGGGCCTTGCCTCTGTCCCCAGGGGCGAGACTTGGGGAGGCTCTGGGTCCACAGAAGTGCTTTGCGCGTGCTTTGCGCGGAAATGCAAGCCCCGTGCAGCCTCAAAACCCCTCGCAGAAGTTTGAACATCTCGGACACGCGGTGTGGTTCTTTCTCGCGAGTAGACCCAGCTTTTCAACCGTACAGAAATGAAATCAACTGTGGCAAGGCCTTGGCTGCTTTCACGGAGACATTTTCTGCGCAAGCATCTTCTCTTAATTAAAAAATAAAATATTTTAAATAGCAGGCACCTCTCAGGCATTCGTCGGCTCTAGATAGACTCGTGAGGATTTCGTGGTTATTCTCATAAAGAATGAAGCCGGATTTTATTTACCAGGCGGCCGAGCAGATGAAAACTTAATTAGCGTGGCTGTCTAAAACCTAGGCAGGCATAAATCTCTCCAGGCCTTTTGGATAAGGCTGCATCTTTGCTTATGAAAAATGGGATGCGAAAATCTCGCTGCACATTTCTCTGGTTCTCCAGGTCTTGGGCTGCTAGGGCTGCTGACACGCATTCGATCAAGTTTAAAGGAATGCGCATAAATCAGCAATCCCCTAGCGTCTCCTCTGTAGAGGTCCGCAAATCCAAAAGGGCGCCTCTGAACCCCAGTCTGGGGATTAGTAGTCACGGGCAACCTTCCTCACAGCTCCTAAACCCAGGAATTCAGGGAGAGGAAGCGGGATGCTGCACCTCCACCCAGCCTACCAAACACTCACAGCAGCAAAGTAATCTGCTCTTATCGAGTGAGACAGTAACTGGCCATTACTCCCGCGCACAAATATGTCATCCATGGCTGAATTTCACTGCCTCCTGGTGACTCTCCAACAAAACATTTCAATTAGGTTGAATTTTTTAAATGAATAATTTTCTTCATTTTTCTTTAAGATTTTTCCCTTCTTAAATTAAAAAAATTTAAATGGAAGGGTTCAGCCCAGCATCAGGCATAAATAGCAGTGAAATGCAGTGACATTTTACAATCATCCACTTAAAGTAACTCAATAAATTTGACAGTATTAAGAGCAAATGGAAAAGGTCATTTTAAAAAGTCCTACATTTCTAATTTTTTATTCCAGAAGTTTCCTTTTTAAAAACAAAATAGTTGAATAGGTTTTTTTTTTTTTTTTAATGTCACTGTCCATAGACAGTGTCTGCCATTATTTCTATTTTTCAGGAGGAGGAGGAGGCCTGTGTCCTGGATGTCTTTGTTCTAAAGGTTTTTAGGTTGCTTACTATTTAGGCTCTATTTAGTCATCCTAATCCATGCCCACTGCAGCTAATCTGATAAATCCGTGGACATTTTAAATAAGGGAGTTAGGTGAGCTTGACACTATCAACAACCAGTTTAGAACTACTGGAGGGGGGGTGGCTAACATATTTTCTAGGGGGGAGGGAGGGAAACAGGAAGGGAGGAGAGAGAGAGAGAGAGAGAGAGAGAGAGAGAGAGAGAGACTACTACTTTACCCAGGGCTCCTGCTGTAGTGGTGGCTTTCAAAAGGGGCAGTGTTCCATCTGTAGAGCTGCTGTTGGCCTTCTTCCTAGGCCCGAGGCTCAGAATATTTCTTACATCTAAAGAAAAATATCTCCCTTCAACAGAAGAGTCCCCTTTGGAGCTGTTCATAAACATAGTATTTGATCCAACTTGGAGGGGAATTTCCAATACTTTAAACATTTTGGAGAAAGTTGTTACTTTGCTTGATGGCACTTCACGGAGAAATGGAGTTGTGGAACAAGAGGTGGGGAGGTGAATCTGAAGCAGTATTTTCATTTGTGTCCACAAATGGAGTGAAAATCCCGAGAGCAGCAAAATATGATTGCAATTCACAAGACCATCTGACATATATGTTTCTGGCTCATCCTTTGTTGAAACAGCTTTATATTCTTTCCATAATTCTTCATCTATAAAGATATAAAGAAGTTCTCAGTCTTCAGGTGACGTTGAGGATGGTGCCATCAGCCAGGTTTGTAACCAGCCAATATTATTTTCCATCAAACGATTAATCCAGGTCCCCCATTCACTATTACTTTCCTCTAATGTAAAGACAGAATCAATCTGCATCTGGAAATTCTGCATCCCAAGGCTAGTAGTTGCACCAACATTTTAATACATGTGTGCACAGCATGGACTGGACAAAAAACACATTACCCTATGTGTATATTAAATACATAAACATAGAAATGGATTATTTATGACTCTGAACATAGCATCTGATGTGTTGTTAGGGGTCAATAAACAGTAGATATAATACAGATTATTAATATAGTTTTGATGGTGATTGTTAATATTAAACATATTTATTTCTCCCACAAATCAAATGGTAGATTTGCAAGCATCAATATAAGATTGCACACCACCCTGGAGTGGGAGGTACTCAGCTCTGAGCTATCCAGGATCATTCTCCTTCTGCATCCATATTACGGCCATTTTGTAGATGAGATATTTAAGTTCTCCTACTGGCCTCTCAAGAGGTGGATTTCTCTGAATTTCTGAAATGTAATTCTAGAACTCTAGAGTTAGGGAGGTATCTGAAACTTTTTATTTGCCGTAAAGACTACCAGATAGTTCTAATTAGGGTAGTAGACCACCTTGGAGGGCGAGGGCCAGGAAGGAATGGTTATTTAAGAACACCTCTTGGACTGTAACAAAAAATATACAGCTTTAAAACACATCTGAAGAAATCTGATGCAGAGTGAGCCACTGTGAGGACAAATCAAACTCGCCCATTAAAGAAAAGGAAAAAAACTTCACTGTGTAAAGGAAATTCTGTACCTCAACTCTAGAAATCACCATAAATTACAATATTGTCAGTCACCAGCAATTAATACTGTATCTGTACAAATCCTACAATTATACATACAAGCACACACAAGCACTGATATGCAAAAGTATACCTGTATAAACATATTATATATTCAAATATATACAGGTACATGTATAGTTTACATATATTCAAATTTTCTCAATTTAGAACCAAAAAAGAATGAGTTCTAAAATCTCTAAAACAAGTCAAGGAAGGAGGTTAAGGAGCTCAATTCCTTAGAAGCTGAAGAATTACAAGGAGGCTTGTCAACACGAGGTGGCGCCCTTGATCTACTAATCCAGCGGAGGCCAATTCATGAGCTGTCAAAAGTCAAGGTCACAAATTGTCTTTTTTCATCAAGGTCAAGGTTTAAGGCCTTTCCTAGTCCTGTCATTTCAACAAATATCAAAACCTGCCCTTTCAGTCACATTCAGACCCAACAGCAGATTTTAAAATACGACAGCCTAGGCATTGCTGATACGGAGCAACTGGTTTTCATTTTCCATAGGGAGCCTGGGAACTTACACTGTCTCTTCCTCCTTTCTTTTCATTCCCTTTCAGAATACCTGGCAATTTCTTCTCCTTGAAGCGCTTACCATTTGCACGATTTTGGTTATGAGATCAATCCCTTTTCTTAAAAAAAAAAATAGAAAAAAGGTCTGAATAATAATGGAAAAGAGTGGTCCTCGGTTCGCACAAGACCAACCTGCTCATTTTCTCTTCGTGCAGTGCAGTTTAGCATAGAAAAGTAATGAGTATTTCCTTGAGACTGTAATGGCAGTGATTCTTTTATTAACAGAATTAATACCACTATACCACTATCTACAGGTCTAATTTTTCATTTTTAGTAGAAATATTTAAAAAGCAAGTGCACAAATACATTTTCACAGTGTGCTGAATGTCTTTATTTACAAGATAGCATTTATAGTGAATATGAACAAAACGAATGTGTGAATTGAAATTACTGCTTGATTAAAAATGTGCTGTGAAGACGAATCCCTAAGCTTTCTAATGCAGTCTCATAACACAATAAACAAGAAAAAATACTAATCCTTTAATAGATTAAAATATAAAATGTAGACATCTAAATATTTTGGGAGGATGGGTTTCCATTTTGAGTTTTCTAAAAAAGTTAAAGAGGAAAGTGATCTCTCTAGTAAAATGTTTAACAAGTATGGAAAACGCCAATTTAAATTTAAAAAAAAAGAATATGTTTCAGGTGAAGTCTGTCATATTTGGGTGGGACCATCTGGGAGGTGGGAATTCTGAGGGTCCTCTGGTGAGACTGAAACACTTCAAAAAACATATTCCAAATCCCATGAAAAATAGCTCTGATACTGGGGCAGTCCAAATGCCACAATCATGCTTGTTATAACCAATTGAAGGTTATTTTCAGAAGTTTGTTACCGACACCAGGGTTCACTTATATCCTCAAAGATTTGGCTGGACGTATTTAATATCAAGGCAAATGATCTTTGGAAGAGTTTTCTCCTTTGAGTGCCAGATCAAAATTTCAGTGCCTTCTCTTTTCCCTCTAAACCTATGACACATTTTTCAGAAGATACAATGATAGGGATTTCACTAAGGTTTACCTGAGTGGGCTCTTAACATGCAAACAGGATGGCCAGGGACAAGCAGATGATTAAAACAGAATTTTGCTTTTGAAACCAGTTTTCAGAGTGTTACCATCTAACATAGTATCCTAAAACATAACGGTCACATAAATACTTACAAGATTTCAGTAAATGCGTAATTTATCTGAAATTGTGTGTTTAGGGGTTGACGAGGTGACTCTATAGAGTTTGTCATTTAACGGTGGGGTTGTCGGGAGAACTGGCAATCTTTACCATTTCTTAAGGTTTTGGGTTTTTTTTTAAGTTGCAGATTCCATTAAAGAGAAAGAGATTTCCCCCTTAGGAGTGCAAAATGTCAGTGTGTCTCTTTCCAATTCTTCAGTTATTATTAAACATTATTATCATTATCTGGGCAAAGCAATGAGTTCTGAAGCATTTCTTCAAGTGCCCTCTGCTGCACCTTTTAATCCATTAACTAGTGGTCTTCAACTTATTGATGACTTTTTTCTCTTTGACCCTCCTGTTCTGGAACCAGATTGTGACCTGTCTCTCAGAGAGGTTCGTTGTGGCTGATATCCTTCTCCGTTTGTCCTTGGTAATGAATTTGTTCGTAGCATATTCCCGTTCCAGTTCTTTCAATTGAACCTTAGTGTAAGGCACCCGCTTCTTTCTCCCCCTCCTATAGGAGCTGGCATCTGAGGGATGGGAGACGACGTCTGTAAGATAAGGGAGAAGGAAAGTTACTCAAGGAGCCGACCTGAGCGGGGGGGATGGTGGGGGCACATGCTACAGTTCCATCTGAGCCACCCGCCTTGAAGCGCCGGGCAGCTCTTTGCCACGCGCTGAACAACCCGGCCTTCTGCCGCAGCCTGGGGCGTTTAGTGGGGAGCATAGCTAGTTTTGCACTGAAATGCAAACGCCCAGACTTCCAGTGACCACCTCAATCGGGTTATCCTGTGTGTATAGAGCTCCTTGGTCGCTTGGCCCAGCGGTCCACGCCTTAGCACTCAACAGGGCACTGCACTCTACAGTCTGGCTCCTCTCAGCTTGCCCTATGCCCTGACATTCAATGCTTCTCCAACGAAGCCATTTTTCAGAGAAAGATCCAGACAAATATCAAGTCAACCTCTCATCCTTGAGTCAGTTGTCAAGGGGTTTCGAGGGTCGGGAGCAGAGGAACAAGGAGGCTGCCTGGGTTAGAACCCACAAGCTCCCTCCCAGCCGCCCCTCTCCCAAGTAAGGCCGGGGACCAGCGCAATTTAGGGCAGAGTGGACAGCGCCAGCCAGCTGGGGTCGGGCTCCCAGGGGTGCAGAACTGCTAGACAGGACAGGATAGGGAAAGTGCACGGGGGACACCCGAGGAGAAGTTGGAGAAGAGCCGGAAGACTGAGGCTGGAAAGGGGGCGCCATTTACCGGGCAGAGTGGACTTCCAGAGGTGGGGAGGCTGCGTCTGCTCTTTGGGGCAGTACATTTGGCTGTTCCAGCCGTTGGGCAGCGCCCAGGGCTGGTAGCTTTCCATGGGTAGACCCAGGGGCTCGTGGCGCGACTCCCCTGGGCCCCCGAGCCCGGGTACCACCGGCATATCCAGGTAGCCAGGCACAGGCTGATGGTGGTGGTAAGGCCCGGCTGCGTAGCCCTGGTGGTAGAAGGCAAACTCCTTAGCGCGGGAGCTGAACTCCTCGGCCGCAGGGCCGGCGGTGTCCATGTATTTGTCCGCGAAGGCGGCGGCCGCGGCCGAGGCGGGCTGCGCGCAGGACTTGATGGCGTTGGGGTGCGGGCCCATGCGGGCGCACGGGTAGTAGCCGCTGCCGAAATAGCCGTAGGGCAGAGCTGCCGGCCCCGACGAGCTCTGGGCGGCGGCGGAGCAGGGGCTGCACTGCTTGGCGGCCTCGGCGCCCGCGGGCCCCGCCGGCCCCGGACCTCCCGAGGACGACGCGGCGGCGGCAGCGGCGGCTGCGGCGGCGGCGGCGGCGGCGGCGGCCGCGGCGGACTGGGGCGCCTCCCCGGCCGCACTGCTGTAGGCAGCCGCGGCGCCGGGCGCCAGGGGCGCGGGGTGCGCCATCAGGTTGCGGCACTGGTTGGCCGCTGCAGCTGCGGCTGCCGCCGCCGCCGCTGCCACCGAGAAGTTGCCTCCCGCGGCCGCGGCAGCCGGGTGGGGGAAGCCCCCGCCCCCGGCCCCGGCAGCAGCCGCCGCTGCCGCCGCCGCCGCCGCCGCCGCCGCCCCTTCCATGTTCTTGTTGAGCTCGTCGGCCACCAGGCCGCCGCCGTTGTCGTAGAGGAACATGACGGTGGGCTCGATCCAGCGGGGGTGGAGGAGCACGGAGGCTGTCATAGCCCGAGCCGCATGGAGAAGACCCCAGTGGCGCTGTTTTAAAAAGCCCCTAAGAAGTGAAGAGAGCTCGGCGCGGGGCCGGGGCCCGAGCGAGGGGGGCGGATCGCGCCCCGCGGGGTCGCGCCAGGCGGCCGCCCATTGGCCCGCCCCCCGCTCCGCCCCCGGCGTATGCAAAGCGGGCGGCTCCCAACTGGGCTCCGAGGAGCACCCAGCGATCCCGCCGCCGCCCGCGCCGTCCCCAGCGCCAGCGCCTGTACCCGCCGCGCGGCCGCGCATCATTCACCCACGGAGGAGGCGGGGGACGCGCGCGGGTGGGGCTGGGAGGGAAGGGCGCGCGCCTTGCTGCACCCATTCCCTCCGCTGATGCCACTGGGGACCTGGCAGCGCCAGGAGCCTGGGAGGGGCGGTGGGGTTGCGCCCTCAGGTCGAGGGACAATTCAGAGAAATCCTCCAGTGGTCAGGGATGAAAGACTGACTTGGACCGGAGCAGCCTAGCTCAGGCTGATGTGAGGGGCCTCTGGTCTGTTTTCTCTCCAGGCATAGAGGCATCTTTCTTCTGAGAGACCTTACGACGGTACCAGAGATTTCAGCTAAGACAACGTCGAGATTTGGCTTTTTTCTCCTCCTCCTCCCTTCTAATCCTCCTCCTCCTTCTATTTCTTCTTCTTCTTCTTCTTCTTCTTCTTCTTCTTCTTCTTCTTCTTCTTCTTCTTCTTCTTCCCTCCCCCTCCTCCTCCTCCTCCTCCTCCTCCTCCTCCTCCTCCTCCTCCTCCTCCTCCTCCTTGGCAAAGCTCTTGTTTCCTGTCAGTTCCAGCGGGGACGTCTGGCACATGACTCCCAGGACATTCCGTTGGAAGCTTGGGCCGCATTTAGGAGCTCTCTTCTCTGTCCAATTCAATTTCAATTAGGCCCATATACTCAGAACAACTAATCGCCTCTCTCTCTCTCTCTCTCTCTCTCTCTCTCTCTCTCTCTCTCACACACACACACACACACACACACACACAAGTGTACACTGATGCACACAGCCACATTCACCCACTTATATGTACAGCTTTCTATTCACTGTAACCGGCAACTATTCTTCCTGGGGGCTCCAGAGGCTTTGAGATGAAGAAAGCACCATTCACTCGTGCTCCAGTCTCATCAGTCCGGCTGGCTTCTCCTGAAGGGCCTTAAGAGGAAGAGGGCCCAGCTGCACTGCTGGCCCGGACTCCAACCTCAGTTCTGCGGCCTCTTACAAGCTACTCCATAGAGTTGGACCTGACTCTCCAGACATCTGGGAACCCACTATTGCATTCCATTTGGGGAAAGGAGAAAGGGACTCTTTGGGATCATTTCATGCCTGTCCTCCAAGTAGGAGCTCAGCCTGCAGAGGGGGCCTGGTGCCCAAGAACCAGTCTGAGTAGTCATTCCTCTGTGCTTGGGTAGTTTGACCCTTTACACAGTGGGGTGATGCCACTAGAAGAGCCAAGGAGCAAAACTTCTGGTAGCCATAGTGTTTTGGTGAGGGATTCTGGGGGTCCTGCCACTTTAGGACCACATATTTCTACTTCTAATTGTGCAGCTGTGGCCTGGTCAGATGCCCAGAGGGGAGCAAGAGGTCAAAGTGAAAGTGGGTGTATTTTGCAGCATAGTCAAGGCAGTGTTCTGTACTCTCTTTGGTCTGAGGCACTCTGCTGAACAGCTAGCTAGTCGTGGAATTTCCCTCCCGTCCCAGCTAAGCTCAGAGCACTTCACTATCATGTGTTCTCTAAGCCCCCTGGGCTTCCGGAAGGGTCCGGACCAATAAGACTAGTCTCAGGCTTTTATCTGCCCAGATTCTGGGTTTGCCCTGACCAATGTAAGTGTCGCCCAATAAAACCTTCTCTGACCCCCACATCAGGTTCTCCCCCACACCCAATGCCCTTTTCCTGCTGACTTTTTAGCAGTCCTGGGTAAATATTGATTTGCCCCCAGTTTACCTTCTTACTGACTGGCCATTTGCAGGCTAAGAAACCAACCTCTGTGAAGATTTGATTTTTGTGTTATTTCCGAGCCCTCTTCTACCCCCCCCCACACTCCTTCCTCCCTCTAAGTGGCATTGTAAAACTAGCAGTGACAAAGAGACAAAGTAGGGTTTGCGGCTCCAGTTCCTGGAGACTTGAGGGCAGTTTTACATACAGGTCAGACACGGCTGGAGGCCAAGGTCAAGTTGAAAGTTGCAGTTTAGTCAGCGTGAGAAAAAGGGCAATGAAAGCATGGAGACTAGAGCAGCTGCAAAAGGCCCATCGCCCACCTCCCCCCATCTCGATTCCCCTTTCCTTTGGAGTTCTGGTTTCTGGTTGTCTCCCCACACAGCATCAATTTTTTGCTCTTTGTAGAGTTTTAGGGGTGGGCGGCATTCACGGACTGACTCTTCTCTGCAGCCAGCCTTGCTCTTAGCTGGGTTTTCCAGCCTCTGCAGTTTTCCAGCTAGACTCAGAAAAACGAAAATACAGCTTGGGAAGCCCCCACCAGCGGATACTCTGTGCCAGTTCACCCTGCCAGTGGCGGCACTGCTGGTGCACACAGCAGCCAAGGCCAGCTCCACAGTCTACCCTCCCCCTCCCATTTCACTGGAACCGGGAGCCCTGCGTTCAGAGGAAGGACCTCTGCTCTACAGACTGCCAAAGTTCGCTGGGTTCCTCCACTCCAAAAATGGTGAGACAGGATCTCATCTTGACCACAGAGGAGGCCACAAGCAGGTTTGTCTGGGAAGAATGGAGCGGGATGGGGGCAGAAGGAAGGCTTTGGGTTGCGTCTTGAACTCACTGGGCTTTGCTCCCTACACGTGGCACCCCAGTCAGGGAAGGGCTTAGAGCCTGAATTATTTAGATTTATGACTCATCATTTAAAAAAAAAAAGCTCTCACAACACTGTTACTTAGAGAGAGGCAGCCTCCTTTCCCCTTCTCGTCTTAGATCTCGATGTATTGATGTGAATTTTTTACCCTTCGATGGCGTCTTGGTATGTCTTCACTATCTTTAAATGCCTGCGTGTCCTGTTAGATACTGAGTACAGGCACCACTGGGAATGTTTTCTAGAATTAGATTGAGCTCTAAGAATAACTTAGGGTCTGACTTTCTAGAATTTCTATTCACTTTGAAGCAAGAATAATCCCTCTGCCTCAGTCAGAGATTCACCAATCTCAGTCAGAGATTCACTAATCTCAGTCAGAGATTCACTAATGGTTTAAAATGCAATTTCTTCTCCAGGGAGCAACCAGACTGGCTCGATAGATATATGCGTGTGTGTGTGTGTGTGTGTGTGTGTGTGTGTGTGTGTGATTACAGGGCAGTGAAGACTGGTGTGTGCTCTTGGAAAGCAAGCATAGTCTCTTCCAGCATTCTTCTCCTTTCCCAAAGGCACGGACAAAATTTGCTTGCTTGCCTAACTAGTAGAGCCTGACTCTCTTGAGTTTTTTTTGTCCCCTACACAAAAAGAATCCTGAAGGATTCTTATAAGATTTTGGAGAAGCATCACCACTTAACAATTTTATATTCACATTCCCCATGGATTAGGAAAGAGAAGTCAGGAAACCAACGGGACCTCCAGGCAGCAGTGGCCATTTGAGCCAAGTTCAGGGTTAGGGCTGGGGGTGGAGGTAGGAGAGGCTTCAGTTACTTCCCAAGCTTTGCCTGATGCACACAGATTTCTCTAAAGAAGTTTCAAGAGGGAAGCATGTGCGGAACCTTAGGGCTGTGGTTGCAGCCTGGCCTTTGTTCAAGCAGTTTCCAGAACCTTCTCCCTACTCCCAAACGCCTTGGCTTTTTACTGAAGCAAATCAGGGTGTCCGTAGGGTTTAGCAGCCCTCTAGCATCCCACTTCAGTCATTGGCTACCTTTTTCTTGAAGAAGGACTCCCTGCCAAGCAGGGCTATGGGATCCTGGGCTCCCAGGGTTGAAAAGAAAAGGACAAAGGAAAACAGGTTCTAATCGAATTTGATTTTCATTAGCAAATGAAATTTACCTGCTCTCACTTTAACCCAGAAGAGGCTGTCAAGCACTGTTCCCTGAAACTACTTTGTAAGGATCCAGCATTAGGATGAACATCCTTGGGTTGGTTTTAAAGACACTTTTGTGTTTCAGGATATTCATGTGTTTCTAATGTATCCAAGCAGCATTATGAGCCCCATTGGCAGGACATCTTAACCCTCTCACTTCCATCCCAGGCCAGCTGGGGGCAAAGAGATAATGGCAAAGGAAGAAAGCTGGGGTGGTAGGGGCCGAGGGGTCTAGGAGAGAGAAAGGGGAAGAGAGAAGAGAGAAGGTAGCACTTCCAAATTTTCTCTGGAGCAGACAGGGAAAGGAACAGGAGAAGAACCCGGCTTTTGAGGGTCCTCACTCCAGAAGGCACAAGGATGAAATTAATGCCCTCTTTTCTTAAAGGGAAAGGGTTGGTTCTGAATTCTGGGCTGGCCAGTGGGCAGGGAAATGGTACATCTTGAGTCACTCATTTGAGCTTTTGTTCTAGTTTTTTTTTTTTTTTTCTTTCTTTCTTCTATTTGAGGCAGTAATGAGACTTGGAAAAGCTTGGTGCTGTGGGGGATTATTTTGGAGCATGGGAAACCACTTTATGCTATGGTGTCCAAATGCTTACACTTGAAAGTGGACATGCAAGGTGGAGGAAGAAAATCACAGACTTTGCCCTTACGACCCTCTCAGGGTGAATTTTGAGAACAGCAAATTGCTGGAGAAGCAGCTTACCCACTCCCTGCCAGGTTGGACCAGGTACCAAGAAGCCACCCAGGGCTGAGCCTTCAGGAAGGATGACCGAAACCCAGAGAAAATCTCAGTTCCATTGCTGTTCTGTACTGTTTGCTGCGGAGATCCAGATAAAAAAGTAGACCGCCTCCTCCATTTTAGAACAACCAGCCGCAGGTCTTTCCGGCAAGGAGGTCTTCTTGTGTGGCTGTGGCCAGTCGCACCCGTGCACATGCACGGCATGGTTGTTGCAAGTTTGGGGTGAGTGGGCCTGAGAGATTCTGAAGCCAGGGCTTTAGGTCATGTGGTGGTGGGAGCACTCTCTGTCTCGACGGGCGTCATCTCTCTGCTCCTCACCGGATCTAGAAACAGCCTTTGCCTAAAGGACTCAAACGTGCATAGGAAGCACAGGGAACGGGTTTCTGGAAATAAAAGTTCATCCTGAAGGAGAAAGCTCCTTCTCACAGTGAATGGGAGGAGGACGAGCCAGGGCACCAGCCTGCAGGATACTGGAGGCCCAAGTCACCCTGGGAGTGAGCTCTCAGGTACCCACCCCAGGCACAGGCAGAACGAGGTACTCCTGGCATCCCGATTCGTGAGAGCTGCCACGTGAGAAGGACATGGAGTACCTGAGGCCCACTGTCCCTTCACTGCCTGAAAGGAATCCTACCACCAGCCCCTACCCCCAACCCTTAGGTTGATGCTCACGCCCGCTACAAAACAGGAAACCAGCGCCCGGCTGTGGATTCTTTATGTCAACAAATACACTGGAAGACATTGGAGAGTTTGAAGGAAGTAGGGGGTTTGCACGTAAGCCTGATCCTGCCGGGCTACGTCCTTCTCGAAGAGAAATTAGCTTGGGCTGCCGGCCTGGAGGCCTGGACCCAAGGGAATCTATCTCTATAAGGACCTGTCCCACACCCCTGATCCGGCGGTGAATTAATACACAAAACAAGGAAGGGAAACTCGCCAGCACTGAGGAATGGGAAACTCAGGACCCCTTTAAGTACTCACTGAGGTGTAAGCAGATTTTTACAGGCAAGCTATGTATTATAATCATAACGATGTGTGTGCTTTCATATGCACACGCCAAACATACACACAAATGCACAAGCAGTAAATGCACACCTAATAGCTTGTAGGTGAAATACAGCCATTATACCAAATGGTAAGGAAAAAAGTTCACCTTGTCAGATCAGCGGGGTAAGTGGTACATCTTTCCTTTTACCGTCGCTGTCCAGTCCCTCCTTGCAGCTTTGTATGTACACCTGTTCTTTGTGGAAAGTTGGCCAATGATCAGCACTTACCTGGTTCAGATGTCTTTCCCTAAAGCTTCTGGCTAGCTCTGGGCGCCCCCAAGGAGCAGCCTCAAGGTTGAGATTCTGCTCAGGGAGCACCAATGTCTTTGTCCTCAAGACTCAAGCCCATTGCTCCGGGAAATGAAGCCGGTCAATAAAAACTTTTGATATTAGTTTTTATGGGTATTTACACTCTGGTGAGGGGAGCTGGGTAAAGAATTAATCAGCCCCCAACTTTGGGTTTGGATACTCATTTTATGGGTTGAGAAAAGAAGCTTGCCGGAAAGAAACGTGGAGAGAAGGCAGAGAGACACGGAACCTTGCAGGGTCTTTTTCTGTTCCTGGAAACTAAAGATTAAGCGGGAAATTTTAGGTCCTATCCAAAAGGCCGCTTTCGCTCCCTCCCTTGCAGGGAAAAATTTCTACCTTTGTTTAACAGAACTAGAAAATATTTTCATGTAATTTCCCGAATACATACAAAAGTGTAACAAACCAAACCGCCCTGTGCCCCCTGTGACATCCATTATTTTTTATCTTTCATTCTTTTAAAAATATATATTTTTTTTGGTCTTTTCGAGACAGGGTCTCCCTGTAGCCCCAGCTATCCTGGAACTCACTCTGTAGACCAGGCTGGCCTTGAACTCACAAAGATCTGCCTGCCTCTGCCTCCCGAGTGCTGGGATTAAAGGCATGTGCCACCACGCCTGGCTTTAAAAATATTTTAAATTAAAATAAATCCCAGACATCAAATCATTTCACTCTCAATACAAGGTTTTGAGGATATTTCAAGATTGAAAGAAAAGACCTGAATTATTTCAATTGCAATGTAGAAAGAACTTTAGGTTTTATTCACCAAGAAAAAAAATCTGGACCAAAGAGATTTGGAATGTGATTACATCCTTTTAGAAATTTTATGTATCGTTTTAATAAAAGTTACACATCCATGACGGAGATTTATATTTCCCTTTACTATGAACAAATCATGCTTTAACCAAAGATTTCTGTTGTTTCATCTATATTTGGGGAGGGAAAGGATGGGAGCCACGCTCCAGTCCTATCCTTGTTCTAAATTGACACACATTCACTTAGTGAGCAAATGACCATTTCCTATTTCAACACATTTCCTTCCCTCAAAGAAACCTCAAAGAAATTCTAATGATTAAACTAAGAAGAGAAATTTGTATCAGATTGATATAAAAGTGATAATGGTTTTCCAAAAAGAAGAGTAGTTCTGTGTATTCTTAAAAAGCTCCTTCTACGGCAAGAAATTAAAAAAAATAGTGAATAAAGGCATTGCGGGTTTGTTTTAATTCTGTGGTCTATTTGACAATGAGTTCAGAAAACTCCAAAGTTGATTTAACTAAAAGTCTTGGCAACTTTAGAAACCAAAAGGGCAAAACCAAATAATAGAAACTCTTGAATTTGATGAATTATATACCCAGCAGCAACTTAATAAGGTGTAACCCCTATTCAGTTCAACTCTTTTCCATGGCAGAGTGTAGGGTTGCTTATGATTCTTTAATTGCCTTTTTATTTTTGGAGTTGTTAAATATCTGGGATGATTTTGCAGTAAGCATATATAATTGGAAAGAGCCATTTGACCAAACTCATAAAGGATGTGTAAATTAAATAGGAGAATTTATGTGCATCTACTTTATATCAGTTTCTAACAATGCCAATTGTATGTGGCAAAAGCCCCTTAAGGCTACTCTCGCATTCCCCCCTCCCCCCCCCACTGCAGCCCAGGGGTTCTAGCAAATCCATTCCTATGTGGCTTAAACAGCACAGTAGCTGGGAAGGGTTTACTAAGTTTCCTGATCCCGGGATGGGGTTCACCACCGCTGGGGTGAAGGTTTTGGGTCAAGGTCAGGGTGGAGACTGCAGAATTAAGTATCAAAGATTTGGAAGAAAAGGGAAAAGGAAAAAGAGACAGTACAGGCAAGCTGGGAGACAGAGGAAGGGAGGAGAAAAAGAAACAATGAAGACCTAAGTAATTCCCAACAGAACTTTTAACCCAAGAGAGGCCTGTGTTCTAAAAATTACGCGGAAGCTCGATCTTGGAAACAAACTCTTTTCAGAAACTGGCTGTATGTTAGCCCACCCTGCTCCCACCCACCAAGGCCCCGGTTGCAGCATAGGCTGCAAGCTCTCTGTAGTTTCTCTAGTTACACAAAATTAACTTGAACTTTAAGAACCTGGTTAGGATCCAGAGTTAAATTCAAAACTGAGCTTCTGCCTGTCCATAGAGGGTCCAAACGAGTAAATTCTAGCCTGCACCTGCTTTGGAGGCATAGATCAGTCACTGAGTTAGGAACAACTTCTCGAGCCTGCTAGCAATTACGTGCTCTCAGGCACTTTTAAAAAGGCCATATTTCTTTACATTTTTAGGATCTAATGTGAGGTTATGTCAGGTCATGGGACCCTCGGCTGGTGCAAAGTAATTTGATGTCACTGAGAGCAAGCAGACTCATTTGTCACCCTAGGAAGTCGCTACAGCTTGTGCTGGGAGGAGACAGTGTGGTGTATGTGATGGTGTGTTTGAGTGGAATCAAGTCAGGAGTTGAGTGGGAATCTACTCAGATGGGCTAGGATGGGGGCTTTCCAGGTAATGTACAAGGTTGGGACCAGTGTGTGGTGCTGAAAGGTGCTGAGTAGCAGTCAGTTCATTTGAACTCAGCATGGCACCTTCTGGGCTTCTGGCCCTTGGATCTTGGGTTCATTTGCAATCCAGATCTCAGGTTTTCATTCTCTGAAGTTAAATCTTGTTAACCAAGTTGCAGTCCTTGCTCCCATCCCCCATCCAGTGCTGCTTCAGTAGTCTGTAGCTGATTCAATAAAACCTAAAGGAGTTTCCTATCTTAAGGAATAAATTCCATTCAACCAATAGGTGACAAAGGGTGGGGTGTGGACAGAGACAACCATGGACCCTGTAGTCTTTGAAGGATGCACCTCCAGAATGAGGCAAGCTGGCCGAAGTCTCTGAAGAGCTTTAACTCATCCCCCCCCAATTATCTCAATTCACTATTTCCAATTTTTAACTTTTATTTTATTTGAGAGACAGGGTCTCCCTGTAGCCCCAGCTGGAACTCACTTTTTGAGAAGATGGCCTCCATCTCACAAAGATCCTGATTCCCCCCACCTCAGGTGCTAGGATTAAAGATGTACACCACCATGTCCAGCTTCAATTTTTAATTTATTTTAATTTCTTTTTGTTAGGCTGGGTCTGGGAGTAGAGAAAAAAAAAAATAGCAGGGTTCCCTAAATCTGTTTTTTTTTTTTTTCAGAGTCAAGGAGACAAGGAGATTCCAATCCTGGGGAGTAGGGATAGGTGTGGAGAAGGCAACTTGATGGAAAATGCAAAAAGATATGAAGTCATGTCCCCAAACTGTGGGCAGTCCTAGCCTTGATAAGGAACAGGTACAGGACAAATCAAGGAGGTCCTCCTACAGAGGGCATCTCTGTGCTGCCATCTTGCCCCTTGCACCCTTCACCCCCAGAAGGCCCGATAATTCTATCAAGCAGAGCTGTGGGCCTCTACTTTGGGGTCCAGTTTTAGCTCCACGATGTTCTAGGACTCATACTTTACAAGGAATATCATAGTACTACTCTTTTCCTGACAGTTCTACATAGTGCTACAGCAAATGGATGGAGAATACTTTTGAATTTAGACCCAGCCAATGTGGTCAGCCTGTTGGCGGCTCAGAAAGATACATCTCCACCCACTTGAAGTAGTGAAACTGGACAGTAGAGAGGCTGCAACCAGCAAGTCTGCAGCATAAGGGGAGACTGGCAGATGTTGTATTAGCCTTAAGGTTCCAGCTGCTGCCAGGGCTCAGGGAAAAAGATAAGAGACAGTGATCCACAAGGGCTTATTTCTGCAAGGTCATTGTAAGACCGTTCCATCCTCCACACAGATTAGGGTCTAGTCTGAGACTTCCGGGTTGGAGGTGGGATGACAAAGCCACCTTCCTTCATACCCTGGGAAACTGGCCTTCTGCCCTCTGCTAACTACCTAGAGGATCCCAGCCCCAAACTGGCAAACTTTCTTGCCTTCTACCTTAAGTGACTTTGTAGCAATCTGTTGGTTTTCAGAACCATGTGTAGACGGTGGAGGGCTCCTCTCGGCACCCGGCCTGGCCCTGGGGTCTTTGACAGTATGCATGCAGCCAGCTAAAGGGCTGCATGGAGAGGCCAACCTTTCTTCTCCTGGTGGTCTCGCACCGCAGCTCTGTCAGTCCAGCCCCTTGGGTGCCGCAACTGACAGGCTCAGAGGATGCTAAGTGGAGGTCGCTGTAGTTGCA
The DNA here is from genome assembly GCA_009823505.1 of Rhizomys pruinosus. NCBI lineage: Eukaryota > Metazoa > Chordata > Mammalia > Rodentia > Spalacidae > Rhizomys > Rhizomys pruinosus. The sequence continues at coordinate 1,852,086 of VZQC01008050.1, read as the reverse complement.
ATCTCTCCCCACTAGATGTCTTCCCAGTTAATCGGAATTGCTAAACGCGCTCTGTCCCAGCGTCTGAGACTCGATTTCCCTGAGCCTCTTTTTGAAGTCTTGAAGTCTGGTGTTTCTCTGTGAAAGCAAACGTTTTCCTTTGTTTCTTATGCAACCCCCCCATCTCGCTCCACTCTCCAAATCCTGGGTCTGAAAGCCAACCAGAATCAAATGCTGGCTCCCTGCCGGCCCGAGTCAGCCGGCTCAGGATCACGCCATTGGAATCTTTTTATGACCTTTGATGTGTTTAAATAACATGGCAAGGCTGAGCACACACCTCGGATTAAACTTTAATCGGCAACAGTCAAGGTCGCCCAGGTGGTAAATGCGTTTCCTGAGACTTCTCCTGGCGGATACTGCAGAGTCCAAGGTCTTGGGGCACAGCTCTGGGCTTCTATCCTGCCCTCTTGCCTCTGCACAGGTCTGGGTGGGGGCGAAAGTGGGGCCACCCCATAGAGCTCCAAAGGAGACTGAGGAAATGGAATCAGAGGTGGACACCCAGGGTGGGCTAATGACCAGAGTAGGTTTTTTTTTGTTTTTTTTTTTTTTATGGCTACTAAGACAGAATAGTTAAAAATTCCAAGAGGTACTTCCAATTTCCCCTCACCTCAGAGAATGCTTGGAGTCCCAAAGTCATGGTCAGTGCCTTGATTATTTCTCCCAGCATGGCTCTGCTTTCAGGCAGGGGGGTGGGTTGTGTCCCTGGTAATGAACGTTAAGACAGCTTAGCTGGCTGTACTGAAGTTTGAAGAGCTCCTTTGCATTAGATCAGGATCTAGAACTTAGGCTACAGTTACAGCTTGGTGGGCCACACAAGGTTAGCTTTTACTTCAGTTTTATCCTGCTGAGTCACTGGGTCTGAATATAACTTTTGAGCCTATACACCTGTCCATGGAGAATTGTCTTAGGCAATATTTAGGAAAATATCCAGAGGCCCAGGGCAGCATGTGGAGTGAAGCCTCTTGCTGTACTTTTAAAAAGCCATCATTGGGGCTGGAGAGATGGCCTAGAGGTTAAGAGCGCGGACTGCTCTTACAGAGGACCCGGGTTCGATCCCCAGCACCCACATGGCGGCCGAGAACCGTCTGGAACTCCAATTCCAGGAGAACTCCAATTCCAGGAGAACTCCAATTCCAGGAGAACTCCAGTTCCAGGGGAATCCGACACCCTCTTCTAACCTCCGCGACATTGCACGACACGGGTGCACAAACTTGCATGCAGACAGTACATTTATATACATACAAAAAAAATTTTTTTTAAAAGCCATCATTAACAGTGACTTCTGAGAATTGGGATCGGAGAGTTGAGGTGGAGAATTCACTTTGTTCGTGTGTATGTGTGTGTGTTTGGGTGTGTGTGGGTGTTGGTTGGTGGAAACACAAGAAATTCTTGTGAGGTGCGTTGACTGCCAATTGAAGTATAATGTGTTGGGATTATATTCTTCGCAAAATAGGCCACTCTAATTACCTGATGGCCAAGTATCCCTTTGAGGACTTTTCTCCCTTGATCAAGCCAGATTTGGATGTAGGGAATTTATTGTACCTCAGGTATTGGGTCTCAGCCTTACCAGCATCAGCTCAGACTCCTACGTCTCAGGAGAGGTGCTCAGGCTTCCCTTTGGGCTTGCCTCTTCACCTGAAAATTAGCAGCCAGCCACAGGCATGAAAAACTTTTGTCCCCAAAATAAATGAAAGCCCCATCTTTAATCCCCACCCCCCAAGTCCTGAGTGCCCGAGTATTTGTAGGCAAGATCGCTATGGCTCCTGTAGATCAGAGGCACTTAAAGCTCACACAGAGAGAAAAGTCAGTATCCTTTATACATATTTGTTTTACCAATTTTTAATCAGTACTGTGGATTGAACACACATGGATTGAGTGGAAGGCCTTCCTTGTGTCTGCTACCCAAGTGCTACACTACTGAACTACACCTCCAATGGATAGTTTAATTCTTTTCTCTGAGGACAAGAAGCTCCACATACTAGACTAGGGTTCTGACCCGTTGAGTTGGAGACAGTATTATCATAGTCTAAAGTTAGTTTAAAATTTTCTTCGAGGAAAATTCTGGGGGCTAGTAATACACTATACCTTGATCTTTGTAGTAGTTCCACAAGCGTATACATATATAAAAATTCAGTGAGCTAGGAGCTTGAGATTTGTATACTTGGCTATATGGAAGTTATACAGCAATAAAAAAAAATTTAAGTGCTTCCTTATAACGACCTGTGAAGTAGGTCCCGGGGTTATTATAATCATCTCCATTTTACAGACCCAGGCAACCAAGACTCAAGGGAAGCTAGAGAGTCCCAGACCTCTGTGGAGGAAAATAGCACCTAAGGTGATTCCTCCCCAGTCTTGCTGCTTCCCAAAGGCCCAGCTCTTTCTACTCTAGCAGATTTCCCAGGTAGAAGACTGCAGTCTAGAGACTGGATTTGCACAGATAATCTGTCCCCTCTTCAAATTTTTGAATCTTTGGGCAGGGAGAGGATGGAGATGGCTGGGTGCCTGGAGCTACTGGGTCCAGACGGCCCCATTTGCAGCCTCTAACGATGAAGCCTCCTGGGCACAGAATGCATTTGCTCTGCTTAGGCTTGTGTGGTGGCGTCATGGAGACCTTACCTGACCAGCCTCTCTCTCTCTCCAGCTGCTTCCCACCGCCCCTACTCTGCCACCGTTTTTTTTTTTTTTCCAAAAAACGCTACCGAGAGATTAGGTGAAGGGCGCTCTGAAATAACGGTGGCCGTGACAGTATGAACGAGGACATAGAAAGCGTTTGTTATTTATTCCAGTCACAGTCGCTAAAGGCTTCCAAAAATATAGAGCCGAGATATTTTATTGTCCTGCCTGTCTGCAGCCTGTAATTATGCGTTCAAGATGTTTAATGTGTGCAAATGCATTAGCTGCTTTCGCTGGTTGAAAACCTTAGCTGGGGGGCACGGGAGAGACAAGTCTGGAGAGAATTATGTCGTACAGTCGCAAACATTTGCTCTTACTGTAAACGGACAAGCTACCTTTATGAGAACCCAGGAAAAGTTTAAGAATGAGTCGCAACGTGTAAAAAAAGCACATGGGTTTTAGTTGCTTTTGTTTTCTCCCCTCTCCCGGATTGTTCGAAGAGTCTATCTGAGAGGGCGCCGGCAAAGAAAGACTGTGATCCCAGGTGCCTAGGGCCCAGGGACGCCACACCAGCAGAGTGCAGCGACACTGGGAGGGGCTGGGCCTGTGGCGGTGGAGCCCTCCAGGTTTTGGGCAGGTCCCCCCTTGACAAAAGTCAGGCTATTCAGGCCGTTTGGGGTTCTGAGGGGCTCCTAGGCTCTTCTTCACTCCCCTCTTCCACTCCTCACAAAGCGCGCTCTCACTGATCCGAGGTTGCATTAGATTGAAATGCGTCCTCTAGACCAAGGCCTTGCACCAGACAGCAGGTCTCAAAGGCGCGGACCCAGTCTTGCTGGGGTGGGGTGCTGGGTCAGCTTAGCAAGCCTGACCCGGGGTGAACTTGCTATTTCGGGTCCAAGTGCTGCGGGGGCCAGGCGGACAGCTGGTATGGGGGGACCCTCCACCTCCATCCCCGGGCCAGCACGTCCTCACCCTGGACAGGTCAACCTCCTACTCTCCTAGTGCTAGAGGCGTACGCCAGGCGGCTGACCCGGGGAACTTTGTAAGTCCTGTGCTGGCACCTCCCCCTACCCAGCGATCCACATTTGGGGCCCCGCCTGCAGTGTCGAAGTGGCCGGCGCAGGGATGGCAGGCAGCTTCTGCCCCAGCTCCGGAGCAACAAAGGTGTGCGCTGCAAGTCAATGGTAGCCCTCCTTCCCCGCGCCCCAAATTTTCCTCAGGCTTTTAGCACAAAGAACAAAGCGGCAGTAAGGTCCGTGGCGGCGCTCGGCCCAGATGCTGGGCAAAGATGTTGCTCCCGTTCCGCAGCATAACTGGAGCTTGGCCCTGGAGAAGTGCGTTGCTACCGCTGGTGCCTCTCCTAGAGCTTCTTTGCAGGAGGCGGGCAGTCTCGCCTCCGGAGCCATGGGACAGATCTGAGCGCTCTCTAACCGGATCTTCCACCCCAGGCCTATGTCTACTCCTTTCTCCTTAGAAAAGGATTGGATTTTGAAACTTATTAAGGCCGCAGGCTTAAAACAAAACAAAATAAAACAAGAACTGTGTGTTGGGCTGGTAGAAAAAAATCAGTGTGGGATCCAGGTCGTCTCTTCTGAGGTCTGGCAGCCCCGTTGTAGCCCTGGGGCACAGAGAATGGGAGGCTGAGAGAGGATCTGGAAGGATGATGAAATCCCGGGGAGGGCCGGGCTAACACGGACAACTAAAACAGAACTTGGTAGAATAACTAGTTTCTGATTCAAATGCATCATCCGAGCAGATTCCCTTTGGACTACAGATATTCGGGGACCTCAGGTCCAACAGTGTTGGGGGAGGTCCCTAAAATGCGCACCTAGTTAGTGGAGGGTCGGAGTGGCTTCGTGTAAATTCCACGCTTTGAGTAACTTTGCATAGTGAGTTTCTAAGGCTGCTCCAGACCAGGCGGCGGTGGTGGTGTTAATTATGCAGTTAGGCATTTGGGGACAGCAAGACCTTGGGAGGAGCAGACCCTCTCTCCCCGCTTTCTAGCCTCATCCTTCTCCTTCACGCCCCTTCCCTGTCTTCTAGTCTACCTCCCATATTCCCTCCACCTAAAGGAGTCAGACCTCCAGTGAATTCAGTTTTATTTCCAGGTCCTATCAGGATGAGATTGAGGGTTTGGGAGGTTTAAGGAAAGGTCCAGCTGATGGTGCATATTTCAAACCCAAGACGTAGCTTTATCCTAAAGGCTGAAAAATGAAACTATAGGCAAATTCTGTGTTCTACACGCTTGTGATCTGAAAGTCCCAGAATTTGTTATCATCTAGAGGTTATGGGTGGCCTGTGAGACTAAGCAGAATTTAGTACAAGGAGGAAAGCCATTGTTTCTGTACCTTTCCTGGCACAGTTGAAAATTAGTGCCCATAGAGGAAGGAGGGAAGTCATGGTGCTGTTGTCGCTGTTTTGAATGTGCTTTTTCTGTTTCTCTTTCTCTCATGTAGAATCAGATCTCTAAATGTTCTCTTGGCAATCCAGTATGTGACCCTCTCTATGGGAAGTGAATGTGAGCTGGGCTTCTGGGCCCCCACCCTGTCTCCCCCCCCACCCCCAACCCCCAAACACAAGAGTTTGGAGAGATGCAGAAGTATGAAGGGTCTCTTGTTGCTGGGAGTAACAATGTCTGGGCTTCAGACCCCAGAAATGGAGATGAGTTTTTCTCCAAAAGCTGCTTAGGTCTTGGGGTGGGGAAGGCTGTGTTTGGCTGAGCTGCCTGAGCAGTGGGAATCTCCCTAGCAGCTGTACTTGACCCCAGGGGAAGAAGAGGAAGACTTTTTAAGGACTCTAGAGGCAAATGGGCGACCAGACCGCCTGGAAGCCTTGATTCCCAGCTCTCCAGATGTCACTGGAGGAGGGACTTTCTAGCTGAGAGTGCTTGTTGCTAGTTTCAGCTTCCACATTTGGTTTTCCTGCCCAGGAATATTGGAGCCTTGTTTAAATCTTTTCCTAGAAGACTTAACCTCATTCTTTGGTTTTCTGGTTTCTATTAGCCAGGGACTTCATGTAAGATAATCTGGGTTTCTCCCTCTGACCTCTGAAACATGTAATTTGGGGGAGATACTGTATTTAAAATGCCAGTCCCAGTAATGAGCTCAGCTTAGCAGTGTGAGCTCTTACCCTCCCCTTAATGAACAGAGCTGTCGAGAAATAATTTCACTTTGATCTAGTTTGTGACCTGAGTTTTTGGCTTAAAGAAGACTGGGCAGCTAATTGGATTCTTCAGTTGCCTTTAATCTCCACCTCAACACTTGGAACCTGACCAAACTGAATTAAAACAAGTCTGATAAACAAGATGTAGGTGGCTCCCAGGTTAACAGAAACAAGAAAGCCAAAACTCCTCCTCCCTGCCACCACTGTGGGCTTTAATGATCACTGTGTGGTTGGCACCTCACAAAAGCCATGAAGCTACAGGCCCCCAGAACCTGCAGCACGGAAGTCCTCAGAATCCTTTCCCCTCTCTTCTGACACCCTCAATATGGCTTAATTAGGAATCGAAGGAGGAGCAGAGGGAAGAACAACTTACAGTTGATGCAAGAGGCAGGGTTGGGGGTTCATTCGAAAGAGATGTCCAGAAGACTTTGTCCCTGGGAGAGGAAGCAAGCTAGGCCAAGCTTTTGAGGGCTGGACAGTAAAGACTGTAATTTGAATTTCCAACTGTGCTCCCAGAATGGGGTGGGGGGACTGGTACAGGAGGGAAACAGGATCTGAGGGGGGCAGGGTTATGCAGCCTGAAGGGCTGGGAATCATGGATTTTATTTAATCTTTTCAAATCCCAGGGTTCTGTGTTCTGAAGGCAAAGGGGGGCCCTGTCTGCTGGCACCTCCCATTCTTCGTTGGGGCCTGAGGAAGGATTTTCTTAGGTTTTCTTTCTATGACTCCAGTCAGCTTTCTTCCTTGGTAGGTGAAGCCATCCTGAAGCCATGCTTTCTCGAAGTGGTAGGGATTTGTTCTAGGACAGGATTTTTCAACCTGGGCACTTGACAGTTTGGGCCAGATGGTCTCTTTTGCTGTGGAACCTGTCCTATGCATTCCAAGAGGCTTAACAGCCTCCCTGGCCTCTACCAATTCCATATCAGCAGTACCTACCCAGTAGTGATGACAAAATATGTTTCCAGACATTGTCAGTGTCTCCTGATGAGCAATTGCCTCTAGTTGAGAACCATCTGTCTAGGCTTCTGTGAGGTAGCCATTTCTGGTGGAAACTTTCCTTGAAATCATCTTTGTATGGTCTCAGAGAGCCAGGGCCTCTCTGTAGCCAGAAAGACAAACAAAAACACCTTCCCAGGACTGTCTTGAACATCTATTGCAACATTTTCTCTAAGGCTTTGAATAAGCACTTAGCTTGCCCAAGGATATAATCCAAACCTTTATATACATAGAACATGGGATAAAAGTGTTTATGAGTTTGCCTAGGATAGATGCTGGTGTGGGGGAGATCCAGGTCTCATCGTTTCCTATAGTTTTGATTGAGTAAAGGAAAGCTCTTTTTGCTGACTGCTTGATGTTGAGGTGGGAAGCAGCCAAGCTTTTGTGCAACCTGTACTAGGGAGTAAAGTCAGTGAGCAGAGAACCTGCATATGGGCTCTGAGGCAGGCTCAGGATACTGTTAGGTTCTCATCCAGAAACTGCTTCCAGAGCTCTGCACACACCTCTTCCCTCTAGCTCCAAGAATCAGCCAACTTGGCTCTGAGTAACCTTCTCTCACTTAACTTTAGAATTCTGTTACAATCTAGGAAAGAGTGAATTTGTCATAACCTATCAAATCCTTAACACTACTATATTGCTGATGGAAAAGTTTTAAAAATAAGAATTTTTTGATAGCCTTCTCAAAGGATTCTTTATTTCTCTTCTCAGTCTTTTTGAGTTTTATCTTTTCAGAATGTATCTTCATAACATATGAATGAAGAACAGTAAAGATTGGAAACAGTTGATTAATTCACAAAGGCAGGTCTATTATGCTTCAGTATCATGAAGGAACATGAAAGGTAACTTGTATGATCTTTGTATGTGTCATTTTTAGAATGTGTTATAGTCATTTAGCATTAACAAGGCTCATCTGGGACTCTGGATCTTAAGATGCTATCTTGATAATCACTTTACAAATATTAACTCATTTAATCCACCCAACAACTCTAGGAACTATTATTATAGTCATCCCTACCTCTTAGATGGGGAAACAACTGCCCAGATAGGTGAAGAAACATGTCCAAGGTCAGTCATTCAGCAAGTAGGAGATGACATTAGAGTTGTACCCAGGCACATTGGATCAAGGCTGATCCTCCCTCCCTCCCTCCCTCCCTCCCTCCCTCCCTCCCTCCCTCCCTTCCTTCCTTCTCTTTATTTTTTCCATTCTTTTTTCTTTCTTCTTTGTGCCAAGGATTAAGCCAAGGCCCCTGTACATGCTAAGCACTGAGCTACACTCCTAGTCCAGGCTCCATATTTTCAGGCACTAGTTTCTGCTAGCCTTTAGTAGATTGCTGGGTAGATACAGTGGCCAAGAGCCAAAGAGATGGCTCAGTAGTTAAGAATACGTATTGCTTTTGTAGAAGACACAAGCTCAAACCCCAGCACCTATGTCAGGTAGCTCAGAATTGTGTGTAACTCCAACTCCAGGAGATCTGACACTTTCTCTGGTCTCCTCAGGCACTTCATTCATGTGCACATGCCCCTCAGGCCCTCTCCCCTACAGGTAATTGAAAGAAAATAGTGGCTTGGCGTGATGGCACACATTTTTAATCTCGGCACTAGGGGGCAGAGGCAGGTGAATCTCTGTGAGTTGAGGATAGCTTGATCTACATAGTGAGTTCCAAACCAGCAAGAACTACGTAGTGAGACCCTGTCTCAAAATAAAATAAAATAATATAAAATAAAATACCGAAAACAAAGAGGGCAGCTGCTGAGGAGATGGGCATCTCTGTGCTAAGCATGGAGCTACTGCCCTAGAAGTATCACTCTGGCTGGCTTCAGTACCAGATTCCTCATCAGCAGTGGGTCTTAATAGACTCTTCTATTAATGTAGAAGCTTTTCTGATAATCGTAAGTTATGGGAAATGTAATGCATATGCCTGGTATTTACTACCCTAGGAACATGAGAGACGTAATGAAGGAGGGAAGGTTGTAATTGTAGAAAAACATCCATTCTGGTAACAGAAATCAGTGGCAGCCACAGACATTCTCCCCAGGTTTCCGGCCCTGCTGGTGGGCCCTCCACCAGGCTCCATACAGGCAGGAACCCCCAGAAGAGGAAAGGGGCCTGTTATAGGAGTCGTCAACCTGTCACCACAGTTGGGGTGAATATAGCCTCTGAGTTAGGTTGGGGGAGGCTTGCTTTATAGCACTACCAGCTGCAGGGATGGGGGGAGGGGCATCGGGTTGTGAGGGGGGAAGTGGAAGTGAGAGGTGGGGCTACCTCCTAAAAGCAGACGTTTATGGAATTAATAAGGTGAGGTGCCGGTACTATGTGGCCTTGAACATGAGCACAGAGATCCTTTCCCTTGGGTTGTCTTCATCGTCTCTATATGTGCAGTGTGGGTTTGTGTGTAAGAAAAAGATGGGGTAGCAGCACTGAGCCAGTGAGGGATGGGATCAGCACCTTGGGATGGAGCAGTAGGCACAGTGTGGTGAGAGGGAGGGGGTCTACGGGCGTGCTGAGCATGGGCAGAGGAGGTTGGGGTGCTGTGGTGGGCCTACATGGTGCCTAAGACTGGGGCAGGCGGAAAGGCAGACACACATGGCTAACTCTGAGGACCACTGTGATCTGGAAACAGATGGAGGGTAAAGGAAGTTTCTTTTTTTTTTTTTTTTTTTTTATTTCTGTATGTGTATCAATGTACTGTCTGCATGCTGGTTTGTGCACCCGTGTCGTGCAATGCCGCGGAGGTCAGAAGAGGGTCTCGGATTCCCCTGGAACTGGAGTTCTCCTGGAATTGGAGTTTCAGACGGTTCTCGGCCACCATGTGGGTGCTGGGGATCGAACCCGGGTCCTCTGTAAGAGCGGTCGGCGCTCTTAACCGCTAGGCCATCTCTCCAGCCCAAGGAAGTTTCATTTATACCTACTGTGTGCTGGGTGCTGTATTTCGTAGGGATCATTTAATTGGATCTGATACCATCCCTATGAGTTGTGTACAGGTGTAACCCTTATTTCACAGGTGAGGTAGAGGATCGGTGACTCATGCAAGGTTTCCTGAGTGGTAGAGAGCTCTTCTCTCAGCTCTTCTGTCTTGGGACTGCAGTGGGAAGAGAAGACTATAGTAGGCCAGGTCAAAGGGAAGCTTGTTTCCAAGGGTTACACGGCCTGTGCTGCTCTGCCTTTCTGTGATTCTCCTCTGCCTGTACCAGTCCCAACACAGGAAAATGTCCAATGCAGATGAAGAATTGACTCTTTGTTTCTTTACAGGGCAGGTCAGTGGGAACTGTCAGTTTGGGGTCCCAGAGACATGGCTGGGCCTGGACAAGTCACGAGGAGAAACGGAAGTCCAAGGAAGCCCTGCAGTGCACCCAGCCCAGATATGCCTAGAGCTGCCTCTAGGCTATGGTGCTTTCACCTGGATTGCAGAGGGATGTACTTGGCAAAGCAGACTGTTATCAGAGTAGACATCAGGATTCACCCTCTTCTGGGTCAGTGGGGACCGACCAGGAATTTCAAGGCAGACCTTACCTCCCAAGTCTGTGAGATAACCTGCTGAAGGAACCTGGGAAGACATGGAATAAAGAATAAAGAAAAAAGTAAATAAAGACTAAAGAAAGCTTGGGTCAGAAGAGATGGTTCAGCAGTTAAGAGCACCGACTGCTCTTGCAGAGGACCTGGGCTCAATTCCCAGCACCCACATGATGGCTAACAACCATCCATAATTCCAGTTCCAGGGGAATCCAACGCCTTTTTTTGACTCCTCAGGCATTGCAAGACTCAGGTGTACTTACACACATGCGGGCAATACAACCATACACATAAAATAAAAATAAAATATTAAAAAAGAAAGCTTGATACCACAGCATGGATTAATACTGTGAGTACTGGCTTGTTCTGTAGGACAGGATCTGAGCAGCTCCCGTACCAGGTGCTTTACACTCTAAAGTATTTTTATTTATGACTTTTGGATAAATTTAATTGATACATTATATGTAAAAACAAGCATAGGTCAGTCAGACATTGTGGCAACACATCTTTAGTCCCAGTGCTTGGGAGGCACAGGGAGTCAGATCTCTGTGAGATCAACACCAGCCTGGTCTACATGGTGAGTTCCAGGCCAGTTGCAGTTACAGGGAGATTCTGTCTCAAAAAAAGCCTAAGTCATAAGATGACCAAAATAGCACATGGACATAAATAGAAAGACTGTGAAAACAGAACAAAACCAATCCTTCACCACCCCAAGAAAGTGTTATGTCACCTAACGCCCAAACAAATAATGCTAGGATATTTATTTATGGGTGAGTGAGGGCATTTCAGGCTGTTGATAAAGTGCTATCAGTAAGAGGCCCCTGTTAGCTGTACAGCTTGCTTTTGAGCTGGAACTGGACATTTCTTCTTATGAGTCAAGAGACTGGAGTTCCAGCATCTCACCTCTCCTTACTACAGAACCCTGAGGTCACCTCTTGTAACCCAGTTGGGCTTGGCTGGTGGAGAGAAGGGACTTGCCTTCCTGTGACAGATGAGGGCAGACTCATGTATCACAGAAGTACCAGGGCAGGTGTAGAGTACGGCTTACTACTGTGTTTATGATTAATACAAATACTAATGCATTATAATAATAACACATTGCCAACAAAAGCAAACCTGTTACAATGAATATAAGGCCTGAGGCTCACCACAAAACCTCAGAGATGACTGCTTTTTTGTTTTTAAAGAAATTAGAGGTAAATTTAATTAGTCTTTTTTAAAATTTTATTTATTTCTGTATGTGTATGAATGTACTGTCTGCATGCAGGTTTGTGCACCCGTGTCGTGCAGTGCCTAGGAGGTCAGAAGAGGGTGTCAGATTCCCCTGGAACTGGAGTTCTCCTGGAATTGGAGTTTCAGATGGTTCTCGGCCGCCATGTGGGTGCTGGGGATCGAACCCGGGTCCTCTGTAAGAGTGGTCGGAGCTCTTAACCGCTAGGCCGAGATGACTGCTTTAAATAACTAGCACACTGGAGGTATGGCTGGTGGTTGGATGCTTGCCTAGGATAGTGTCTGTGTATGCATGAGGGTCTGGTCCCCAGCTCAACAAAACAAAAGTATAAATGGTCTCCCACATAACCCAAACAATTGCAGACTTCATAGCTCAGCTTTAGAGACGGTGTTGCTGCTTGTACATGCAGAATCTACCAGATGGTCGGGTGGAACAGTCTATTGTCATGTATTGCTATATTCCATCCTAAATATTCACAAGAGTGTAGTGGTTCACATCTGTAATTCTAACATATAGGAGGCTGAAACAGGAGGATTGCCACAAGTTCAAGGCCAGCCTAAGATACAAAGTGAGAATCTGTCTCAGAAAACCAAAAACCAGGGTCAAGAAGATGGCTTGCTGGGTAAAGGCACTTTCTGACAACCAGCCAGGCATGGTGGTGCACGCCTTTAATCCTAGCACTTGGGAGGCAGAGGCAGGCAGATCTCTGTGAGTTCAAGGCCAGCCTGGTCTACAGAGTGAGTTCCAGGCCAGCTGGGGCTACAGGGAGACCCTGTCTCATAAAGACCAAAAAAAAAGAGACTGACAACCTGAATTTGATCCCTGGAACCCACATGGAGAAAGGAGAGAACCAATTCATGAAAGTGGTTCTATGACCTCTGCATTTATGCTGTGACACACACACACACACACACACACACACACACACTGTAAAAACAAAAACCCCAAACCAAACAAACATCAATCAAACCAGCAAACAACCAACCAAAGCAAAGCAAAACAAAATAGAACAAGAGTGGCAGTGTGTGCTGGATAGCTTTAGTGTCAACTTGACACACCTGGGTTGAGGGAGCCTCAATTGGGGAATTGGCTCCATTGGACTGGCCTGTGGCCACGTCTGTGAAGTATTGTCTTGATTGTTGGCACCACTATGGGTGGTGCCACTCTGGGCAGGTTGTTGTGTACTGTATAAGAGGTCAGGCTGGGCATGGGCCAGGGGAGCGAGTCAGTGAACAGCATTCCTCCATGGCTTGTGCTTCAGCTCCTGCCTCCAGGTTCCTGCCCTGAGTTCCTGCGTTGGGCTCCCTAAGTCATGAACTGTGACCCAGGAGATGTAAGCTAAATAAACCCTTTCCTCCCCAAGTTGGTGTCTGTCAGAGTGTTTTGTCACAGCAATGGAAGACAAACTACAACACAGTGTAAATACCCAGAAGCTATTTTTTCCTGTATGCTCATCCTGTAGACAGGGTGATGAGTCAAGGTCTTACCCTTTCCTCCCAGCTACCCGGCTTAAAGATGTACCAGCACAGTTCCCCGGACAAACTGTTCAAAGATCAGAATCCTGACGCTGCAGAGTAAGCTTTTCAGATCTTTCCAGACTGAGTTGGATGTTCTTAGAACAGCTTGCTTGTCCTGTAGGACAGACTGAAATGAGCAAATGAACACATGTAGCAATGAACACATGTAGTAAATGAACACATGTTTAATGAACACATGTTTAATGCTCACTTGCCATATGGCAGGTGCTGGGCTAGGCATTTTACCTTTTGTAACAGCTCCTTTAGTAGGAGTAGGCATTTGCTTAAAGCGCTGGCCTTTTCTCCTTCTGTTTACTGGGGTTCGTGTGAATGCTTCCCTGGGTTGTGATGACCAAAAAGCACAGAACACAGCGCCGTTGGCTTTTTTTTTAGACAGGGTTTCACTGTGTAGCCCTGGAACTCACTATGTAGACCAAGTTGGCTGGCTTCAAACTCACAGAGATCTCCCTGCCTGATTCCCAAGTCATACACCACCATGCCTGGCCACATTTGCTGTTTTGAAGAAAAAGGTGGTCTAGTTTTTGTTCTGGAGTCAAGACCTAAAACTTGAGTGCCCTACTTGCCTTGTGATCTTTGCTAAGTCAGTTCATATTTGTAAACTTTAGTTCACTCAACTTGAAAATGGATATGTATGACTAATTAGCCCATAAAGCTCTTGTTGAAAAGACCAAAAAAAAAAAAAACCAAAAACAAAAACAAAAAAAGCTGTTGTGAAGTCTGTTTTATGATGCAAATAAAGCACTTGACTCAGGGCCTAGAGTACCTAGATACAACAATAACTAGATTAACTTTATTTATTTATTTATTTATTTACAGACAGAGTGTCACTATATAGCCCTGGCTGGCCTGGAAATGACTAAGTAGACCAAGCTGGTCTGGAACTCACTGAGATCTGCCTCCCAAGTGCTAGGACCAAGGGTGTGCACTCCATACCCAGTTTATTCTCACTTTTTTTTTTTTTTTTTGAGGTAGAGTCTCATGTTGCCTAGGCTGCCCTGGAACTCTTTGAGGAGCTGGGAATGACCTTGAATGTCTTAATTTTCATTATTTATTTGTGTGGGGGGCATGTGTATACCATGGCACAAGTGTGGAGGTCGGAGGACAACATGAAGGACTTGCTTCTCTCCTTCTACCCTGTGAGTCCCAGGGATTGAACTCTGATTCTCAAGATTGGTAGCAAGTACCTTTACTAGATGAACCATCCTGCCAGCCCATGACCTTGAACGTCTGATCATCCTGCTTCTACCTACTGAGTGCTGGGATTATAGGTGCATGCTACCCTGTTGGATTTATTTAGTCCTTGGGATTAAATTCAGGATCTTGTGCATGCTAGGCAATCACTCTATCAACTGGATTACATCCTCAGACCTAATAGCTAGATTTAATCCTGTATTCAATGCTGTTACATGCTGTGATTCTTATAAACATGGCAGAACAAATTATTCTGCTTGTACAGCTCCTACTGACATATACTGCATCATGTATAATTCTCAATAATATTATGCTAGGGGGCTGGAGAGACATCTAAGTGGCTTAGAGCACTTGCTGTTTTTCTGGAGGACCTGAGTTGGGTTCCCAGCACTCATGTCAGGCAGCTTACAACCACCTATAACCTCAAGTCCAGGGGAGCTGATACCCTCTTCTGATTTCTGTGGGCACTGCATGCATGTCCATCTACACAGAAACATACACATATTATGAATTGAAGAAAAAAATTATGCTGAATGAAAAAAGTCAGAGCAACTATTAGATGATTCCATCTGTCGAAAATATCCAGAAAAAGTGATCTACAGGTAAAGAAAATAAACCAGTGTTTGCTCAGGCTGGAGATGGGAAGGGAGATTAATTATGGCAGGTCACGAGGGATCTTATGGGGAGGATAAAAGTATTCTAAAATGAATTTATTTCTATGGTTGTATTATGATGGTAAAGTCATCCTAAAACATTAAACTTCATACCTAAAATAAATGGATTTTTAAAGATTTTTTAAAATTTAATTTTATTTTTATTTATGTGTATGAATGTACTGTCTGCATGTAGGTTTGTGCACCCATGTCCTGCAATGCCACAGAGGTCAGAAGAGGGCGTCGGATTCCCCTGGAACTAGAGTTACAGACGGTTCTTAGCCGCCATGTGGGTGCTGGGGATCGAACCCAGGTCCTCTGCAAGAGCAGTCGGCGCTCTTAACAGCTAGGCCATCTCTCCAGCCCCAATAAGTGGATTTTATGATGTATAAAATATACATTAATAAAGCCATTAACTCAGTCCCTAGAAAGTACCACAGGTGTAGGAGAACAAAGCCCCTATTTCCCTTTAAGTCTTCATTAGATGATGGTAAGTTTTGCCTCCCATGGGATAGGAAGAGAAGGCAAACATCAGTGAGGAGCGGCTCTGAGAACTGCCATATTGAAGAGGGGATGGGACTGAGGTGGCTTCAGGGTATGGACTTGACAGGCATTATAGAGTGAGAAACAGGAAGGATAGACTTTGGGGGAGTGAAGAACAGTAAGTAACAGTTGTGTTTAATTTGTACTAAACCCTTAGTAAGTGCTGAGCTCTAAAACTTCCTATGCACCCACTTCCATAGACCCATTGTGAACAGTAGTACTTATCTCTAGTTCAGAGGACAAACTTGAAGATGAACTTGAAGCTCAGGGAAGTTAAAGTTATAAGCAAATATATGGCTTGATTGGAACCCAGAACATCTACACTTTACCCTGATGCTGAGAGGGAGTGAGGGGCCAGGGAGGGGGAGAGAAAGCAAATGAATATATGAAGAGTTTGGAGAAAATGAATTATGTTGAATTATGTTTCAAGTTTAATCTAGAATATTTAGCCTAAGAAAACATGTGTGTGTCTGTGTGTGTGTCTGTGTGTCTGTGTCTGTGTAAAAGAACTATATCAGGTCTTGTGGTAGAGGTTGATTGTCCCTGCTTATTATTGCTGCTAGTGCCATTTCTCTATATGAATATTTGAGGTGGTTTGAAAAGAGTCTCAATATATATCCCTGACTAGCCTGGAATTTGACAGGTTTCAAATCACAGAAATATGCATGCCTCTGCCTCCCAAATGCTAAGATTAAAGGTGTACACTGCCACACTTGGCTGAATTTTTATTACATTTTATTTGTGTGTGTGTGTGTGTGTGTGTGTGTGTGTGTGTGTGTATAGGTGTACATATGGAGGTCAGAACAACTTTGGGGAGTGGGTTCTCTCCTTCAACTATGTGGCACTCAGATTTTCAGGTGTGGCAGCAAGTGCCCTTATCCAGTGAACCATCTCACTATATGGATATTCCAAGCTTCCAGAAAGTTCCTGCCTTTCTGTGTGACTGAAACATGGCTGTGCTTATTCCCAGTTTGAACTGAGCTCAGGTTTTCAGAACATTCAAACTGATTCTAACAGTCCCAGAGTCACAACCCATGTGTGATACTTGGTTTAATGTCAATTTGTCACAAATTAGAATCACCTAAGAGGAGCCTCACCAGGGGAATTGTTGTGATTGCCTTTACTGACGAGGGAAGACCTACCTGAAATGTGGCCAGCACATTCTGGTAGCAGCCCAGATGAAAGGAACGCTGCAGAATGAAGACTATTTGCCTTTCGCTTGCTTGGTCTTCCCTCTTGCCACTGAGTTGATTTATCCTGTTGTTGCTGCTACGGATTCCTTCGGAGGTATTACAGCCAGCATTTCCAGGGTTCCATTATTGACTGAGGGCCAGTGGCTTTTCAGGAACCCTCCAGGTTTTCCGTGCCAGATCTGATGGGACTGCTGAGGCACCTGCCTCTAGGACTGAATAACTGGATTGCTGGCCTGTGAGTATGCAATGGCCACTGTAGGATTTCTTTGACTGCTGGGGTGCTCAGCTTCAAAGATCCAGAAACTCCTTGGGTTCTCAGCTTCTCAGTTGTAAGACAATTGTTACTGTTTCAACATAGCTAATTAAATAAATTTCCTCCTCCTCCTCCTCCTCCTCCTCCTCCTCCTCATCTTGTTTCCCCTTCACTTTCCCCCTCCCCCCTTCCCCTTCCCTATTCTAGTCTTCATTTCTTCTTTCGTCTTTCTTCTTTCTTCTTCTCTTCTTTCGTTCTCTTCTTCTTCTTTCCTTCTTCTTGGGGTTCTGCTTCTTCTTCTTTTCTTCTTCTCTTCTCTCTTCTTCTTCTGATCTTTCTTCTTCTCTCTTCGTTCTTCTTCTAACTTCCTCTCTCTTCTTCTCTTCTTTCTTCTTCTTCTTTCTTTCTTCTTCTTCTTCTTCTTCTTCTCTTCTTGGACAGAGTTTCTTATGTAGCTACTCTGCTGGCATGAAACTTGCTACATAGATCAGGTTGGCCCTGTATTTATACAGATCTCCCTGCCTCTGTCTTCTAAGTTCTGGGATTAAAGGTGTGTGTCACCACTGGCAGCCTTAATAAATTATATGTGTGCATGTGTGCTAATTCTACCAGCTCTGCTCATCTAGAGAACCCTGACTAATACAAATCATGGTACCCAAAATGGGGTGGTTCTTGAGAAACAGACCTGATCTGTAAGGATGAATTTCTCTATGGGTTTGGCTGTGCCTGGGGGTGGTTCTCCAACTGGATGAAACCTACAGTCACTAGACTCCTGTGGTATCATGGAGAGCACTGAAAATCCAAGATGCAAACTATTTAAAGAACTATGCAACGCACCAGGTGTGGCCTTTAATCTCAGACTCAGGAGGCACAGGCTGGTGGATCTCTGTGACTTCAAGGCTAGCCTGGTGTATATGGCAAGTTCCCTGCCACCTGGGGCTACAGGGAGAACCTGTCTCAAAAGAAAAAAAAAAAAAAAAAAAAAAAAAAAGAACTATGCAAGACAAAAATGCATTTGATACTCTTGATTCACCTCGAGGAATTTAGTGACTCTGTATATAAAACCTTTGAAAATTTGTGGAAAAATAAGGAAAACATTGCTAATGGATGGTTCCCTTTAGTATCTTTGGACAATATAACAAAAGAAGAAATGAGCTATGATAAAACTGACCAGCTCCAGATACACATCAACAATCTAAATGTTTGCCCAGGAAAAGAATCTTTTTTCAGGAGCTATGCAGCTCAAGTTAGAAAACCAAACTGAAGCCCTCATTTTCGATAGGCTGACTTCTAACACAAGTTTAATTTTTAGCACCCTCCTTCCCTCCCCATTCATGATCTTAGAAATATTTACCTTTCCGACCTAGTTTCTCCATCAGGTGAGAAGTCTTTCCAGATTGAAAAGAAGCAAAATTCTGTTTTAAAGATCCACTCTTGATTTGTTGCACTGAGAGAAGATATGCAGGAAGAGGATGAACAGGCTAGGAATACAGGAAGCATGGTGAGGCTGGGCTGGGGGGGAGCTCAGTGGTTGAGCATCTGCCTGGCATATATGAGATCCTGGGGTAGAGCTGCAAAATAAATACATGATGAACAATAAAAAAAACCTGTTATGCTTTCAAAAGCCAAAAATATTGATCCAAATATATTTTTTTCTTTTTGAGACAAGGACCCCAGCTGTCCTGGAAATCACTATGTATGTAGACCAGGCTGGCCTTGAACTCAGAGATCCACCTGCCTCTGCCTCCCGAGTGCTGGGATCAAAGGCATACATCACCACATCCAGCCTGATAGAAATATATTTTTTAATATTTTATTATTTATTTATTTTATGTATATGAATGTACTGTCTGCATGCAGGTTTGTGCACCCGTGTCGTGCAATGCTGCAGAGGTCAGAAGAGGGTGTCAGATTCCCCTGGAACTGGAGTTCTCCTGGAATCGGAGTTACGGATGGTTCTCAGCCACCACGTGGGTGCTGGGGATCGAACCCAGGTTTTATTTTTGCCAGGCATAGCACTGACTGCAAGAGCAGTCAGCGCTATGCCTGGCAAAAATAAAATATTTTAAAGAATTTATTATTTTAGCCAGGCGTGGCGGCAC
This sequence comes from Rhizomys pruinosus, assembly GCA_009823505.1. Classification (NCBI taxonomy): domain Eukaryota; kingdom Metazoa; phylum Chordata; class Mammalia; order Rodentia; family Spalacidae; genus Rhizomys; species Rhizomys pruinosus. The sequence goes on along the minus strand of VZQC01008050.1, from coordinate 1,833,061 downwards.
ACGCCTTTGATCCTAGCACTCGGGAGGCAGAGGCAGGTGGATCTTTGTGAGTTCAAGGCTAGCCTGGTCTACAGAGTGAGTTCCCCTGTCTCAAAAAGACCAAAAAAATTTAGTTTTAAAATTATGTGTGTGTATATGGTGTGTGTGGGGGGGGGGGTCAGAGGCATTGGATACCCCTAGAGCTGGAGTTACAGGCAATTATGTGTCACTCAAAATGGGTGCTGGGAACAAAACTGTGGTCCTCAGCAAGAGCAATACATGCTTCTAACTGCTGAGCCATCTCCCCAGCCCCTAACAATAAAATCTTAAAAAAAATAAAAAAAAAAAACAACTACCACTGAGCAAAAAGGAAAGAAAAGCAAAAAAGAAAGAGAAGAAAAATTGAGTGAACAGGTAGAAGTATCATTCTCACCTCTTTTTTTTTGGTTAAAAATATTTAAAATGATGTGCATACACAAACCAGGAAATCTGTGGTAGAAATTAAAGGAATGCAGCTTTCTTAGACAGGGAGGAAAAGAGGTTGAAAGGAAAATGAACACAGTAATGCAGAGATCAGAGAGGAACGGACAAGCGATAGCAATCTGGTAGTCTGGGAATGGGAAGGGAAGGAAGATGACTTAACTCTATTGTTTTGTGTGGGAGGAGGTACTAAACTAACGCATGCTCATTTAGAAAGATATCAAATTTTGAGGAAATATATACTTTGACAAATTAATGCCTCACACAGTCCTTCTTGCCTTGTAGTAACAGTGAGGCATGTGTCCCCCAGATACCCTTCATGTAAAATACATTTGTTTCTTGTATAGTCACAGGTGAATCACTGCTCATATCTGATTAGCTGCAGACCTTACCTACAATGTTTCCTCCATTTTAACCAATCTGGAATCATGATAGAGAGACTCTTTTTTGCAGATTACTTTTTTGACACAGGGTCTCCCTGTAGCCCCAGCAAGCCTGGAACTCACTCTGTAGACCAGGCTGGCCTTGAACTCACAAAGATCTGCCTGCCTCTGACTCCTGAGTGCTAGGATCAAAGGCATGCGCCATCATGCCCGGCTTAAAGAGACGGTTCTTAGCTGACATGTGGGTGCTGGGAATTGAACCCAGGTCCTCTGCAAGAGCAGTCGGTGCTCCTAACCACTGAGCCATCTCTCCAGCCCCGCAGCTTACTCTTTTTCATTTAATGTGATCTTAGACTTGCTTACCTGTGAATACATTTCGGATTGTCTTTGTACATTGAGTATTCTTTTATATGTGTGCTGGTAAGTGATTATTTTTATAGATTGATGGTCTATTGGCTTGTTTTCACTTTTTTCATTATGACTAAAATAAAGTAGTACAAACTCTTAAATACATTGTGCAGAAAAAAATTCTAGAAGTGACATTTCGAAGGCAAACTGAATAACCAAATTATTAGATGTTGAAAATGCCTACAAAAGTTTTATCTTTTTTTTTTTTCAAAATAAGGAAAAGACCACAGAAAATTAATAACACGCTAAGGCATGGGAGTACTAGTATCTTTCTCCTTAAAGTTTGTCCAACAATATCAGACTGGCCTGGCCCTGTCTTTGCAAGCTGCAGTCTGTCTTTAAAGTTCTTTTTTTTTTTTGTATGTAAAGTTCTTTTACACAAAAGGAATGGTATCAAAAATAGGTTTCTGGGCTGGAGAGATAGACTAGCGGTTAAGAGCACCGACTGCTCTTGCAGAGGACCCGGGTTCGATCCCCAGCACCCACATGTCGGCTGAGAACCGTCTGTAACTCCAATTCCAGGAGAACTCCAGTTCCAGGGGAATCCGACACCCTCTTCTGATCTCCGCGGCGTTGCACGACATGGGTGCACAGACCTACATGCAGACAGTACACTCATACGCATACAAAAAAAAAAATAGCTTTCTTTGTTAAACTTAATGAAGGGCAGACTGGAGTAAGTGAACAGAAGAATTGATGTGAGGACCTTGTCGGGTGAAGCTATCTGCCAGGCTCCCAACTCAGAGGGGCTCAGATACCTCCAACCAGCCAGTCTGAACCCTACTTGGCAGATGGAGAATTCCTCCTTGAGCCCAGACAGGAAAGGGCGCAGACACCCGGCTCCTGGAGGGTCGAATTTCCATCCAACAAATACCAAACTTCATGGAATTCCCTGAAGGGCTTCGCCACAGGCTACGGGGCTGCCTGGGCCCTGGCTGTGTCCAGGCTCAATCAGAGCTGCTGTTGCATTGTCATTCTGCATCTGCTGGTGGCCATGGACTTGCCACCAACTGTGGTCACTGTAGAGAAGGCCTGATCTGGTGTCCTTTCAACATGGTGTCCCCGAGAAGTAAGACACAGCAGAACCATACCACAGACTCCAAGTGTGGAGTCCGACGTGCCGCCATAGTTCCGAGGCCTAAGGTGACTCGCCCTGAGCTGGGTATCCTGGATGTGGCAGGATCCACCCAGGACCCCCCCCCCAAAAAAAAAGAATTTGGTTCTTGTTGGCTCCAGCCTGTGAGTAGTGAAGAAAAGCCCGGGCTAACCTGGATACCACCTCAGAAACTCAGAGGTGGCTGGGGAGACTGAGGGTGGAGTGGAAGCAGGTAGGAGCTCGGAACTCCACAGCCTCAGGCCCCGCCAGCCCAGTCCCAGCCCAGCCTCCAGGGCACACAGCTGCACCTTCCCTCCTCCCCACAAGGTCCCATCTAGCTAGTAGAAAGCTCCAGTTGAGAGCCGGGCGTGGTGGCGCACGCCTTTAATCCTAGCACTTGGGAGGCAAAGGCAGGCGGATCTTTGTGAGTTCAAAGCCAGCCTGGTTGACAGAGTGAGTTCCAGGACAGCTGGGGCTACAGGGAGACCCTGTCTCGAAAAGACCAAAAAAAAAAAAAAAAGCTCCAGTTGAACTAGTCAGAGCACTCCTGGGCTGCAGTCACTGATCAATATAGAATTTTTATGACAATTCAGATAAAAGCATGTGAAAACATCTGTGAACACTATCAACATTGAGTTGAGAATCTATTCAGTCTTCTCTGTTCTTTAATGTGAGAAAGGCTGTTTGGTTTCTGTCTCTGTAGGCACTGGTGCATGTTCCCTGGACATTTTCCATCCACTGTGTTTTATGATTGGGGGTTGGCAGAGCGGTGGGTTTCTGCACCAATGTGTGGCTTTCTGAGAATCTAGCCAGTTCTTTCTGGTACCTCATGGAAAAATGGAAGACTGAATCCTGTCAATTCCCTTGGTGTTTGAGGAAGTGAATTGGCCAAGATGATCTGAGTTAGGATGGTGATCTATTTACCAATAAGGACCCACAGGGTGAAGGGGGCTCGGCCAAGGCCAGACAGACTCTGGCAGGGGCAGGTCTAGAACCCACTTCCCTGAATCTTAGTCTATTCTGGCTGCACAGTGGCCTCAGTAAAACCTAGCTAATGGTCAAAGATGTTACAGATGACCCTGACCTGGGCTCTTGTGCTTTGACCAATATGCTGTCTATAGGACAGACAGTGGGAACCCGTGAGGGCTCTGCTTTTTACCTTCCAGTGCTCGTTCTTGTCTAAGAAACAAGTACATAAAGCTGTGGGCAGTTCTGTTCCTAATCCTCATTTAATCTGAAAATAGACCTGCTTGGTACCACAAGCTATTGAATTTTGTTTGAAAGTGCTAATTTTCTCTCATTGTCAATCAGTATATCCAATCATGTAAGAGAAACCCCCCTAAACCTTCAAACCTGCTACCTCTGAGTTCATGGAGACAGAAAAGCAACAGCCAGGTCTCTTGGCCAGCTGTCATAATCTTGAGTTCTGCCCCTCATTTTTCACTGAGGAGCCAGAAAGAATTGGCCAAACTAGCAGGGGGCCACATGGTGCAGGCTGTCTGTCATGAAGTACAGTGGGTGGAAAAATGAGTTGTTGGCAGTAATAACTGGGGTGGGAAGGAGAAAGACTGCCAAAATGGCCTCACGTTTTAGTGAGGGGCATTTCCCACCCAAGATTAAAGTGTGTAAAGCAGACCAGAGACCTTAATGTTTCTCCATGAAGGAAATAAAAGCGTGAGACTTTTATATTGAGTAAGCATATGGAATATCTATCTGTAACTGTGTTAAGTAGTCAGACATATTGTCTTACTTCCCATGGAGTGAGTGAAAACTTTACAAAAGCTATAGTTTCTGTGGGAGAGGCTGGATTTGAATTGAAACCAAGAACTCACTCTATATGAAATTACCACCCCATTTTAGTAAGGTGCAAGATGTTTAGATGTTTAATAGTTCACTTAATGTTTTACAGCCAATTGGGAGCAGAAATTTCAAGTTGGCTGTTTTTCTTAACTGGGCATCTGAGAAATATATTCAATTCTGTACCCTGAAAAATTCATCTGTCCTCATTGCAACCCTTTCCCAATATCTATCTCAGTTGGGTATTATCACTGTGCAAGAACAATGATTTTGTTTTGTTCTGTTTTTATTTTTGATTTTTGAGATAAGGTCTCCCTGTAACCCCAGCTGGTTTGGAACTGTCTACAAAGACTAGGCAGGCCTCAGTCTCACAGAGATCCACCTGCCTCTGTCTCCTGAATATCTGGCAAGCCCAATAATTTTTACAAATTATATATAATATATATTATATATATTAATATTATTGATTTTGTTCTAGAAGCCTTTTCTCTGGTTTGGCTGCCTTCCTGGAAAAAAGGGTTTACTGTGAAATTCTGTGAAGATGCAAACTTGTCAGTGGAAAATATTACACATATAACCCATTTAATCACGTGTGATAGTTAATTTGTTGTCAACGTGATTACACTGAGAAACACCCAAGGCTCTCCTTTGGCTGTGTCTGTGAAGGTGTCTCCTGAGAGATTTAACTGATGTGGGAAGACATGCCCTGAATTTGGGCACCAGTACCCTATGGGATGAGGTCCCAGGCTGAATACAAACGGTATAGCTCATCCTTGCAATCCCAGCACTCCAGAGGCAGAGGCAGGAGGATTGCTGTAGGGTTGAGGTCAGTCTGATTTATGTAATGAGCTCCAGGCTGGCCAGAGCTTCATAGCTGTAAATAAATATTAAGGACAGAACCTAGGGTCTCCTGTGTGCTAGGCAAACACTATCACTGAGCTGTACCACAGTTCTCCTTTTACTTTTTGTTTTGAGACACTATTTCATTAGATTGCCCAAGCTGAGCTTGAATTCATTCTGTAGCCTAAAGAGGCCTTGAACTTGCCATCTTCCTGCTTTAACCTCCCAAGTGGCTCCATTACAGGCCTGCAGCACAAGGCCCAGATCTGTTCTTTTTATTTATGGGGCTGGGAACTAAACTCAGGACCTCCCACACTAACTCAAAGCCAATGCCTACCACAGAGCTACAACTCCAAACCTTCTTTTCTTCTTTGTTCACAGGCAAGTTCAACATAAATATACTATATTCTCTTCAGTATTGGAGGCTCAGTTCCCACAGGCCAGGAACTTTATCTCACACATTGTATTAGTAAGAAATTGCTCCCAGTGTCATAAAACAAAATAAGGGTGTGTGTGGGGGGGTGTTGTTCATTGGTAGAGGACATACTGGGCACACCTCAAATTTGCAAGGTTCTGAATTTCATTTACAGAACCAAAAGTCAACCATCCAAGCAAAGAAAACAAATTTAAAAATACAAATAAAAAACAAAGGAAACAGGAAAAATCATCATGGTTTAAGCAAAATAAAGGGCTCAATTTTTCACCACGGAGTCTGGGTAGGACAGAATTGGCTCAGAGCTCCATCATAATGTCAAAGACCTAAGCTGTTCCCATCTTATTGCTCTGCCTATGTAGACTCAGGTTGTCAGTGAACAAGCTCTAGACAGCAGAACAGAGGAATAATAAAAATGGACAAAGGGCTTCTACCTTTGTCTTTCAGATAATGTGCCTAGAAGTTGCCACATTATTTCTGCTTACATTGCTTTGGTTCAGAGTTTAGTCTCAAGGCTTCCTTCAGTTGAAGTCAAAGCAGGGGAACATACTGTGTCTCTATACTTGAAAGCCATGCGTGCTGATAAAAATACAAATTCTCTCATCAAGACAGGAGGGACTGGGTGTGTAGCGCCGTGGGTAGATTGCTGGCCAAGTACATCCCGAGGCCCAGGGTTCTATAAGTAGGTGAGAAGCAATTGTTGAGCCTCAGCAAATTTTATACAGGTTGAGTTAAACTTAATTGTCTTTGGAGAAATTCTGAGAGCTTCATGGGGGATATTAATAATACCAGAACCAACAAAGCATGGTGGCTCACACCTATAATCCCAGCACTCAGAGGTAAAAGGAGGATCAGTAGTTTAAGGCCAGTCTGGAATATGTGCGATCTTTCTCAAAACAAACAAACTAAACCAGAACACTGGAACCTTGTCCTGGGCTTGGGACTAGGAGAAGATGGTGAAGGAAGATCAAGGACTTTTGCTTCCAAAATTTTCTTTTCTTCCAACTCCAACATACAACTGAAGTCAATACTCAACAGAGTATCCTTCCCCCCGACCCCCGCCACCGTTCCAATCTTCCCCTCCCCTCCTCTCCTCCTCCTCTTCCTTCATTCTGTCTCCTCTCTTTGCCCAAGCTGGCCTCAAACTGCTGGGCTCAACTCATCCACCTACCTCAGTCTGCCAAAGAGTTGGAACTCTAAACATACCACCATCCCTGGCTCTTTTCCTTAAAAACAACAAAAACAACATATAATTCTATTATATATATATATATATATATATATATCCACCTTCTACAAATGTCAGAGAAAGTCTCACACCATCAACTTTATATTTTCCATCAAAATAGAAGAGAGAGTGGCTGAAATAGTTCCTCCTACCGAGAAATTAATGACATCACACCAGTGGAAAACTCTTAAGGACTGGGCAGCATGCTCCTTGTATAGCAATGCGAAGGAATTGAGGTGGCTAGGAAGTCCATGCGTGTCTTGCTTCCTCTTTTCCTCCACTGTGCCCCTCTTCTCCAGCCCTCTTCCCACCCATTCCTGTAACACTGGTAAAGTATTAATGGATCACTAAAGCCCAAGCAATTAATACCTTGAAATGTGGTTCCTCCTAAGAGGGTGGACCCTATAATAAGGATCCAAAGATTAAAAAGGAAAATGAAGACGATTAGGCTTTTTATGGGCCAACAGCTACATGGAGAAGGCAAATCCACCCATTTCAAGGGGAGGAATTTGAAGCTGCTGAGGTTATGTGAGTGGCCAGAGCCAGTCCTGAAGCACAGGCCTATCTGGTTAACTACATGCTATTTCCAGTGATATACTTACTCCATGCATGGAGTTATAAGAAACACCCACCAGCACATGCCAGGGAACTAACATGCCGTAATGGTAATAGCTGTCACTTATTGAATCTTAGTATGTGTTAGATATTTTTGCAATTCTCTTTTTGGACAGGGTCTCCCTGTAGCCCCAGTAGCCTGAAACTCACAATGAAGGCCAGGCTGGCCTTGATCTCATAGAAATCTACCTGCCTCTGCTTCACAAGTGCTGGGATTAAAGGCATGCACCCCATGCTTGGCTAATGATGTTGGCTAAGTGTTTTATATGTACTAATTAATTTAATTCTCATTGGCACAATTTTACAGATGAAGAAATAGAGACAAAATTTTTCTAACTTTCTCAACACTCACAGCTGGTAAAGCAAGTGGAAAAGCTGGAACCCATGAGGTGTCCTTTGAATTTGTGCCCTTACCCATTCTAAATCATCATTGAAAGAGAAACAATTATACTTTAGTATGATTTATGGATCAGATGTCTGTCACAAAAGTTAAGGCTCCATTATCTCATGAGGCATATATGATTTTCTTCTCACTGTTCCCAACACCGGAAAATGCCCTTTGCATAGAGGAAAGAGGAGTCTGTCTACTCTCTATGGCAGCCCCAAGGGGCACCACCTTGTGATGTCATTTCCTGAACACCATTCACACTGCCATCACATTCACTGATGCTTCATCTTATTGCTGACATCCTGCAGCTTTGGGTGGTCCAAGGTCATTGGCTAAGTGCTGGAGCTGGAATTCAAGCTTAGTTCTGTCTGGCTTGCAAATGAATGCTCATGCCTGCCTCTCTTTGAAAGACCATAAACCTTGGCTGGGTAAGTTAGAGAAGCCCACTTCACATGGATTCTGTGTTCAGTGCACAGTTTCTAGCATCTCAGACTGTATCCTCCTGAACTGGAAGTCCAGGCCTCATTGTACTGGAGACCAGCTTCTTGCTGCTCCTCTTCTGCTGGACCAGAGGATCTTATAATCTATATTCGCAGAGAAAGTGGACTTGTGGCTACTAGAAGTAGAATTTGTACTTTACAAGCAGAGGATTGCTCAGAATCTCCCATTTTCTGTCTGTGTGACCTCAGGCAAGTGGCTGAACTTCTTCATGCCTTATTTTTCTCATTTGTTAGGTGGGGAGACCCATCATACCCTCTGGGAGTTGTAAGACTTAAATGAGAGTGTATAAATTATGGTCGCAGCCAGGGAGTCAAGACACATGGCCTTTTCTCTTTCCATTGCTTATAGTCACAAAGGTGAGGACTGTGTAGATGGATAGTTCTAACAGACAAAACTGGTTCACATTGGGAGTCAATCTGATTACTCTCTTGCTGAAGGGCCATATCTAACATTAAAATCATTTCTGGATGTTTCCACTTGTAGGTGTACACTAGCTCTTTCCTCAAGAGCCTAGCTCCAGACCAGAGTTAAACCTAGGATGCTGGTTCCTTTTGGCCCTTTTCATGACTATTTTTGTAAAAATGACCTTTTTTCCTTCTTCTAATTTTTTCCAAGAACAGTAAGTCCAACTCCAGAATATGAGGAAAGCATTCCAAAGTTGACATATTGCCAATAATGGAAGTTATGAAACAACTTCAAGTCAATTGTAGTAAAAGCCTGCATCAACAGCATGCTACATGATGTATGCTTGTAGTTGTTAGTAGTGTCTTTAACTGCCTGCCATTCCTTGTGCATTAGGTTTTATGGATGGAACAGGGAACAAGAATAACTTATTCATTCTGTCTAATTCTCTATAAAATTCATATTTTTGCTCCATGAAGTGACTGGGACTGTTTTGTGTCATGGTTGTGTGAGATGATGTTGGCTAAGTCCCTTGACTTGTCCAAATTGGACTTGCCCCACTGAAAAGAATAATTCTGTCCGGTTTTGTTCTGATACAGATTTGGGGAGGAGCATAATAATAATAATAATAATAATAATAATATAGGCAGGGCAGTCAGCCTGCACAGCCCAGAGGACAGATGAAGGAGCAGGCAGTTGTGGTACACACAATCCCAACATTTGGTAGGTAGAGGCAGGAGGATCAGGAGTTCAAGGCCAGCATTGGCTACATATTGAGTTTAGCTTGGGGGGAGAGAGAGAAAGAGAGAGAAAGAGAGAGAGAAAGAGAGAGAAGAGAAAAAGATGAGTGGTAGGTTTTTTATAATTTTTTTTAAATTTATTTGTTTTTGGTCTTTTTGAGACAGGGTCTCCTTGTAGCTCCAGCTATCTTGGAACTTGCTATGTAGACCAGGCTGGCCTTGAACTCACAGAGATCCACTTGCCTCTGCCTCCCAAGAGCTAGGACTAAAGGCATGTACTACCATGCCCAGTTAAAATTTATTTTTTATTTTATGTGTATGAGTGTCTTGCCTGTGTGTATGTACCTGGTGTCTGGGGCAGACAAAAGACAGCATCAGATCCCCTGGAACTGAAGTTAAGGACAGTTATTAGCCACCATGTGGGTGCTGGGAACTGAACCTGGGTCATCTGCAAGAGCATTCGGTGCTCTCAACTGCTGAGCCATTTCTCTAGCCTTAGATGCTAAGGTGTTTTGTTCTGTTTTGTTTTGTTTTGTTTTGTTTTGTTTTGTTTTGTTTGTTTGTTTTGTCTTTTTGAGACAGCGGTCTCCCCATAGCCCCAGCTGTCCTGGAACTCACTCTGTAGACCAGGCTGGACTTGAACTCACAAAGATCCACCTGCCTCTGCCTCCCGAGTGCTAGGATTAAAGGCGTGCGCCACCACGCCTGGCTAGATGCTAAGTTTTAACATGGTAATATATGAAGCCAAATGTGATTTGTGCCTGTGATCTTACTACTTGGGAAACTGAAACAGGGTAATAAATTTGAGGTGCCAGATTGAGCTATGTGGTAAAACCCAACCTCAAAATACAGAAGGGGCTAGGGATGGAGAGATGACTCAGCAGTTAAAACACTGGCCATTCTTGCAGAGGACCCAGGTTCAAATCTCAGCACCCACATTGTGGTGGCTAACAACCATTTGTAACTCCAGTTCCAGGTGATCCAACACCCTCTTCTGTCTTCTGTGGACGCTGCATGACACGAGCACACACACGTAGGCATAACACTCATACACATAAAATAAAAATATATAAGTCAACAAAACAAAACAAAAAGGCCAGTGAGATGGTTCGATGTGTGAAGGCACTTGCAACCAAGCCTAATGACTTGAGTTCGATCCCTGGGATCCACATGATGCAAAGAGAAAACTGACTCATGCAAATTGTCTTCTGACCTTCAAATGTGCGCTGAAGCACATGAACACACACACAGGCACAATAAATAAATGTAATAAAACAGAAGCAAAATAATAACAAAAAGGAAAATATATGAGTATCTGTTGTGAAAAAGGAAAGTAGACATCAAAGGGTAACAGTGTACCTCAGTTGTCATTCACCGATTGGGTGATTCTAGAGCAGATTTTTAATCTCTTTGAGACTGTTTCTTTATTTGCTAAGTGGAGATTATACAATAGCCACTAGAATTTTCTGTTTGAAGAGCCTCATAACAACTGGAGCAGTAAATGTGAAACTACTATTTCAATAAGACAGACCATTCAACTGCTAGTTTTTTGTTTTTGTTATTTTCATTGTTACTGGTATTTGGGTACTTGAATGAACTCAGAGGCTTGTACATGCTAAGTATGTCCTCTGCCAAAACCTATACTCTGATCTCATCACTGGAGCGCTGTGAGTTCAAGGCCAGATGGCTATACATAGTGACTTCCAAACCAGTCAGGGCTAATTTGTAAGATCCTTTCTCAAAACAAAACAAAACAAAACAAAACAAAAACAAAAACAAACACCTCAAACTAAACAAGAGTACACTGTAAACCCTGATAATTATTGAACACTACTATTTGTAATCCTTTGTGAAACTCTTTTTCATATTCTATTTATTTATGTTTTAGTACTTTTATTGATTTGTGTATTTAATACATTATCTTTCAGTCCAATTTAGACACATTCCCCTTTCCCTGCCCCCCATCCCACCCCAGTTCATGCCTTCTGCCATACATATCTTGCATCTTTCTCTAAGTCTTTCCAAAGTTTTTCACTGCAGAGACTTGTAGTTTGGTGCTGAATTTAACTGTATCAGTCAGTTCTTTGACCCAGTCTTTATGTTGTTGTTGTTTATTTTTATTTTATATGTATGAGTGTTATGTCTGCACTTATGTAAGTGTACCCAAGTTGGTTGTACAATGTCTGCAGAAGACAGATGAGGGCGTTGGACCCCCTGGAACTGGAGTTATGGATGATTCTCAGCCATGTGGGTGCCAGTCCTCTGCAAGAACAGCCAGTGCTCTTAACCACTGAGCCATCCTTCCAGCCCCATGAAGCTCACGGTATTCTATCAGGACTTCTACTAGTTTAGGCACCTTTGGAAACAAAATCCATCTTTGAGATTACAGGGCTGCGGAGACTGGGTTTGATGGCAGGAAAGAGGAGGAGCCCAGCCCCTGGCATCACTCCCATGGGATTCAGCTCTCACTTATGCCACTAGTTGGATGTGTGATTGTGTGATTTTGAGCAAGCATTTAATCACCTTTAACTTAGTTCCTCTGTCTGTATAATGGACATGATGCTGATAATTGTAGTAAGCTGCTGGAGTTGTAGGGATTAAGTAAGTACACATACACAGCATTTTTTTTTTTTTTTTCTTTTTGAGACAGGGTCTCCCTGTAGCCCCAGCTGGCCTGGAACTCACTCTGTAGACCAGGCTGGCCTTGAACTCACAGAGATCTGCCTGCCTCTGCCTCCTGAGTGCTAGGATTAAAGGCATGCATCATCACATCCAGCTACATACACAGCATTTAAAAAAGCACCCAGTACTCAGGAGATACAGCTATATTTATTCTTGGGTAATTACCTTAGGCCTAAGTTGCCTAATTTCTAACTGTGTGTGTGTGTGTGTGTGTGTGTGTGTGTGTTTGTGTGCGTGTTTATTCTTATGTTTTTGAGACAGGGTCTCCCTGTAGCCCCAGCCTGTCTTGGAACTCACTATGTGGACCAGGCTGGCCTTGAACTTAATGTATTAAATAACAACCCAGAGTGTGTCTGATACTAGGAAATTTGACAGTGAAAAAGCATCTATAGTTATGTGTCTCAGTCCTTTAGGGCTCCACTAAAGATGTTTGCTGTTAGCCAGTCAGAACAGATGCCTAAATTAACATCTTAAGATATTCCGAAAGAAAAGTTCTTGTATGGGGGTGAAGGCATAGCTCAGAACTCACGAGTTCTCCTGTGGAGGGGTAGGCAGTGAACACTTTTGTTGTTTGTGAGATAGGATCTCAAGAAGTCCAGGATGGCCTTGAACTCAACGATTTATATCAAGGGTGATCCTGCATTTCTGATCTTACTGCTTCCACCTCCTAAATTCTGAGATTATGGGTATGCACCATCACACCCAGTTTATGCCAAGCTGGGAATAGAACTCGGGGCTCTATGGTTGCTAGGCAAGCACTCTAACAACTGAACTACATTCCCAGCCTGGGTGTCTGTATAACTCAAGCCTATGATGATGCATGCAGGAGATAATTGCAGAGCCTCGCCTCCTTAAGGTTAACTTCCCCATGGCTCTTGAGACACCCAGAAAACCTATTTCCATTCCTCACTCTTCCTTGTCCCTAGTTGTTCCCAAGGCTTTTTCTTTCTATTCTACTTGTTCTCCATCAGGAAGAGTAAGGAGTACCCAGCACATACGCAAGGTCTGCTCTTATTCCCTCCAGAGCCAGCAAGTCACTTAGTACATCTCAAGGCTTCTGGCCCCAAGGGAAATCTCTGGGAGGACAAGTTTCCCTTGGGCTACAGGTTCCTCCATTGCAGAGCAGTTTCTAACTTGCCATGGAGTGAGGTGGAAGGTTCACATGTCCTCAGACAAGAGGGTAAGAAGGGAGATGAGAAACAACATCATTGGCTAACAAGTGTATAAAGAGATACCTAGAGGTGATAGTAGAAAGGACAGGGGTGGACAAATAACAATAATACAGTATCACATGCATAAAAATCTACATTACAGCCCCCCACCCCTTTAAGATATTCTTTAAAGCCGGGCATGGTGGCACACGCCTTTAATCCTAGCACTTAGGAGGCAGTGGCAGGCAGATCTTTGTGAGTTCAAGGCCAGCCTGGTCTACAGAGTGAGTTCCAGGACAGCTGGGGCTACAGGGAGACCCTGTCTGGAAAAGACCAAAAAAAAAAAAAAAAAAAAGATATTCTTTAAAAAGCCATCTCATGCAGATAAGAAACACAGAAATTATGAAATCCAGAGGGACACAGTTCTTAATCTCAAATGAGCATTTTGATCCCTTGAAGGGGTTGTTGAAACACATTGCTGGGCTTGTTCCACTATTTGGTGATTCGGTGGCTCCCAGACTGAAGCCCAAGAATCTATTTTTTCAAGAGTTCCCAGATGATGTGGGGACCACAAGAGCACTTTGGGGAGAGGTGGGTGGAAGCTGAGAATTGCTTGTTTACCAATGGGCGAGAGAACTGAGGAAAGAATTGTGGCAGAGCTGTAGGGGCAGCAGTGTCCACTGCCTGAGCTGGGCAAGCCACACCAAATGGATGGAATGTGTACTTAGAACATGACTGGACAGGATATACCTGCTGACCAGAGAGAGGAGTATATATGGTAATTCTATTACCTTCCTTATGCAGGTCTGGACAGGTGTGTGGAGGACGTGGGAGGAGACTATGGGCAGTTCTGTGCTGGTTCTCAAAGGACTGGGGAGGTGGAAAGGAAGCATCTTAGAGAGCAGTCCCCACCTGTGGTTAATTACTGGTCCCAAGGAAGTGTGGCCAAAGGGCGGAGACACCACACATCCATCCTGGAGTCCAGCCCCCACGGCGAGTCAAGATCGACTGACCTCCAGGGATGGGCAATTTGGGTAGTGGCAGAGCGGGGCATCAGAGCCAAGGAGGACGCTGCGATGCGACGCGACGCGACTTCCGCCTCTAGCGATCGGCAGTGGGGGGCGCACCAAGACAGCAGTTCAGAGCTGAGCTTTGTCACCCAGTCAGCGAGGGGAGGAGGACACAGAACAGGACCGCAGAGACAGGATGGGACGCTCTAAAGGCTCTCAGACTTGAAAGAGACGCTCGCGAAGGTGAGCAACACGGATAGAGGCTCCCGGTGGGAGCCAGGCTGTGCGCACACTGCTGTACAGCTCCGCAGCGCGTCTTCTGGGCTAGCATCACTCAGGCGCCTCTCACTAGCTGGTGTCCCACCCTTGGAAGCACGTGGAGATGGCAGGCGAGCACCCAGATACTCACTGCCAAGGTTCCTGGGTCCAGAGTGCACAGTCCATCTATGTCGCAGCTTCCTGCTAACTCCCCATCCTCAGGGAAACAGCCCAGCTCACTTGGGAAGGGCTCCTGCTCAGGTCTTTAAATAACCAAGGCCTTTCCCGAGGTTAGGGGATGTGATCGTGGGTCTTGGTCTTAGAGGCGTATGGTCAATATCAGAGCTAAAACTCAGATTTTGGAAGCTCCTTGATGTAGGTTATAATCCCTTTTAGTTCACTTCCAGCTGTGTTCCCCTGGGCAAATTCTCAACCTCTCTGACGCCCTTTTCTTTTGCACAGATTATACCTCATAGGCTGCTTTGAAGCCTGGTGACAGGATGGAGGAGGGTGGACTAGTCTGGGTCTGGAGGGAATGCTATAAAAGTCAGTCTCTAGAAATCTCCAAACAAAAGTTTCTCCTTTTCATGACCTTGGAGAAGTCTAGCCAGACAGACCAGTCGAACTTGCTCTTGGGACAGAGTAAGAGGCTAAGGGACTGCTTTCTCACCTTGCACATGAGAGTTGGCTGTTGGTGTCCTATGCTTGGTACTGATCCTCTACCCAGCTATAAAGGGCAGGGGAGGTGGGAGAGGGGTCTCAACATTTTCTTTGGCTCAGAATCCAGAGAGATAGTGAGAGAGAGGCCTGCACACAGGGGACCATTTAGGGCTACATAGGGCCAGTTAAGTGGCAGCCAAGAGGTCTGTTACTTAAAGATGCCACCCAGACTCAGGTCGGGGAGCCCTTGGCTGGGCCTCGGCTGGCAGGTGCTACAATGGGCCTTCTCCCTCTTACTATTATTTTTATTAATGTGATGGGGGGGCATGGGGGAAGGGGCTCCAGGGGGAAGTTAAGACAGCCTGGTCCGCCTGACTCTTGGGTCCTCCTACACTTGGAAAGGTGGCACACCCAAGAAATCCCAGAGGCAGAGGTAGGAAGATCTCTCAAGTGGAGGCCACCCTGAACTACATTGCAGGAGTTCTAGTAGCCTACTTGGAGTTTGTAGCCTAATCTATTTCACCTTCTCTCCCCTCTCCCCACAATGCAATGCAGCAGGGCTGGGGATGTGGCTTGGTGGCAAAGTGCCTGATTAGGATGTGCAAGGCCCTAGGTTTCAGCTCCAATACCATCAAAATAAAACCGACACCAAATGAACAGAGACGCCCCTCCCCAAGCTGGAAAAGGAACTCCTGGTAAAAAGTAGTAATAGCCAGGTATAGTAGTAAATAGTAAAGTATAGTAGTAAATAGTAAAGTAGTAATAGCCAGGCAGTGCCTAGCTCTCTAGTCTTTATCTCAAGGGAAGGTCAGCCCATGTCAAGTCCTGCCTTTGAAGGAAGTTCCAGTCAGACCATTCTCTCTCCCTGGTAGAGGAGCTCAGCCTAGAGATTTCTATCACAGGCCAGGTCACAGGTGGGACCAGGCCTGGCCAGACCCTCTTCAGGCTTTGTCTTCTACCCCAAGCAATCTTGCAGAACACTTTGAGGGAAGGAGCTGCCATGTAAGGCAAAAGATCCAGCTAAATAAACATATGCTCTTAAAAACTGGATCAGTGCTCGGCGTGGTGGTGCACACCTTTAATCCCAGCACTCAGGAGGCAGAGGCAGGTGGATCTCTGTGAGTTCAAGGCCACCCTGGTCTACATAGTGAGTTCCAGGACAGCTGGGACTACAGGGAGACCCCATCTCAAAAAAAAAAAAAAAAAATCAAACCATTGGTGGCTCTAAAGGGGATTTTTTTAGGGGGGGTCTTGGGAACTGAAGGCCAATTCAAGACCTCTGTAAATATTTTCTGAAGGGCTGCCACATATCTAAGGGGCCAGAATTCCTGAGAGGTTAGAACTGGTGGGGTGGCCCTGAAAAGTCCAGGCCCTTTCGAGAAAAATGTATAGGAGCTTCAGTCCATTGTAAAGGTCACATGGACTGAGCATTGTCTCTTAGTGTGCCCAAAATCAGTGACTGAAATGACATTTGGGTATTTCTGAACTTGACCCCTGAAGATCCCAGTTTCCACTTTTAAATCCCAAAGACCCCACCTGCTAGACGGCAAATTTCCAAATGGTTTTCGGCTTTTACTTTCCCCTTTACTCTCCTTCAGCCCATGATGAGGGGCCAGAATTTTATTGTTCCTCCTTCTCAGTTGACCTGTAGTGAGGTGAAAGAAGAACTTGGCAAAATCCACAAGCTGACTTTCCAGAAAAAAGCCACAAAACACAATGCCTGGCCCCTTATGAAACCTAGAGCCTCAAACATGCTAGGCAAGGGTTCTACCATAGAGACACCCACTCCCCCAGCCTCAGACTGGAGAGTGGTCTCCACATCAGGGAGGGGAATCCTCCCACTGGTGTATGAATTTCCTGACTCAGGTTTCTTGGCTGCAAGGCAGGGATGACTTGTACTATCTCCCCACATACCTGCCGGGTTGGAAAGCACAAATCCACGTGGAATGCTTACAACAGCGGTTGCTCTTATCACATGAGCCTCTTTGTCCTCCTGGGAAAAGATGTGTTGGAGAGGGGTGGCACCAGGCTGAGGTCTACCCCTCTATGTGGGAAGGAGGACAGACATGCTGAGGGCTGCAGACCCCGGCGAGGGCTGAGACTTTGAGGAGTGTTACCTCACAAGGAGACATTGTTAGTGGATGAGGGATTCCTGAAGGACAGGAACGGAGACCAGGACTGGGCCTGACACTCAGCCACACCCTGGTCATTTGTCAGGACCACTGTTCACCTTACAACTGAGGGAGTAGAGAAACTGCAGGCTATCAAAGCCCTTTAAATGACTCTTATGTAGATTAAATGAGACATAGATGTCTACTTACTTAGTAATGAAAACAAATTTCACAGCATAAAGAAGAGGCCATGCTATTTCTGCTAGGGTGGGGCAGGGAGCTGTCCCATTTTTACTACGTAGAGGTGTTGGAGAACTGCCTTTGGATGGGAACAAACCTCACTGGGCCCATCGAGTGGGAGAGATAAGCATCAGCTTGGGAAAGGCCTCAGGCCTTAGTCCTGTTCTATATCCTCTGACTCTAGACTGCTACCAATGCTAGTGGTGGGTCGCGGATGGGAGCTGCTAGCCAGGCACTGGGGAAACAGGGCTACAAAGCAGCCTCAGGAGCCGGGCTGGGGAGGTGTAGAAGCAGAAGAGGCGGAACTGGCTGCCTTTGGAGACCTGAGGAGCATCGGTTGGGGCCGGGGAGGGGCCCAAAGCATCCAGCTTCCTGTCCTAGACTTTTACTCTGCAAGGTGCTGAGGCAGGTGGCACTTATCTAAACCTGAGATCTAGAAACCACAAGTTCCATCTACCAGAAGGAGAAACTGTTGTGTGGTGCCTGCTGACCAAGTCCCTTCACAGACTCCATTGCAGGGTGGAAGGGGAATGGGGTAAGTGGTACAGCTTTGATCCCTGGGTTCAGGGATCCTGAACCCCTGGTTTCTGACATCCAGTGGACTTTATTGTATCCCACGTGTTTCCCAAAGGGTGCACCACACAGTGCGACTGCGTTCCCAAAGAGGCTTTGGAAGCTGTAATGGGAGAAGAGGGGCTGACTGACAGCCCCACCTCCGGCCGCCCGCCGCGATATTCCAACCTCACAGGAACTTGGATGGTCACTGAGGGCCAGAGGACAATATCTACCACAGCTGGGCGACTCTCACTGTTTAAAAGGATGCGCTCTTCTTGCGTTTGATCAAAAGGAGCAAAACTTTTTTTCTCTGATCAAATTTTTGCCGGCACTAAACAGCCAAACCAGCTTCGGGTCTTGGTCCCAGGACTTCCACGCGTTGCCCGTCACTCGAGTGCACGCTTGCAGCAGAGAGGCAGCTCTCCAGGCCGGTGAGGTGCTGACCGCCACCGGTGCGCCTCGAGAGTCTCCAGTCACCCAGGAAGCTCAGGACCCGCAGCCGCCACTCTTAAGAACCAGGGGTTTTCTTGCTGGTCCATTGGAATCTGGGCTTCGGATTCCATTTAAAACGACGGGGCATCTTATCTCTAGTCCTTCCCAGGGATTCCCACCCACTCTCTGCCCCGCCTAGCCGGCGGAAGCAGAGTCCGGAGCTTTTGAAGTTCAGGGAATTTGAGTCTGTGAGGAGCCGGCGGTCCCCCAGCCTGTCGCCCCAGCTGTGGAAGGCTCTGCAGGCTCCGCGGGGTAGCGGGGGAGTGAGATGCGCCGGGGCGGGCCAGACTCCTCTTAGGCTGCTGCCGCCCCTTCAGTTTTTTGTTTTTGTTTTAAATAGGTTACCCAGGCTTCACACGCTGTTGGAATTTTCCTTTCTTCTTCCATTTCATAACGCAACGGTAATGACTATTAAAACACACTTCCCAGGCATCAAGAACCAAAACGAAACCGTCCTTATACAGCACCTTCCTCATTTCTAATATCTGCCCTCTTTGCGTTGATGATGGAGACAGGCTGATTTTATAAGTGACATTTAATTGGATTTTTCCCCTTAAGTACTTCGGAGGGTTCAGTAGGCTCCAAAAACTAAATAAACGGGGGCTGCTTTAAAAGTGTGAGCTTTAGTCTGGAGGGGCCTGAGTGAGAAAGGATATCCCTCAGATTTGGAACTTAGAGGAGGCAGCCCCCTTCTGAGAGTCTGAGCCCGCGTTTAGCCCCCTCCCGAGGATGCAAGGGGAAAGCCCTCCTCTATCAGGCCGACCCCGGAAGGAGACTAAGTGGCACCCCTTGATCTCACAGGCCTGCTCTGCTTTCATCTCAGGGGAAAAACCAGAGGAAAAGAGGATCAAACACTGAACATTCCCATTGAATGCAAAGCTGGGGGCGGGGCACCGAGTTACTCTAGGGACCAGCCCCCAAGGAGTGGGGGGTGGGCCGCGAGGTGGTTACTGAAGCTGGCGAGCTGGTGGGGGCAGGGAGAATGGGTGTCTCACAGGCCCTGTGCCCGAAGGTTCCGATTTGGAGCAGCAGATGCAAGGACAGCTCTCTGACACTAAGGAGCTTCCACAGGAGAGCAAGCAAGCCAGGGGCTCCGCAGGCTCTGGCCGGCTGTAGGAAGAGGCAAGGCATGCTAGAATCCACCCAAAGGTCCTCAAGGCAGCACAAGATCCTAGAATCCACTTCCTCCCACCCCCATCACTCCTTGTTGACATCCGTTTTTTTTGGGGGGGGGGCTAGCAGTGTCAGCAGATGGTGGATTTGGGACTCCTAGGGGGTAGAGATCTTTATGTGGACCTTACCCTCCATGTTCATCTGCCACTGTCCCCAGGAAAGGTCAATGAGGATTTGCCGCTTTGGGAAAGAGTGGAAAGCAGGAGTGGAGAGGAGTTTTTGTCTTTTCCTGAACCTTTTGCTTCCTTCATCATTTCCATAATCCCAAGGTTTGGAAGGTTGGGGAAAGGTGCAGGCAAAAATCGAAATGAAAAAAAAAAGTAGATAAGAGACAGAGACAGTGGTAGAGGACATTAATGTAGGAGATAAGAGACGAAGACAGTGGTGAGAACATTTCTTTAGAGGCTAAGACTTGAGACTTTGCCTAGGAACATGGAGGAGGGGGTGCAGGAGCCACCCTTTCCAGCTAGAGGGACTGGCCACTTAGGACTAGAAACTTAGGGAGAGGAGAGAGAGAGAGAGCCTAGAAAGTGCCACCATCTCCAGCCCTCCCAGCCCACCCCCCTCAGCCCACCTCCCTCAGCCCACCTCCCAGGCCCCCATGGGGGTTCTATCCCCCTTCTCTGAGAAGCTGGTAGCCTCTCTATAATATCAAATTCCAAAATTCCATTCCCCCATCTCCAGGGACTTCACTTTCCATCCTCAAAGATTCATCAGAGACCATGGTCACTTGCTTTCTTGGGACATTTTCAACAACTTTTAAAGTCTACTCCAGCTTTTGAAGGAACAGATAAATGTATCATGGGGGGGAGCTCTTCAAGTACAGTCTCTGCAGACCACAACGCCACAGGCTCCATGTAGTCCATCCCTGCCCTAAAACCCGAAGTGAAGGCTAGTTCCTCCTCCCAATCCGAGGCCCTTCATTCCTTCATTGGTGCCACTCTAAGGTCCCTTTTTGTCAGCACTTCCACACAGGAAATACCCGATTGTGGGAGAATTCGTTGACTCTGAACGAATGCCTTAACATATAGGTACGGAAAGAAACAAGCCCATTCCTAGACCCTTTCGCTAACCAACATACCTGAAATGCTCTGGAGGCCAGATCAAACGAAAGAAAGATGATTTCTTTACTGAAGAGGCAACTGGAAGTCAAGCCAGGCTATCTAGACAGGGAGGGAAAATTAACAAAAACAATAACAACAAAATTATTGAACACCTTGAATTCAAACCAGGCAATGTGGATGAGAAGGAAGTTTTTTTTTTTTTTAATCTTAAATCATGGAACACTGAGTCAGTACTCAACACGGGTCTTCAAAGAAAAAGAAAATATCTCCTGTCCCTTGAGAAAGAAAAATAAAGTTTGGTTCTCAGAAGGAAGGAGACAGATGGGGTTGGGGAGAAGAGAGAGGAAAGAATATGGCAGGCTCAAGCTCTCCAGACAGCTTGGGGCGGGAAGGCGAAACGGCTTTCAGTAGCTTGTAAAAAGACTTTGGAGTCGGTTTGAGGTTAGATGCCAGGGACAGGCAGCTGTATTAGTGTCCAGAGATCCAGGGCTTGTAAGCAGGCCTGACCACTTCCAAAATGCAGTCATGGATTCTTTCATCAGTGTTAGATCAAGACACCAAATTAAGAAAACAAAAGTCAAAACAACAATAAAGAAAAATTCAAAAGCGCGTTTAATTACCGAATCCCGCCGCCCAATGGAACTCGCTGCGCGCCTTTAGCGCTCCCTTTTCTTTCCGCGGAATTCCATTTACATCCTCTCTGCCTGGGTGTCTCCCTCTCTCAATGTTTGTGTCTCTCAGTTTTCACACTCTCCTCCCCATTCGAGCGAGGCCCACACCTGGCGCATCACTGCCGAGCCATTAGCTTCGGGTCTCCTTTCATCTTCTCTGTGGCAGACGTTTCTATTTATCCACTTGCGTTCGCCGAGTGGCGTCACCAGCGGTACTGTAATGACGATTGCAGCCGGAGGATGACAGCTTAGAAGGAAGAGGGCAATGGGGCTTCCTCCCAGAGGCGGTGCGGCACAGACGAGCGCTCGCATCACAAGGTGACCCTAGCTCCCTGCCGCCACCTCCGCGGTCGCCGTCGACACCGCGCCTGGCTGCTTCGCGCCCGCCAAGTCGCCCAGCCGTTTTTGTTTCTTTTTGCAGCCAAGATCTACCTGGTCGCTGGGGTTCCAGGGAGCCTGGGGTTAGGGGCTTACTTGGGGCTTTCCCCCTCCTCCCGTCTCCGGAGAGCCCAGGGATGGAGAGCCGAAAGGACATGGTTATGTTTCTGGATGGGGGTCAGCTTGGCACTCTGGTTGGCAAGAGGGTTTCCAATTTGTCCGAAGCCATGGGCAGCCCACTGTCAGAGCCGCCGGAGAAGATGGTGCCCCACGGTTGCCTGAGCCCGAGAGCTGGCCCTCCGGCCGCGCGGGAGCGTAGCGGGGGAGGCCCGGAGGAGGAGCCGGTCGATGGACTCGCAGGCACTGCTGCAGGGCTGGGCGCTGAGCCACGGGCTGCCGGAGCGGCCATGCTCGGCCCGGGACCCCCGGTCTCCTCCGCGGACAGCCTCTCTGGCCCAGGACAACCCAGTAGCTCAGACACCGAGTCGGATTTCTATGAAGAAATCGAGGTGAGCTGCACCCCGGACTGCGCCACGGGGAACGCCGAGTACCAGCACAGCAAAGGTAGCCTCCGAGTCCCTCCGCTCCCCGGTCCTCCCACTGCGCCCATCCTTCAGTTCATCTCTGGCCAGGTGGAAAACACTCTTTTCCCACAGGGCAGGGTGGTTGAGGGTGGGGGTCGCACCTTTAGAACTCATGCTATCTGCAACCTGGTGGGGGTCTCCTGTGTTATAGCATTGGTGGGACTGAGGGTGGGTGACAGCTGTGCTCGGTGTGTGTCAAGGGAGAACAAGTCCTGGGCTGGAGGGATTCAAATAGACTTCGGAATCTCCCAGTGTTTTGTGACAATGATTCAGCTGAGCCAGGGAAGACACCTTCCTTTGGGTAGAGCTAGATGAAACGTGAGTCCAGCCAGTTTGTGGCTGGAGGGGTGCGAGGCACATGGAGGCGTGGAAGCCAAGAGTCTATAAGGGACCCTAAAATCGTGGCGAACTCTGGCTGCCCGAGTGGTGCAGCCCTCGGACCAGTTTGCACGTCGGTCAGAGGTCCAAATTACCTTGTCACTTCCCGGGCTTGGCGGCGCCAGGTCGGAAATGGTCCCAATGGTCTAATTGCCTTTGGTCTCCGGTTGCATTTGAAAAGGCCGGGGATTGGGTCCTCCCCCTCCTCCTTTGGTTCAGTCTCACTTCTCCACCCAAAGGAAAAAAGCTGCAGGGGGCCTGAGCCCCACCCTTCTCTGGGGCAGGCCTAAGGGGATAGTACTTTAACTGTAGAACCTCTTCCCACCAGGAGCTAATGGGAGTGGGGGTGGACGGCCTCGCAGGGAGCCGCCCTGTAAACCGAAAATATCCACCAGGGGTGAAAACTAGGAGCTAGGGCCCATTAGCGGACACTCCTCCACAACGCTGTGGGAATGGGTAGGAAGAGCCTGCCACCACTTCTTGGCCTCGGCAGCCAGCACCACCTTGAGTTCCCATTCCCACCCCATACCATCTTATCATCTGCTTAACCCAGGCTCTACAGAGACACGTCCTCATAACAATCCATACTCCACTCAAATATACAACCCCCCCCAAATACATGCAGCCCAATACACATTCCCACACCTGTACTGGCATTCTGGCACACGCAAGAGCAAGGAAAATCTGCACGCCCAGCATCCCACAATGTAATAAGCCTGAGAATTTATACTGCTCCAGCACCAAGGTGCCTCTCAATACTTCCTCACCTGACCTGCACACTCTTGCCCACCACTACCAATAATGAGCAGAAAGCTCTGGGAGTATACTCTTTGCATATACCCAGAGGCAGTTGGAGATGAGTTGAGAGCCTCTGACCCAGCCAGCCTTAGACCTAGGTCTTCCAAACAGCTAAGATTAGGCCTACTGCAAATCCTTTCTGTTCCCATCACCAAGACGGTGTCCTCCTGGAGTTCCCAGAGCCTCAGCAAAGGAAGGGACTGAAGATGCTAAGGGGTTCATCCTTCTTAACTACCTCCCTCCTGTCCCCACACGACGTCAGCATTGTTTATCTGTTGTATCTCTGTGTGTCCACGTGTGTGCTTTGGGCTCCTGTGCAGGGCCAGGCTCCGAGGCACTGGGAGGCAGTCCTAATAGCAGCAGTGAGGTCCCCAAGAGTAACGGTGGCGGCGGCGGCAGCAGCTCACAAGGCACCCTGGCCTGCAGCGCCAGTGACCAGATGCGCCGGTACCGTACTGCCTTCACCCGAGAGCAGATTGCGCGGCTAGAGAAGGAATTCTACAGGGAGAACTACGTATCCAGGCCGCGGAGATGCGAGCTGGCGGCAGCTCTAAACCTTCCGGAAACTACCATCAAGGTATGAGTGGCCCTGCAGGATGCGCGAGGCGGGTATTTACCCACGTAGCAGGAAGGAAATAACAACTGCACATTTCCTAAATTGAATCTGGGGAGTCTGGGCCAAGGCTCTCCCAGCCAGTTGTGCAGAGTCGCCTTCTGTCAGTCCCTAGGCCGCACTGCTGCCCTTTTCCCAGGCAAATAGACTACAGTGGCAGGTGACGGAGAATGACAAGGACCTGTCCCAAAGGACAGGGGTTGAAGGGGATGCGAATCTGGGGAAATGCCTTCTACCTATTCAGACCAATAGAGACAGTCCCTACGGTTTGCAAGCTCGCCCCGGGCTGTGGCGCGTGCCACGTGGGTGGAGAAAGGAGTGGCTCCCCAATCTCCTCTGGAGGGTTTTCACCCGAGTTGGAAGGCGGGTCCTCACCCAGCCTGTGCTGGTTTTTGCCCTTCCCTGCACTGTGGGCCCTGACTCCCTACCCCCAGAGTGGGACATGATTTCTAGCCTGGGGCACTGAGCCTCGAGCTCTGGTCCAACCTGCTCCTGTCTTCTGTGCAGGTGTGGTTCCAGAACCGACGCATGAAGGACAAGCGCCAGCGGCTGGCCATGACGTGGCCGCACCCAGCTGACCCCGCCTTCTACACGTACATGATGAGCCACGCGGCGGCCGCGGGCGGCCTGCCCTACCCCTTCCCTTCGCACCTGCCCCTGCCCTACTATTCTCCGGTGGGCCTGGGCGCAGCCTCCGCCGCCTCCGCCGCCGCCTCGCCCTTCAGCGGCCCGCTGCGCCCGATCGACACTTTCCGCGTGCTCTCGCAGCCCTACCCGCGACCCGAACTGCTGTGCGCCTTCCGCCACCCGACCCTCTACCCCGGCCCTGCGCACGGACTGGGCGCCTCGGCCGGCGGCCCCTGCTCCTGCCTTGCCTGCCATAGCGGCCCAGCCAATGGGCTGGCGCCTCGGGCCGCAGCCGCAGCCGCCTCGGACTTCACTTGTGCCTCCACCTCCCGCTCGGACTCCTTCCTCACATTTGCGCCCTCGGTGCTCAGCAAGGCTTCCTCCGTCGCGTTGGACCAAAGGGAGGAGGTGCCCCTCACCAGATAAGGGGTCGCCCTCGGGCTGCTAGCTCCAGGACACTCAATGGGGGGCTTTCGCCACTCAACCAGTGTCCCACCTGCCTCCCCCACCCTAGACACAGAAGGGTCAGGAGGGGGTCACAAAGACTCCGGCTAGAGAAGCAGTTGGATGTCCTATTTGGGAAAGAGATAGGAGTACTGCAGTGGTCTGTCTTGCTTTGCCAGCCTCCTCCAAACCCATCATCCTGCCCGATGCGGAAGCCGTGGCTCCACAGCTAAAGCAAACTCATCAGTAACAACAGTCCACACCCCACCACATACCCCACACCTGGGGCCCCATCCTCCCCGTCATGGCCGAGCACTGGAAAGGGAAATGGCTGTCTCTTGGAACAAAATGCTGTGTATGCAGAGCAGGTAGAGATTAATCTTCAGCTTTTCCAAAGCATGGCAGGGGGGCTTGTTGATGGCAACATCCCAGCCATTTAGGGGAGAGTGGGAGAGATAATTTATTTACTGCCAGGGACAATCTTGCCCCTTGGCAAGGAACCTTGGGGCTGTCTCACCTTTCCTGAGCTTCAATTACACAGCATCTTTGGGCTCTAGCATCTACCAGCACCTGATCTCTTTCTACCCTCCTGGCTCTGTGGCATCGCTCAACTTCCAGCTCCAGCCGTCCCCCATTCTGTTCAACATTGGCAGTGAATCTGCAGGGGCTCCAAGGTCCCTAGGCAGCTTCTCTGAGGCAAAGCCTCTTCTCCCCTTAGCCCAGCACACACCCTGATTAGCAAGCGTTGTGTGAGGAGGGTTTTGAATGTTGAATGTATGTATAATAATGATCACCACTCTGCCTGTCCACCAAGCCCAGAGCTGAGCTGTTAACAAGGCGCCCTGGGAAGAGCTTAAGGAGTGGGGACTTCCTGCATCCTTCTCTCATTTTCTCCCCGAGTTGCCATAGGGGCTTGGCTTTCAGATGCCAGTGGAAACCTTCAGCCCTTTTGGAGGACGCTGACCCTCTCCGGGAGGAGAGACTCCTAGAGGAGTCTCCCATGAACCCGTACTCCTGCACTCATCCTTACAGCCAGTTTTTGAGGAAAAGGACAACTTTCATCCCCGATGCAAGCCTCACCCCAACTGGGAGGGAGTGGTTCTTCCTGTAGGGAATGAATTTGGTTTGGGGTTTCCTTTGCAGCCCAAAGAATTTGCTGTTATGATTTGTTAACCATATTGCAATAAAAGCTGAACTCAATTCTCACTTTAGCATTTACATATACCTATCTATCTATATAGATTCTTTTCTAGCAGGCAGCATATTGACTGCTTTTGAGTTGCTACTTTGGCCACCATGGTAGGGAAGGAATAAACAATGGACTCATGAAGGAGTCTCAGTTTCTGTTGGGCATTGGCAAACTCCAGACTTAGCAGGGAGGTGTGAGCTGTCTTCTGGCTGCTTTGAAAGGTGCATGCAAGTCGGGTGTGGTGGCACATGCCTTTAATCCTAGCACTTGGGAGGCAGAGGCAGGTGGCTCTTTGTGAGTTAAGGCCAGCCTGGTCTACAGAGTGAGTTCCAGGACAGGGGGCTACAGGGAGACCCTGTCTCGAAAAGAAAAAAAAAAAAAAAAAAAAAAAAAAAAAAAAAAAAAAAAAAAAAAAAAAAAAAAAAAAAAAAAAAAAAAAAGAAAGAAAAGAAAGAAAGATGCATGCTTGCTTATTCTGAGAATACTGGATACTTGCTATAGATAGATTGGCCTCCTAAAGTGTTGGGTCTGTCTGGAGCTCACCCCTCTAATATGGATCCTCCAGTTATTCCAATAGGATACCCCAGGCTGTGATGTCTTTGAAGCCTGTTTCCAGTCCAACTCCAGGTAAGGTAAGTGGACAATGACAGAGCTGCTGGACCACTACAGAGAGTGGCATTGGCTGGTGAAGTTGTGTCTCCATCTGCTCATATGGGGAGAGGACAGGAGGTCTGGGATGGCCTTGCTATGATTGTCCCTCATACTAGAAGTCTGGAGGGTGGAATTCTGGGACTTCAGGGCAAGGCTGCAGATGTAGCAGCTGCCCTCCTCCTGGCTGCTTCAGGAGTGCCTGCCCAAGCAGGGGAGAGACGAGTGCCTTGGGGAGGCTGGCAGGCTCTGCCTTGTGCTGCAGGGAGGGTTCTCTGCTGGTGCCTCCATGGGTGGGTGGGGACCCCTCAGTTGCCTCCACCTCCTGCATACAGTGGCCCTTGTGGTTCCCAGCAGCCACAGTCCCCCTCTACGTGTACCCCCCAGACTCTCACAGTCCCCTCCGCAGCCAGAAGCTCCCAAGTGCCAAATCGTGGCAAATTTCGCCGTTGCTCAGAATTGGGCAGAGATTGCTTGCGACAGGTAAATGGGCTGCGGGTTGCCTTAATGCCAGGCGTATTTTCAGTTAATAGGGAGGGAAAATGAGGTGTCTGCAGTGATATTGGAAAGTACAAGATCGATGATCCAGCCTCGTGTCCAATCAGCAGCCTTTAATTGACTGTATTTTCTGGGTAATTGAGCCTCTCTTCCTCCAAATTGAAGTGGAAGATATAACAATACATCTTGCCAGGAGGAATTATTCATTACTTCATAATGAAATTTCCCTTTTGCCAAGGTTTGCGGTTTGGTGGTGGGCACCACTTCTCACACTGCAGCTCCAAGCCCCCAAATCATGCTTAGCCTGTCTGCACCAGACCACCCCATCTGGCCTGATGCACCCCGTTGGGTTGGAGATAGACATGAAGACACTGTCCATCCTTAGCTTCAATTTCTATCTGTAGAAGAACAAGACAGGCAAAAGGACCGGCATGGTGTATTTTCCTTTTTAAAAATTTCTGAGCGTTTCCTCTTAGCTGGGCCCTGTCCAGGTCCCATTTGCAGGTGTGAAAATGGAGACTGGGCTGTACACAGCAAACAGTAGCTGGGATGAATCTATGAACATCAGCCTCTCCTCCTCTCTAAGGCAGCTTTGGGGCTCTGAGTCCAAGATCATTCCCAGTGAAGTTTAACATCTCACTTTGGATTCTTTTTCCCTCGGCTCCTGAGTCCTGGCAGGACCTGTGGGGCCTGGGAACAAGGTCCAGTGCCTAGCCTGGTTTTGCCTAGCCCTGCAAGACTAGCCACTCTGTAGCCCAAGTGCACGCAAGGCCCTGCTGTCGCCAGCTTGTTAGCGTGTGATTGATTGCCTTATTAAAGCGTGTTCTTGTAAGTGTGACCAAACTGATTGCATTGCATATGTTTGGGATAATGCTCATTTTAAACAACAGGATAAAGCGGATGAGCTTGGCAGAGCCTCGAAGACGAAATGATTCTGGCCAGCAGCTCCCTAACTCTGGCATTAAATTGCCCAGTTACATAGCAAATCACTTGGTTCTTCTATTCTCTTCCTATTTTTTTTCCTGGGCTGCAGTTTGATTGCATGCTATGCACTGCCAATGGTTTCTCTCTAGTTACTATTACCAATTCCTCCTTCCTAGCCTTCAAACCTACAAGCCAGGCATGGAGTCCTCAATACTCTAGGCAGAGGGAGAAAAGATTCAGTATACATCCTCCCTTCCGAGGTCTCTCAGAGTTACATAGCCCTAGACAGTCACCCCAAATGGAACCTTGGGTCCCCAGAGTAAGTCTCCTCCACCCCCAAGGCTTTCATGAAAATTTAAAAGATCCCTTTGTTCCCCAGGCTTCTCCTGCTCGGTTGCTTCCATTATTAGGAAACACCCGCCACCATATGTCTTCCGGAGAGCATGGGTGTCACAGTGGACAGTCGTGGAAGCTGTCCAGATGGATGGAATACTCTGACTAGGAGGAGCTTTTTGTACTGAGCGTCCTCTCCTTGCACTTTGGGGGGGGGGGTAAGAAAACAAAGTTGGGGTAAAAAGAGAGGATTTCTTCCATTTATTTCCACCCCAGCCATTAGTCACAGCAATCCTCTCTTTCTATGCAGCACCCTCCAAGCCCCCAACAAAGAAATTCTCAGCTCTCCACTCACTCCCACTGGCTTCCTGGAAAGCCAAACTGCCTGAAGAGTGAACTAACTTTCTTTCTTTCTTTCTTTCTTTCTTTCTTTCTTTCTTTCTTTCTTTCTTTCTTTCTTTCTTTCTTTCTTTCTTTCTTTCTTTCTTTCTTTCTTTCTTTCTTTCTTTCTTTCTTTCTGACAGGGTCCCCCTGTAGCCCCAGCTGTCCTGGAACTTGCTATGTAAACCAAAGAGTGAACTTTCTTTTTTTATTTTTATTTTTATTTATTTCTGTATGTATATGAATGTACTGTCTGCATGCAAGTTTGTGCATCCGTGTAGTGCAATGCCGAGGAAGTCAGAAGAGGGTGTCAGATCCCCTGGAATTGGAGTTTCAGATGGTTCTCGGCCGCCATGTGGGTGCTGGGGATCGAACCTGGGTCCTCTGCAAGAGAGGTCAGTGCTCTTAACCGCTAGGCCATCTCTCCAGCCCCCAAAGAGTGAACTTTCTAAGGAACACCTTTGGGATATTCTGGAATTCCGGCTTGTTCAAGATGATGACAGTCATCAGGACAAATCAGAAAGGATGTCACTCTTCAGTTGCACAGATTCGTTTGTAGTTCCCAGCTAAAACAGGTCTGGGTCAGAGAACAGATGCATGGGGCAGTTTTCTTTCATCACTCCAGCCTTTCCAGGGTCTGCAGGGCAGGCCCACCAGAGTGCAACAGAGCAGGAGTAAGGTCAAGCTCAGCATTTGCCCAATCTATAAGACCCTGAAAATGTTGACCCTAGGAAAAAACAAAGAGCAAACCTTAACTATAAAACCCATCTGACTACAAAGCAAACAAACAGGAAGTCATTTCCAAAATTGCATTCTCAGCAATATGTATATGATATTCTGCACAGGAGAAAGATTGCCACTTAAAAATAACATGAAAGCATTAAGTAATTATTTAAAACAAGGCTGTTTAGAAAAATATTTGTATTTATTGCAGCTGCTCAATTGGCCTCGTTAAAGTCGGCAAGCATTTAAATTGTGTTACAATCTCATTTAAATCCTGCTCCGTTCCAGCAGGCTGAAGAGCTTGAATAGACCAATCACTTCATAATGATGATGAATGAGAAATTAATTCAGATACAAGCAAGACAATTTAGGCCTTCATCTGTTTAAATAGCCTTCCAATATTATTCGCGATCGCGGGTCACAGATTGAATCAATTGTCCAATCTTGTGAAAGTCATATCCTTGCATCTTCATCGAGATTATTTATAGCGCAGTGAGGGCTGCTGAAAGGTGGACGCCGTTAACGGGGACAATTACTTAAAGGGAAGCGTTTATAAAATGGAAAACAAATGCCAGGTTTGCTAACAAATGGGGTCAAAAGCAGCCATTCCAATCTGGCAACTCGAGGAAGGGAGTGGGCACAGGGGCGTAGGAAGAGATGTCTAGTCAGTTCTCCAGGCCCCAGGTGAGCCCGAGAGTTAGGCACGTGAGCCGTAGCTGCTAAGAGACCCGGGCCAGTCGTTCCCCGACACCCCGCCCCGGCCTGCTTTAGCTTCTAGCGTTCTTAATGCAGGAGGCTGCCTGATGCGCCCAGGAGCCCGGGTGCTGAGGAACAGCACTCCCTAAGGCGTCGCAGTTTGTGCATGGGTCTCGGGCCTCCCTTACACAGGACCCCTGTCTGCGTCAGGCCACCACTGTCGGGTGGCAGCAGGGCGCTCCGGCCTTGGTGCTGTTGCCTTTGACTTTTGAGCTCTGTATGTTCAACTCTTAACCTTGGCCTCGGTCTAAACTGAGCGCTGGCAAGGGCTGTGGTTTCCGTAGGCCCCTAGATTTTTGTGGGCACCGGGCACGAAGTGCTCCTAGATTTGCTTTCCACCCTTCCGGGTTCGCCAACCGCCTCCTCCGAGCCTTCGGGCTCTGAGCAGCATCCAGTTCTCCCCGTCCTTGAAGTCTAGTCCTGAGTTTGAATCTTGAAATAATCTCTCCCGGTCAGGCTAGTCTCCCTTCCGTCTCCCTTCGTAGCCCTCCTTTGTCAGGAGCCTCTGCCAGGACCTATGGAGTAAGGTGATCATTAGGACTTTGAGGCGACAGGTGCTTTCCTATGGTGTCTACTTGTCCCCCAGTTGGTGTAGGAAAGCCCCGCGTGGTGCACGCAGGGAGAACCCCAGTTTCTCCCCATGGGTATTAGTGTGTCTTGTCTACACCGGCCATACGCGCCTGTCTCAGGGAGCCTTCTAGGCGGCGCTTTTTGGGGGGTGGGGATGGGGAGAGTAGGGGAGGAGGCCTCAGAACCGAGACGAAGGAAAGAGCGGTTCTTGCGTGGAGCCGGGAGGGTGAGAGAAGAGCCAGCGGCTCCGGGGATCCCGGAGGTACCGCGGGAGTCGGCGTTGCCTCGGGCGCCTGCAGCAGCACGCGCGTTCCTCCAGTTCTGTCCTGGTCGAGGTGGTGCATTTTACTTTATTTGTTCTTTTTTTTTTTTTTTTTTTTTTTTTNTTTTTTTTTCTTCCTCTGTATTTCTCTTTTCGAAACAAAAGCCCAACTAACGGATTCCAGGCGCTCTGAGGACCTACTCCTGGGAGCGACTTTGACGTATTGCTGTCCAATTAGTGCCTTTAATTGGTGTCCTCGGGGACGGGCAGGCCGAGAGCTGGGCCGCAGCCTCCTCTCGCCTCTCCTGCACACTGGAAAGGTAAAATTTATAACGCATTGGGGCAACCCCTTGGGAGAGCGAACGAGCAAGGGAGGCAGAGAACGGAGAGAAGCAACTGTGTGTCGCTGAGGATACACCCTCCAACCTTGGGGGTCCTGGGGAAGCTTCCAGACCACGCCTTTTGCTCAGTTTTCTGTGTAGGAGATTTAGGTTGGCAAAGTCGCCGAGGATTATGAATTTCCCTGTAGAAAAGCTAAGGGAGCTTGCATTGTCTGTAGACGCCCAACCCCATGTGGTCTCCCAATCTCCTTAATAATGGCT
Source organism: Rhizomys pruinosus (assembly GCA_009823505.1). Lineage (NCBI taxonomy): Eukaryota > Metazoa > Chordata > Mammalia > Rodentia > Spalacidae > Rhizomys > Rhizomys pruinosus. The sequence goes on along the minus strand of VZQC01008050.1, from coordinate 1,800,996 downwards.
GTTTGTTAACAAGGATGCGGAGGTTAAATAATCCGGGTGGAAGATTAAACATGCCTCATCAAGGCGCTGGGGGCAGAGCTTCCGAGCAGAGACCTGCAGCACAGCCGGCTGGCTTGCTGGAGCCAGGAGGAAGGTGGGAGCGAAGAGTCTGCCTTGAGCCCTGAGGTGGAGGAGGGGAGGTCTTAGCCTCCTCCTCACCGTGTTCTGCCAAGAGGCCGACCGCCTAGTCCTGCTGGAGACGCCAAGCAAGAGGCAACTCCAGTGAGAGGTGGGTGTCAAACTCGTGGAGGAGTCTTCTGGGGATCAGAAAGCAGCTTCTGGCTCTGAATCCAAGCTTCGCACGTTCCCACGTTCCAGTTATACTATTAGAAGAACTGGGCTTTTGTACTCTACGTGACCAGAACTGGGTGGAAAGGCAAAAAAGAGTGACTCCTGGCCAGACTCTGCCCCTCAGCACTGTGTAATCTGTATTCCATTGTCCTCTCCATCTTTTCCAACTGTGTAAAACAGACAAGAGATAGGACTTCGCACAAATAATGTATATATATTTTTTCTTTTCTCCATCTCCACAGCAGAATTAGAAAACACAGCACTTTTTTCCATGTCCTGTTTCCACATGACCTTGAAGAGTTCAGTCAGGGAAATAATCTGAGGGCCTACTATGTGCTGGTCATGATGCAATGTATGCTTTTAAACTGGAGAGCAGACTCTTAACTCCTATTTTGTTAGCATTTCCAAATATAATGATTCATAAAGGAAGACAAGAAAAAAACCCTTGGGGGAGAGAGAATAGAATAAGTATGTGTGTATAGAGTGAGGTGCAATGGAACTGATAAAAGAAACTTGGAGAGACGCAGGAATGTAAGGAAAGAAAGTGCAGAAAATGGTGTCTAGAGGCAGGAATTTGCTTGAGAGCAGAAGGAAGTCCCCTCAGGAGTCATGGTGACGATGTGACAGTGAACAATGAGTGGGCCAGGACCGGGAATTTGATGAGCAAGCCCAGGATGTCATTTAATATTGCAAGTGTTCTACTTACAAGTCTTCAACAGTTGGAATTATACTTGGTACCTATTCAAAGCACACTGCTTTCAGTTTTCCACCAAACAGGGAACTCTGCTGCTAGGCTCAACTCCTAGCTTGGGTTGGTGGGCATCTCTCAAGGAAGGCGGGAGGTGGGTAGGCCATTGAACCTTCCTCCAGACAGCAGCAACTGTGGGCTTTGATTGGAAAGCCCAGAGGCCAGAGTGGTGTTGCTGGGCAGGAAGATGGACAACTAACATTTACTCCATCTTTGCTAGATACTGTGCTCTGCTTTCCAGGAAACATCTCCTTTAATTCCCGAAGCACTCTTTTGGAGTGAGTACTGTTTTCATTCTCATTTTGTGGATGAGAAAGCTGAGACATGGGGAGCTTATAATGAGGCCTGTGCGCCACAGCCAGAAGATGAGTCTGACTCCAGAATTATACTCATTAGGAAAACATAGAAAGCTGACTTCATGGTATAGCAGAATGACTGAAGGCAGATGGGACATATATTTTTTCTTGAGTTATTAATATCAGTATAGGTTCAAGATAAGGCAGCTGGTGTAGGGAGGTAGAATGGACTTACACTTATGTATATATTTTTAAATTCTTAATTGTTTTTTGGTGCTGGGTATAGAACCGATGGCTTCATGCATTCTAGGTAGTCATTGTACACTGAATGTCTACCCTTAAAGATCGTAACTCCACTTTGTCTTCAAAAAATACAGTCAACACTTTTTTGGTGGATGTTCTGTGAGCAATTTAGCCCAATGAATGGATCAATGAAGACTTTTTGAGCATTTCTATGTGGGCCAACACCAGACCAGACTTTGCACAATAGCTTCCTTCTTCCCAAGTGTGGTGTTGTGACTTTGCTCAAAACTTCTCACAAGTAATTTGTGCTTTGCTCAAAAATCACTCATCAGTGGTAGCAGCTGTGGTGAGGTACCCCTACAGTAGAAGTCTACTTGCTTGGCAGGAAGCCTGCTAAGAACTTGGAATATACCTCAACTCATCTGTTTTCTGGTGTAGAGACTCTGTATCTTCAGCATCAGAAACTTTGTTTTATAAAATATAAAATAGGAATGTTGGCACCTATTGACTAAAAAAGCATATATCCTGGAATCAGGGCCCCTGGGCTTAAATCCCCATTCTGACTTTTACAAGTTTTGTAAGCTCAAAAGTTTTCAAACCTCTGAGCCTCAGTTTCTTCATCTGCTCAATAAACCTGAGGTTGTTAGTAATTTCTGTGACCCTAGAACTCGTTACCCTAGAACCTAGCCACTTACATGGATAATTATAATATCAGTCTCTAGACAAGGCCAGCCCTCATTGGTGGCTGTTTGACTGAAGGCCTCAGTTCTTCACTGATTATTGAATAGAACCCTCTCTCAGTTCTTTGCCATGTGAGTCTCTGTATAGGGTGACTCATAATAGACAGCTGACTTCTCTTAGAGTGAATTCTGAGGTGGCTTGGCCAAGACAGAAGCCACAGTCTTTTTGTTTAACCTTGGAAAGGACAGACCACCACTTTGGCTATATTATATTCGTTAGAAGTGATCCAACACACATTCAAGAGGCAGTTACGGGGCATCAAATCCAGGAGGCACTAATTTCTGCATATTACCTTAGAGACTGTCTCCTGCAAGCACTTCACTAACAGATCCATCTCCCTAGTCTCTAATTTATTTATTTATTTATTTATTTATTTATTTATTTATTTATCTATCTATTTGAGTCAGGGTCTTCATGTAGCCCCAGCTGGCCTGGAACTCACTATGTTCCAACTGGTCTTGAACTTAGAGAAATCTGCCTGCCTCTGCCTCTAGAGTGCTGGGATTAAAGGTGTACATCACCATGCTAGCTTTTTATTATTTATTTATTATTAGTGTGTGTATGATATTTATGAGTATGGCACATATGTGCCATGATGCATGTATGGAAGTCAGAAGATAACTTTGTCTCCTTCCAGGAGAGCCAAGGATCAAACTCAGGTTGTCAGGCTTGAGTGACAAGAGCTTTTACCTGCTGAGCCTTCTTGCCAGCCCTGGTTTGTTTTTTGAGATAAGGTCTCACTATGTAGTCCAGGCTGAACTTGAACTCATAATCCTCCTCTCTCAGCCTTCTGGAGTTACAGGTGTGTGCTTGCCTACTATACCCAGATGTGACAGTACATTTTACCTAGAAGTCTGAGGTAAAAAGTGAAAGGTTTGGGACTGGCAAGAGAAACTGCAGCAAGGAGGGCAGGATAGACCAGGCTCCCAGTCTTGTTGGGCTGTTGATGATCAGGTTAGGGCCTCAGGTCTCTAGGGCAGAATAGAATAATGGATAGCAAAACATGGCTGAGGCTTGACTGGCCCTGTCTCCTACCCTTCTTTAGTAACAAATGCTCCTGTTTTTAGCTAGGCAGATGAAAGTCTGTAATTTTAGACTCCATTTCCTCAGTTAGATGTGGCCATGTGACTAAATGCTAACCAAAGGGCTATGAGCAGAACTGGTGAGCACTTTTCACAGAAAACATCCTTAAAGGCAGAGCACGTGCCCTTCCGAATCTCTTTTCTTCTGACTGAAATATGAATGAGTGAATGAAACTCGAGAAGCTCGCTATCTTGAACTGGGCCTTGTAGATCAAACTAGTAGTGCCAACTACTGAAGAGGCTAAGGAAGGAGGAAGATTACAAGTTCAAGGCCTGCTTATACCACAGAGGAGGTTACCCTGAGTAACTCAGTAAGAAGAGAGGTTGAGAAAACAGCTCAGTTGATAAAGTGCTTACCTTGCAAGCTTGAGGACCCCAGTTTGATCACTAGAACCTATGTAAAGAAAGCTGGGCATGATGACTAGTGCTTGTAATCCCAGCACTGGGGAGGAAGAGATAGGGAAGTTTCTGGGGCTCACTGGCCAGCCAGCTAAGCCTACTTATTGAGCTCTGGCCCAGTGAGAGACCCTGGTCTCAAAAAACAAGGTGGATTGCTCTTGAGGAGTGATACCTGAGGTTGACCTCTGGCCTCCACAGTCATACACTGACTAGTATGTACACACACACACACACACACACACACACACACACACACACACAGATACATATGGATAAACACAAAAAAGTAAAAAGAGGGCTAGGGCTATATAGCTCACTGGTAGAGTACTCATTTAGCATGCATTCCAGGCCTAACAAGTCCCAGTACCACAACTCTAGCCAGAGAAGGGTCTTCTTGTGGTGCATGGTGATTAACACAGAGACCCACAAACAGTCAATGTGCAGAGAGTAACAGACCCGAGGAGTGTTCATCTCTAAATGGCCCAGAGATTTTTGTAGGGGAAGAGGGGGCGGAAAGATTGTCAGAGCCAGAGGTCATAGATGAATACAAGGAAACTGTGCTGACTGTGCTGTCTGGATGCCATAAGTGATTGCACATATAAACCCACTGCACTCAGGACAGCATGCACAAGACCTGTGCACTCAAGCCAGACAGGGGTCCAGCATGGATAGTGGAGGTGGGCAGAAGCTTAGGAGCTCTAGGTGACTGACTGATGGACACTGGAGAGGGAGAGTAGGTTTTCCTCACTGTTGCTATGCCCGGTATGTTGAGGGGACTCCAGGGTGTGGACCCACACCCAGGAGCACGTGGGAGTTATAGACTGGAATCCATAGGCCTTAAAAAAAAAAAAGAAATTAGCCAGGCATGGTGGCTCATGCCTTTAATCCTAGCACTTGGGAGGCAGAGGCAGGTGGATCTTTGTGAGTTCAAGGCCAGCCTGGTCTACAGAGTGAGTTCCAGGACAGCTGGGGTTACAGGGAGACCCTGTCTCAAAAAGACCAAAAAAAAAAAAAAAAAAAAGAGAGAGAGAAATTAAAAAATCAACAAATGACTGGGCATGGTGGTGCATACCTTTAATCCCAGAACTGGAGGCAGAGGCAGGCAGATTTCTGTGAGTTTAAGGCCAGCCTGGTCTACATAGCAAGTTCCAGGCCAGCTGGGGCTACAGGGAGACTCTGTTTCAAAAAAAGACAATAATAAATAAATAAATAAATACAGAAATACAGAAATACAGAAATGAAAATATAAAAAGAAAAGGACATCATGGAGGACATGAAATCAGGGCAAGGTAGAGTGATAACTCGGAAGGAGTGCGGAGAGGGAGGGGGTCCGAATACGATCAAAATACATAGAATGGAATTCTGGAATCAATAATAATAAAAAACAGTAAGTTGCTTGGGGCCATGAGGAGAAATCCACAGATCTGGCGAAACAGTAAGCAGAGGGGTCACAGCTGTGCCACTGGAATCCCCTACCTCTGGAATCCCCTGAATCACCCACTCTGGAATTTTTCAGTACAAAGAAACTTCTGTGGAAATTGGGCCACTTATATTTTTGATTTTCTGTCCCTTGGAGAAGAACTGAATCCAAACTGAGTCATCATTTAAGATGAACCAGAGTCTGATCAAAAAGCAGGAGTCAGGAGTTGGAGGTGGCCTCTGGTTCCCAGACTCAGGAGTTCCAACTGTAAGCTGAACTTGCAGGAGAACCGGGCAGCTTGGACAGAGCCAGGGTGTCCTGAGAGAGCCGGGCTGACAGAACGAGCTAGAAAGTTACTGAATAGAGCTTCAGCGTCTTATCCTGGAGGCTATGACTAAATGAAATGATTAACGTGAAGCCCTTTCATTGTCTATTTCTTCATTCCCTTTTTAACCCCTTACCCCCTATCTTATCACCCATTGACCCCTTAGATTGAGAATATGATTTACCCCTGTCTTACTTTCTCTGGGGTCAAGGAAAACAGAGGCCCCTGTTTATAAATTCCGCCTGTTACATTTGTCACGGAGTTGGGCAGACTGCTGGCGCCACTGCTGGTAGATGTAGCTGCGGAAGATTTGATGTTACTGCAGGTTAGAATCACCTGAGGGAGATTTTATACCGAGCTTCACCCTAAATTAGTTGAATGCAACTCAGAATTAGTAATCCGCCTATCTAAAGTTTTCTAAGTTCTCCAAGAAGATCCTATGGCAGAGAAATGTGCCATTTCTGGTCCCATTTTATCCTGAGGGCAAGGCTGGCTGACCTTACATGCTTTCCTTATGCTGCTTTGGCTGCATTTCTTAATGGCCAACAGGATAGTTCAGTTGAACACCTCTGGGGTGAGCAGTTGACCTTACTGAAAGGCAATAGGTAGGAAAACAACAACAAACAGATAAACAAAACAGAACAGGGCACCCTGGCTTGTTTTCACCTACGTGTTGCAGTACTAAACTACCAGGAAGAAAAAAAATGCAGAAGAGGAGGAGCTGCAGGTTACAGACTGCAGTCACAGACCACAGGGCTGCAGTTAGACTCCAGAAGACAAGCCATGTGTTGACCTAAGTGTGGCTTGGGGAAGAAACCTTTGGAAGGCCCTGCTAGCAGCTGTTATCTAGATGAGCAGAACTGAGCAGCTGTCATTGGGAATTAAGATTGTTTAAGAACAGGGATAGGCTTGTGGATGGTAGGGCGATTGTGGAAGATATACAAAAAATAACCTACAATTCTACGGAAGTTTTCTACAATCCTAGGAAAGTACTCAGCACTACCTGAGTAGGTCGCTGTTGAATGAGATTGTATTTCTGCAAGAACAATGTTTTCCTGCAAGAAAAATGGCTATACATTTTTAAAAATTGATTTAGTCCAAATGTATACATAGTAACGCTTGGAGTTCCAGGAACATCTTGTTAAAGATGTGTTCTTCATGATGCCATGGGACAAAGGAAATGAAGAGAAAAAGAGACAGTTAATGATAATAATGAACCTCAGCTGGCCACTCAAGCTCTAGGCTGGCTGCTGGGAAGAGAAAGTAGCACTGGGTCATGGAGACCACATCTGGAACTGAACTCTTGGTCTAAAGTGTACAGGTCCCCAGTTACTTGGAGATGACCTAGAGAAAGTCACTGGTCAAACCTTAGTTAAAGACATGCTCCAATTCGGACATTCCTTTAATAAATTAAAATTACCACTTTGTCCTGGTGAAAGTCTACTCATTCATAGCGGGGATTTAGTTAGTTGTGACAAGGGTTCTTATCTGCCTTCATTGTAGTAGCTGCCATTGTTCATCCATTTGTTGTCCTTAGTTTGTCTTTTTTTTTTTTCTTTACAGTCTAGGTATTCTATTCTATTCTATTCTTTTTTTTTTTTTTCTTGGTCTTTTCAAGACAGGGTCTCTCTGTAGCCCCTGCTGTCCTGGAACTTGCTCTGTAGACTAGGCTGGGCTTGAACTCACAAAGATCCACCTGCCTCTGCCTCCCAAGTGCTAGGATTAAAGGTGTGTACCACCACGCCCACCCAGCTATTCTATTCTATTCTATTTTATTGTTTTGGTTACAGTAAGCCATGAATTCACAGTGAACAGGCTCCAGAGCTAAGGGTCCCTCCGTTATCTCTCACAAAGTACTTCTCTGGGGCAGTCGCTGGCCCTTCAGTTGAGCTCAGGTACCTTTTTTCTTTTTTCTCTGATCCTTTTCTTTTCTTCTCTTATTTTATTTTATTATTTTGAGACAGGGTTTCCTTGTAGCCCGAGCTGACCTGAAACTCAATAATATCAGGCTGGCCTTGAACTCACAGAAATTTGCCTGCCTCTGCCTCTGGGGTGCTGGAAATAAAGATGAGTGCGACCATGCAACTGGGGTATTCTTTTTTGCACAGTACCCATTTCTTTAATGTCCACAGTATCACCCTTCTTGTAGATTTGTAGATTCGCATAGATGTGGCCAAAGGAACAGCTCCACCCATAGTTTTTGTTTGCTTGGTACTTCTTTTTTGAGACAAGGTCTCCCTATAGCCCCAGCTGGCCTGGAACTCACTATATAGACCAGGCTGGCCTTGATCTCACAGAGATCTGCCGGCCTCTGCCCCCTGAGTATTGGATTGAAGGCCAGCATGGTGCCTGGCTTGCTCCATGTTTTCTGAAAGGTCTAGAGAACACGTATCAGGTGCCTTTCCTCTTCCCTTTGTGTTTGTCATTTTGGTGACTCACTGGATGATGGCAGCACCAGTTCACAGCTTGTTTTCCCATCTTTGTGACATGGATATTGCTACAGTGATAGTGGGAGTGCCCATCTTTAGGAGAAGGTGATTTGTCTCCTTTGAGTTTACCTAGAAGAGAGGATTGCTAGGCTTATAGATGCTCTATTTCCAATATGGTTGTAACACTTCATACTAGTTTTTTTTGTTTGTTTTTTTGTTTTTTTTTTTGGTCTTTTTGAGACAAGGTCTCCCTGTAGCCCCAGCTGTCCTGGAACTCACTATGTAAACCAGCCTGGTCTTGAACTCACAGAAATCCTGCCTCTGCCTTCTGAGTATGAGGATTAAAGGTGTGTGCCACTACACCTGGCTTCATACTATTTTCTATAAGGCTGGGCTGGAGAGATGGCCTAGCGGTTGGGAGTGCCGACGCTCTTGCAGAGGACCGGGGTCGATCCCCAGCACCCACATGGCGGCTGAGAACCGTCTGAAACTCCAATTCCAGGAGAACTCCAGTTCCAGGGGAATCCGACACCCTCTTCTGACCTCCGCGCGGCATTGCACGTCACGGGTGCACAGACTTGCATGCAGACAGTACATTCATACACATACAGAAATAATAAAATAAAATAAAAATTATAGGGCTATGCCAGTCTATTCCTGTTTATAGTACACTGGATTTCCCCTTTCTCTACACCCTAATGGCCCTTTTACATTTTTTTCTTCTTTTTCTTTTTTAATTAATTTTTTTTATTTATTTCTGTATGTGTATGAATGTACTGTCTGCATGCAAGTCTGTGCACCCGTGTCGTGCAACGCCGCGGAGTTCAGAAGAGGATCTCGGATTCCCCTGGAACTGGAGTTCTCCTGGAATTGGAGCTTCAGACGGTTCTCAGCCGCCATGTGGGTGCTGGGGATCGAACCCGGGTCCTCTGTAAGAGCGGTCGGCGCTCTTAACCACTAGGCCATTTCTCCAGCCCCCTTTTTCTTCTTTTTCTGTACTGAGGATTGAACCCATGGCCTTACACACACTAGGCAAACATTCTACCACTGAGCTTACTTGTGTATTCCCTTAATTTCCTTTTTTAAAAAACTTTGAAACTGGGAGTGGTGGCACACGCCTTTAATCCTAGCACTTGGGAGGCAGAGGCAGGTGGATCTCTGTGAGTTCAAGCCAGCCTGGTCTACAGAGTGAGTTCCAGGACAGCTGGGGCTACAGGGAGACCCTGTCTCAAAAAGACAAAAAAAAACCCCCAAAAAACAAAAAAACCCCGAAACGGAGTTTTATTAAACTGCTCAAGCTGGCCTTGAATTTACTTTATAGGCAGCTTTGAAGTTTCCGTCTTCCTGTGGGATCTTTCTTTCTCCCCTCTCCTTCTTCCTCATCTAGTTAAGTATATTCACAGTTCAGAGAATGCTGTAGAACATTTATTTCTTTTACTCCTGACTCACTTTTAGCATAAACACAGTAACTTACACACAGACACCTTCTTTTTTGGTCTATTGCACTCAAATTAAAAAAAAAATTCTGTTTTCCTTTTTTTCTCTATTTTTTCTTTTCCCTTCCTTCCTTCCTTCCTTCCTTCCTTCCTTCCTTCCTTCCTTCCTTCCTTCCTTTCTTTCTTTTTTGATATTAGCCATCCAGAGGTGTGAAGTGATAGCTCTTATTGCTGTTTATTTTTTCTTGTGTGTGTGTGTGTGTGTGTGTGTGTGTGTGTGTGTGTGTGTGGTCTTTTTGAGACCCGGTCTCTCTTTACCCCCAGCTGGCCTGAAACTCACTATGTAGACCACGCTGGCCTTGAACCTTGCCTGGCTGCTGTTTTTTTTTTTTTAACAGACTTCATTCACTTTAGTGAGATAGGGTTTCCCTTCCGGTGATATCCCCACCATACCAGCTCACTTTATTGTTTTTCAAAAAAAAAAAAAAAAAAAGCTCTAGGTAGTGGCCACAGCTGGAGCCTGGCTTCTGTGTACTGAGACTCTGGTATGGGTCTTCACAAGATGGTCAGTGAATTCCTGATAGGGAGACTTGGTGAAGACTGTCTCTTTCCAAAGGTCAGGAGTCAGGAATCTGTAGGTCTTAGAGATGGCATCAAAGGTGGCCTTGGCAAAATTGCCCAGGGTAGCAGTGCAGCCCCTGGCTGATGTGTAGCTGTCATCAATACCAGCCATCATCAGCAACTTCTTGGGCACAGGAGCAGAGACAATGCCAGTACCTCTGGGGGCAGGGATGAAGCTCACCAGTACAGAGCCACAGTGGCCTTCACCTTGCATGGGATGGGTGGGGCTTGCCAATCTTGTTTCCCCAGTAGCCTCTCTTCACAGGTACAATAGAAAGCTTGGCCAAGATGATGGCACCTTGAATTTCAGTGGCTGACTCCTTGGAGCACTTGACACCTAGACCAACGTGACCATTGTAGTCCCCAATGGTGACAAAAGCCTTGAACCTGGTCCGTTTCTGCATTGGCATGACCTTTAACCCCTCATCCTTAGGGATGCTCCCAGGAAGAAGTCAATAATCTCAGATTCCTTAATGGGTAGGGAGAACAGGTAGATCTCCTCTAGGGATTTGATCTTCATGTCCTTGACCAGGCGGCCCAGCTTGGTGACTGGGATCCACTCCTTGTCTTCAGCTTTGCCTCCATGAGCCCTGTGGCCCCGACCATGACCCCGGCCACGGCCCCGACCACAGCCCCGGAGACCGCTACCAAATCCTCCACGGAAGCCGCCACGGCCTCCCAAGCCTGGGCCCCCAGGTCCTCCAGGTCCTCCCGCTGCACCTGCGTCATCCGCCATTTGGTGTTTCCTGAGGAAGAAGGGAGAAGCAGTCTGCTGTGGGGTTTTTTTTTGTTTGTTTGTTTGTTTGTTTTTTAAGATTTAAAAAAAAAAAAAAGATGTGTGCCAGGCATGGTGCTGCACATTTTTAATCCCAGTACTCTGGAGGCAGAAGCAGGCAGATCTATGTGAGTTCAAGGCCAGCATGGTCTACATCGCCAGTTCCAGGCCAGCTGGGGCTATAGGGAGACCATGTCTCAAAAAGACAAATAATAATAATAATAATAATAATAATAATAATAAAATAAGTGCCTGTTTAACAGTGAGTGTATGTCTTGTGCACATAGATGTCTGCAGAGGCCAGGAGGGTGTTCAGAGTCTTGGAGATGGAGTTATAGGCAGTTGTGAGCTGCCTGATGTGGGTGCTGGGAAGGGAACTCAGGTCCCTGGAAGAACAGTAAATGCTCTTAACCTCTGAGCCATCTCTGGCTGTTTGGTCTATTACTGATTTTAATTTGTTCATTCCTGATGACAGTGATGTGAACATGTTTCATATACTTGTGGGTCATTTTTTTATTTTTTTATTTTTTTTTTTAAATTTTATTTATTTCTGTATGTGTATGAATGTACTGTCTGCATGCAAGTTTGTGCACCCATGTCGTGCAGTGCCTCGGAGGTCAGAAGAGGGTGTTGGACTCCCCTGGAACTGGAGTTCTCCTGGAATTGGAGTTTCAGACGGTTCTCAGCAGCCATGTGGGTGCTGGGGATCGAACCTGGGTCCTCTGTAAGAGCGGTCGGCGCTCTTAACCGCTAGGCCATCTCTCCAGCCCCTATTTTTTATTTTTTATTTATTTATTTTTTTTTGTTTTTTTCGAGACAGGGTCTCCCTGTAGCCCCAGCTGTCCTGGAGCTCACCTTGTAGACCAGGCTGGCCTTGAACTCACAAAGATCTGCCTGTCTCTGTCTCCCAAGTGCTAGGATTAAAGGCGTGCGCTACCACGCCCAGCATCTTATCTTATTAATAATAAGATTATTATTGTTATTATTAGATAGGGTTTTACCGTGTAGTCCTAGCTGGCCTGGAGCTCCCTTATGTAGACCAAGCAGGCTTTGAAGTCACAGAGATCCACCTGTCTCTGTTTCCCCAGTGCTAAGATTAAAGGTATATACCACCCACCACACCTGGCTTATTTATTAATTTCAATTAATTTAGTTTTTGATTTGGAGTAGCCTCATTTGCTTAGTTTTGTTCTCATAGCCAGATGCTCATTGTCAGAGCCGGTACAGGCCACGTTCTCTCTTGCGTTCTATTCCAGGAATCTTATGCTTTCAGGTTTTTCATTTAGATCTTTTATTCATTTGATTTGATTGTTATGTACACTGTAACATAAGAGTTCTGTTTATTTATTTATTTATTTATTTATTTATTTATTTATTTATTTTGGTCTTTTTGAGACAGGGTCTCCCTGTAGCCCCAGCTGTCCTGGAACTCACTCTGTAGACCAGGCTGGCCTTGAACTCACAAAGATCTGCCTGCCTCTGCCTCCCAAGTGCGAGGATTAAAGGTGTGCACCACCTCGCCTGGCCTATAAGAGTTCTGTTTTATGACTTGGGCTGTTTTCCCAGACTATTTGTGTATTTGTGTGAAAGTGTATCACTTGTACCCTAGACTTCTCCCTCTGGAGTGATGGAATTAAAGACATGCACACCACACTCAGCCTACGGTAGACTTCTAATTTCTAAAATTTACTTTAGCGGGGTGTGGTGGTGCACACCTTTAATCTAGCACTTGGGAGGCAGAGGCAGGTGGATCTCTGTGAATTCAAGGCCAGCCTTGTCTACAGAGTGAGTGTCAGGACAACTGGGGCTACAGGGAGACCCTGTCTCAAAAAGACAAAAAAAAATTACATTATTTCTTAGGCTGAACTGAGCTTGAAGTCTCTTTTCTATACACCTTCCTTCAACATCACCAGGAACATTCTTCAAATCAGAGCCTCTTCTTTATTAGAATGAATTTTACAAAACTTTAAGGTTGTTGGAGGCCTTTGGAGAGATGCTTTCAACTGACAGATAGTTGAGAATAAAAAATAAACAATTTTGCTTGGCTTTGTTTTTGAGATAGGTCTCAGTATGTACCATGACTGCCCTTGAACTCAGAGATTTGTCTGGAGGATCTTGCTCTGTAGCTCAGGCTGGTCTTGGTTTCATGATTCACCTGCCTCAGCCTGAGAGTTGGGATTACAGGTATTTGCCAAAAGTCTTACAGTTGAGACCTCTTTTGGAATGATTGTTTTGGCCTGGTGTGGTGGTACATGCCTTTAATCCTCGTACTTGGGAGGCAGAGGCAGGCAGATCTTTGTGAGTTTAAGGCCAGCCTGGTCTACAGAGCGAGCTCCAGGACAGCTGGGACTAAAGGGAGACCCTGTCTCAAAACTCCCCCCCAAAAAAAGATTATTGTGAGTTTAATTGCGTACTATTTTAGTGTAGCACACATCCACACATCCACACCCGCACACCCCAACACATTTTAGGTGCTCATGTATACACGAGGGTGCTCTACCACCCGCTTATACTCCCAAGCTTCATATCGTACTTTTGGACATGTGCTGTAGGGTTGCCTAGTGATGGATGGTGCATTATATTCATGATGATCCTCAGATGGCTTCCTGTCTTCAGTGATAAACTGTGGGACTCCTTCCTCAGTCATCTCCTTACCTATGGTATTAAGTCCCAATGACATAAAGTGTTAATTCAGCTCTTTTTTTCTACAATGTAATTTTTGGACAAATCATGCCTAAGTAATTGCCTTGACGCAGATGTGCTTGAATGCTCTGTGCAGTGCTACCCATTGACAGTCTTGTGCTTTAAAGGAAGTTGGTTTGGTTATTGGCTAATACATCTGGCTTGTAGCATATTCTGTTCCTCATTCCTCCCATCCCTCAAAGTCAATTATTCCAATTTCGGGACAAAGCAATACATTCTTGGGAGAGGGAGTATCTGAAATGGCTTCATTTTTGTTTGCTGCAGGCCGTCTGGCTTAAACCCCATTCTTCAGGTTATGTCTTGTTTCCTATCACATTGAGTCTTAGCATAGACAGTGAATGACACAGAGACTTGGCAGTGCCATAGGAACCAAGAGAGGAGAATTGACTTCTAAAATTTCGTTTACTAGTTACTCAAGGCTATATGCTGGTTTTTGGGAAGAATGTTGGGTATACCTTATCTCAGAGGCAAAAAATAAGCCAAATTAAATGGAATATTCATGTGCGGGGTGTGAGGTGGCTTTCAAAGAGCTAGGTCTTAAAACAGCACCCTCTCAGGTGTTTTAAAGGATATGATATATCTGATGTAATTTCTATGCTTGGTGGGAGCTTTGTTGAGAGGAACTATGTATTTTAAATCATACTCTGCTAAGAACTTATATTATAGTTTGGACCTTTTATTTATATATTTTTTTATTTTTATTTTTCGGTCTTTTTGAGACAGGGTCTCCTTGTAGCCCCAGCTGTCCTGGAACTAACTCTGTAGACCAGGCTGGCCTTGAACTCACAAAGATCCGCCTGACTCTGCCTCCCGAGTGCTAGGATTAAAGGCGTGCGCCACCACGCCCGGCAGTTTGGACCTTTTAAAATCTACACAAATGCAGTTTTAGAATTGCAATATTCCTGTCAAATAATTCCTCTATGATTGGCCCCTGTCTATTTAATGTCCCTACTCTCTCTTTAAAGAAGCTGGCTGAACTGAAAAAAAAAATCCTATATGACTTTCAATTCACATTTAAAATAGCACTCACTGATGGTCGAGTTCACTGTAAAGTCTGTGGAATTGGAAACACTGGTTTTTGCTATTGCTGCAGAAAGTAATTTGACATCTGCAAAGAGCAGTCTGAATACTTTTAAAACATCTAGGAGTGGAGTAGATCCAGATTCATAAAGGCATGGTAGTGAAAAGAGGTTAGACTTTGAAACCAGGTAACCCTGACTTTACATCCCTCTTATCATGTATTAGCTGTGTGTGAAAATTAACCTCCCAAATACCCACCTAGGTCCTGAGTAGCAGCCAATGCAAAACTGATAGCAGTTCCGCAGACTTCCTGCCTCCGCCTAAGGCAGAGATTAGTCCCCACATCCTGCGGGAAGCTCCCTACCTGCAGATAAGGCGGAGACTTTGAAGTGCAGACCCTCTCAGTGGGATTACCTCCCCTGCTGAGATGAAGCTTGCAATGAGAATTGCAAATGGTGTCACTAAAATCCTGTTTGGAGCATTTTGATTCCTGGAAAATACCAAGGCGGTGTGAGACAGTGGCTGGTGCCTGGATGGTGGAAAACCTGGTTGGTTCTGCTTGGTTATTTGGTGAAAAACAAAGAAACCAAGCCTGCTGAGGCCAGGCCCCAGGAGCTCACTGAGGGACCAGGGCCATACCAGGGCCATTTTATGGTCGTGAGGGGCCTTCCTTCCTTTCTCCCTCTTTCTGAAGGATCTGGAGATGACTTTCAGAGGGTCCAGTTGGGGATTTGGGCCATGGGGATGGTCCCAGTCCCACTTTTTTCCTCACTTTCTCTTAGGGCTATTTCTGGCATCTCTTTCCCTATATGTACTCCTTTTTTTTTTTTTTTTTGGTCTTTTTGAGACAGGGTCTCCCTGTAGCCCCAGCTGTCCTGGAACTCACACTGTAGACCAGGCTGGCCTTGAACTCACAAAGATCCACCTGCCTCTCTGCCTCCTAAGTGCTAGGATTAAAGGCGTGCGCCACCATGCCCGGCTCAGTACTCCTAATCAGCAGTTTCTAACTCTTAAATATTTCTTACAATAACTTAACTTGTGGTAATAGACAAGCTCTTTAATTTTTTTTAGCTCTTTAATGTTTTATATTACCCAGTACACATACAAAAATATATATTCATACTAAAACACATACACACACACCACACAACCACAAACACATTACACGCAAACATATACGCACCATAAACATACCCACAAACATACACTCACATAAACACACATCATCCATACACAAACACACCACAAACACAAATACACCCACCACAAACATACACACAAACACATCACACACAAAAATATGCACATACCATATACATATAAACAAACATACACACATCACAAATACACAAACACACACAACACATAAACAGGCACTCCCCACAAATACCTGACACACACATACATA
The DNA here is from genome assembly GCA_009823505.1 of Rhizomys pruinosus. NCBI lineage: Eukaryota > Metazoa > Chordata > Mammalia > Rodentia > Spalacidae > Rhizomys > Rhizomys pruinosus. Next base: position 1,785,020 of record VZQC01008050.1, on the reverse strand, counting down.
CTCACATGTATGTACCTGAGACAAAGTTTTGGTGGTTGTTATTTGGTTTTTGAGACAGGTTCTCTCTGTAGCCCCAGCTGGCCTAGAACTGGCTATGTTGACTAGGCTGAACTTGATCTTCCACACATCCATCTGCCTCTGTGGGATTAAAGGTATGTACTATCATGGCTGACCTTCTGAAACAGATTTTTGCAGAAACAACATTTATGCCTACACATGGACTGTGGAGATCTCTTTTCCATTCTATTTTATATCAGTTGTGATATGAAAAGCACCTGCCTTAAGTGAATTCTTTTCAGTGCACTAGAAAGTTGGAGAAGATTGACACTGTGCCAATCTCCCTCCCCACCACCCTTCCCTTAATCATCCATCTTTTGCCCACATTGTACCTTGGATCCCGAAGCCTGGCCTGAATTTGATCTGGCACACAGGACTGTTTATAGACTTTGTGGGTTCTCAAAGATTATAAACTAGATGTCCAGCTCTTCTCCTGGGGCAGAGATGATTTTGAATATAAACCTGTGCAAATGGTGGCTGGACAGGACTGAGCCCTGTGCTTTAGAGGAGGAAAGTGAGGCCACGAAGAGGAAGCTATGACCCTAGAGCAGAGAAAGGAGGAAATCCATAGGCATGCTAGCATTAAAGTTAAAGGCTAGCTCTCCCTGTATGATCTTTTATTTCAATCTTAAAATTTGTTTTCTCCACTCCCATAAGCTGTTGAATAATTGACCTAGCTGGCCAGAGAAGTCTAGGTTTGAAGTGGGTGTAGTTTCCATTGAAATTTAAGGCCAGCATTCTCTGTGAACATCACCTAGATGCCTGTGTGTGGAGGTTCACAGGGAGTCTCACCGGCCGCCTTGGCATGGTGGCAAGCAGGAAGAGGCACACCTGTTTGCTTAGGTACCTAGAAACGTATCCCAGAGTAGGGCTTCTTAAAATTGGATGTGTTTTAGCCGGGTGTGGTGGCACACGCCTTTAATCCTAGCACTCAGGAGGCAGAGGCAAGCAGATCTTTATGAGTTCAAGGCCAGCCTGGACAGAGTGAGCTCCAGGACAGCTGGGGCTACAGGGAGACCCTGTCTCGAAAAGACCAAACAAACAAACAAACAAAAACAAAAAAAATTGGATGTGTTTTAACACAACTTGAGAAATTTGTATCTACTTCAGATCAGGGGTGGTCTAGAAATCACACATGGTAAAATAAAAAAATAAAATAAAATAGCTAAATAAATAAAATAATAAACCAGGCATGATGGTGCATTGCTCTAACCAATCAGAACTGCCACTTGCTTCCATAGTGAGTTTGAAGTTAACCATAGATACTAGAGACCTTGCTTCAAAACAGAACAATACAAAACAGCAAACAAACAATAGGAAGATAAAATGAAATGTACTCTCTTAATCTTGTTTTCAGGTGTACCGTTCAATAGCGTTATTTGTATGTACATGGGTGTGTAACACCAGAACCTTTCAGCTTACAAAACTGAAACTCTGCACTTATCACAGAAGTCTCCATTTCTCCCAGCCTCTGAAATCAACATTTAATTTCCTTATTTTTTTATTTTAATATATCTATTATCTATCTATCTATCATCTATCTATCTATCTATCTATCTATCTATCTATCTATCTATCATCTCTCATCTTTTACTTAAAGACACTTTTTTAGACAGGGTCATTTCGCGTAGCTCGGGCTGATCTTCCTGCTTCTGCCTCCCCAATGCTGGGTTCCAGATGTGCGTCACCATCCCCAGGAGTTTGGCTTTTTGCTTCTACAGTTTTGGCCACCCTAGAAAATGGTTGTAAGTGGAATCACACAGCATTTGTCATAATGCTTCTGATAGAGAACAAGCAAGTTTTTGGGCCACTGTGGGAACTGTGTGGCTGAGGACTTTTTTAGCCACAGTTAGTTCAGCACATTCCCAGTTTGCAATCTGCTAGACTGCCTGTCATAAAGAGTTCAACAGACACCCTCTTACTGCTCAAAACAACCAACCAAATTCATGAACTTGTGTCTCAGAGCTACAGTCCTGTGAACCCAGCTGTTGTCCAAAATCAATCACAAGCCAATCAGAACACCATGGTTCAGTCCCCCTATTTGCATGACCAAAACTGAGAAGAACAGCTTCCACATCAGACCAGCATAGTCCACCTTCTCAAGCTGGCTGCTCTGCAGTACCTGGTACTTCAATATAGTATACTCAATAAACTTGACTTTTGGCTCTGATCTGACTTGGGTGAATCCTTTCGGTGCTCATGACTCTAGCCCCTGACACCTCCCTTCCAGACATCATTCTCTGTGTCAGCCTTACTGTGAGAAGGTGCAGACACCCTTAGTTTGTACTTTTCAAACCTACATGTGTTTATTCCATTAATCCAGACCTATTTCTAGGTTTATTACTCTCTTCCACTCAAGGCATTTTTTTTTTTTTTTTTTTTTTTTTTTTTTTTTTTTTTTTTTTTGTCTTTTTGAGACAGGGTCTCCCTGTAGCCCCAGCTGTCCTGGAACTCACTCTGCAGACCAGGCTGGCTTTGAACTCACAAAGATCCCCCTGCCTCTGCCTCCTAAGTGCTAGGATTAAAGACGTGCGCCACCACGCCCGGCAAGGCATTTTTTTAATAGTAAAAGAAATGATCTAGAAAGAAGACCCAAAAGTCCTGGACTTGAAATTAGGATAAGATGAGGAAAGATACATGGTGGAGCAAAATTGCTCACCTCATGGAGGCCAGGAAGCAGAGAGGAGGAGGAAGGCATTGGAGAAAGGCAGAGACAAAGATACCTCTTAGAGATATGCTCCCCAGTGATGTACTTCCCCCAGCTGGGTTCCACTTGCCAACAGCCTGTTCAGCTATGAAATCATCAATGGATTAATTTATTGATGATGTTAGCCACATCATGATCTAATTACCTTTTATGGCCACACTTGAAAACATCACTACATCAGGAGTCAGGCCTTTAATACATGAGTCTTTGGGGGACACAATATCCAAACCAGAACTGGCCCCAAATTATGTTCTGCTTTATATGGGCTGTGGCTTCTGTGTCAGTTCCATTTTCAAAGGATTTTAGTGCCATTTCTACCTGTCTTGCCTGGGTGCCATTCACAAGCCTGTCTGGTACCTGAGCAGTGGCCTAAGCACTTTGTTCAGTTCTCAAAGTAATTATACCTCTTAGGATCAGGCTGCACACAGGTTATGTCAGCTCCAGAGTTCTAAGCACCTCTGTGGGGCTCCTTCCTCAAGCTCCTCTCTCTCTCTGTGATATATGTGAAACTGACCTCTGAAGCTCACTTTCCCAGTCCTCTCATCAGACATCTGAGGTGAACCGCCCTGCTCTTGCCACATGCTTGTTATGTGGCCCCAAGACACTGGGGCCAAGCATGGAGAGACAGCGATAGATGAAACATCAACAATTTATGTCATTCGCTTTAGAGCACAGTTCCTCTATCAGAAGGAGACGTGTCTTCCTGCCGTGGGATTGACAGCTGCCACTACTGTTTATTTGGTGTCTGAGACAGGAGGGGATCAAAGAGGGGGATGGGGAAATACTGCACACATCTCTAATCTCAGCACTTGGGACCTTGGAAGACTGAGGTAGGAGGAACATGAGTTATAGGGTAGCCTGTGCTACATAGTTTTGGCAAGCCTGGGATATACAGAGAGAGTCTGTCTCAATACCAAATAAACAACAGCAACAACAATGTTAGTAGTGGGACAAGTTCTTCCATTTCTGACTGTTCTGCATCCTTTTCATGCCCCTCCAGGTACAATCCGCTGCTTCCCTCTGTCGGTGCCTGGTGCAGTGTGTGCATTCCGAGTTTGGGCTGCCTTGAACCCAGGCTGGCAAATAGGAAAAGAGAAATAAAACCTTATCACTCATTCAACACTGCTCTGTTCTTTACCCCCTCTGCCTGCTACTATTTGCTTTTCAGAACCTTTAAATGCTGGTTCCAGACGTCTGCCCAGGTTTTACAGCTGCATTCAGTAAGAGAAAATGAGTGGCCTGTGTTTACTCCAACTTACCCTGAATTGGAAGATCCCATGCACTGCTCCTAAAATGTAGGCGAGGAATTTGACTTGACTCATGGATAATAAGAGGAGAGAAATAGCCTAAATGATCTGGACGTTCTGATCCCAGTCTCACATACTCTGAGGTCCCCTACAGCACGGGTGTCCTTTAATCTCTAAGAAGGTACTCAGGAGGCAGACCTGATAAATAGGGAGCTGCATGGTCAAATGTTGGCCATATCCAAGCTGCTTCAATGAATACTTCTATGCTTGGTAAGTAAAGGGAAGCCATGGACGTAGTAGAAAAACTAATGAGCTCTTGGTTTCTTTCCTGTTTTTTCTTTGTCAGATTCATTCTTTCCTTTCAGTCCAGTCTTGGTTAGTACCACATGTCTATGAGGACATCTTCCTCTGGTTGAAATGGGAGCCCTGGATAGCAGCACATACTTGGATGTGTCTGTATCATATATAGGCTGATTTAGAACCTTGCAATCAAAATGAAGACATCATATTCTAAAGTCTGGCAGACTGGCTGCTGTAAACCCATACTTTTCCTGCTGGAAAAAAATCTCAGGCATAGGTTATTTTTTCTAACACAACTCACTGGTGACACTTAAGAAACCTTTTTTAAATTTTTATTTATTTATTTTGTATGTGTATGAATGTACTGTCTGCATGCAGGTTTGTGCACCTGTGTCGTGCAATGCCGCGGAGGTCAGAAGAGGGTGTCAGATTCCCCTGGAACTGGAGTTCTTCTGGAACTGGAGTTACAGATGGTTCTTGGCCACCATGTGGGTGCTGGGGATTGAACCCGGTCCTCTGAACCGCAGAGGTTAAGAACGCTGACTGCTCTTGCAGAGGACCCTGGTTCAATCCCCAGCACCCACATGGCGGCTGAGAATCATCTTTAACTCCAGTCCCAGGGGAATCCAATGCCTTCTTTTGACCTCCGAGGCATTGCACGACATGAGTGCACAAACCTGCATGCAGACAGTACATTCATATACATACAAATATAAATAAATAAAAATAAAAAAGAGATAGAGATATAAACAAGTATCTACTAAATTATCTATCTATCTATCTATCTATCTATCTATCTATCTATCTATCTATTTTTTTTTTCTTTTCGAGACAGGGTCTCCCTGTAGCCTCAGCTGTCCTGGAACTTGCTCTGTAGACCAGGCTGGCCTTGAACTCACAAAGATCCACCTGCCTCTGCCTCCCGAGTGCTAGGATTAAAGGCATGCGCCACCACGCCCGGCCTAAATACTTTTCATGTGCCAAACTCTACCTTTGGTGCTGGGCATGATCTGATTTAAGGTGGAGGGTTCATGAAGGCTTCTTGTACATAGTGACATTTGGATGAATAGATAAAAAAGTGGAATAGATATGTAATGGAATATTATTATCTATAAAGAAGAATGAAATCCTATAATTTGTGGCAGATTGGAGAACATGATACAATAAGCCAGATGCAGAAGTCAGTCTGAATTTAAGCTAAGGTGTAAGGATAAATAAACTTTAGCAGGCAAAAGGTCAGTGTCAGGAGGTATATTTCTTTTTTTTTTTTTTTTTTTTTGGTCTTTTCAAGACAGGGTCTCCCTGAAGCCCCGGCTGTCCTGGAACTCATTCTGTAGACTAGGCTGGCCTTGAACTCACAAAGATCTGCCTGCCTCTGCCTCCCAAGTGCTAGGATTAAAGGTGTGCGCCACCACGCCCTGCGAGGTATATTTCTTAATACCTATGGTACATTTGAAGAAATAGAAAGAAGGTTAATGTAGTTTCCAGAATGCTGCTGTGACATAGGCTGTGGCTGTGCAGATGGTTCTGTAGACAGGTCTGGGCTTAGCAGTGGGAAGTTGTGAAAACAAACACAGGGTTAGATTTGCTTTAGAAAAGAATACTTTTGGAGCAATACAATTGGGAGGGAACCACAATAACATAAGGAGTGGGTCAAATAACAGACTGATATAGTTAAGTTCTGCCCAAAGCAATAAATCTTGGCAGAGAAAAACTTTAAAAAGACTGAGAGAAAGATGCAGGACATGTAATGGCAGAATGCATGAACTGGGGTGGGGTGGGGGGAAGGGAAAGGGGAATATGTCTAAATTGAACTGAAAATGATGTCTGAAATACACAAAACATCAATAAAGGTATTATATTAAAAAAAAGAATACTCTGGACTTTTTAGGGAAGAGACTGGAATGGGGTATCAAGGAATATGGAGAGAACAGTTAGGAGCCTAAGTTGATGAGTCAGTTGAAACCTTCTCAGAGTAGCCATCAGCTGGGTTTTGAAGGCTGAATAGGTGTTTCTCTGTTATACTGGAAGGAAGGCTTTAGGGACAATATTGAAATGGTCTGCAGGGCTGGGCTCTGATGAGTGTGGACCTGTGTGACTGTGCCTGTCCCTGTGCCTGCGCCTGCAGAAATGAAAACTTGGGAACACACAGTAGTGCCAGATGGAAAAGAATTTGTACTTTTGCAGAAGATAATATATAACTTTTTTTTTTTTTTTTTTAGACAGGGTCTCCCTGTAGCCTCAGCTAGCCTGGAACTGGGTATGTAGACCAGACAGGCCTTGAACTGCCTCTGTCTCCTGAGTGCTGGGATTAAAGGTGTATGCCACCATGCACCGCTGATAACATGTAACTTCATAAAGTTTTCATCAGGTAGTGAGACCATTTGATTTCTATCTCAGAACAGTTAATCAACTGTAGGGAATGGGGAGAATTGGGGAGAAGTGAGAGAGGCAGCAGCAAGGGGCTGGTAGGAGGGAACGGATCCCAGATGTTCCATGGGTGGAGTACCTGGAGTTTTTTCTTAACAGAGTGGGTCATAGGTCAGAAAAAAGGGGGAAGTCTAATTTGGATGGATGGTGGATCTATTAACTGTAACTGAGACTACACAGGAGAGAGAATGGGACCTCCTGGGTGCAAGGAAGAGAAAGAGGGGAAGGAGGAGCATGGCTAATTTGGCATGGGAACTGTTCAACTTAATGTACTCAAGAGATGTCATGATGCTCGAGTCAAAGATAACTGAGGTTCTGCAGTATGAACAGATGCTCCTGATGGGTCAGGCACTGGTCTCAGAACTTCTACAGATCACCCAGTTTAATCAGAACAACAGCCCAGAGGGGTAGATGTTATCAGCTCCATTTTATATTTTGGGAAACTGAGGAGACCAGTTTCATTAACACTCGTGTACTCAGGTGATTACTACAAGAAATCCCTCACCTGCCATCCCATTCTCTTACTATAAACTTTCCATTAAAAAGCCCTTAAAAAAATAAAAAGCCCTTTCCCTACCCATTCATCTGTCTTCTCATTTTCTACATGTAATCATAGAAGAAGTGCCGCCAATTTGGAATGAAATATGTGTTCAGACTCAGCTTTCCTACAAAGCTCTGTGGCTCACATTTGTGAACTGGAGAAAGAACAAGGCCCATCCATACCTTTATTCTCAGAGAGGCGGAAGTGTTCCAGCATTCACCAAGGTGAATTCACTAAGGCATTCAGGGATAGCTGGGCACAGGAGCACATGGCTCTAACCTCGGTATTTTACAGACTAAAGCAGAAAGATTGTGAGTTCAAGGCCAGCCTGGAATATGTCCTGGGACTTTGTCTCAAACAAACAAAAACAAGAAAGGGGGTAAAGGAAAAAAGAAAAGAAAATTTAGGAAGAATTATTTTTTTTTTATTAATTTTATTTATTTCTGTATGTGTATGAATGTACTGACTGCATGCAAGTCTGTGCACCCGTGTCGTGCAATGCCGCGGAGTTCAGAAGAGGGTCTCGGATTCCCCTGGAACTGGAGTTCTCCTGGAATTGGAGCTTCAGACGGTTCTCAGCCGACATGTGGGTGCTGGGGATCGAACCCGGGTCCTCTGTAAGAGCGGTCGGCACTCTTAACCGCTAGGCCATCTCTCCAGGAAGAATTATTTTTAATGAACAACCAGATAGGCTATTACCAGAATGGAAAATCGCATGTTTTTGATTCAACTACAATAACACATGAACTTCAAAGAAATTTCATTGCTCTGGTGAACTGTTTTGTGAGCTACTTCCTCAGATCTTCATGGATCAAAGTTCAGACACCACCAGTGGGAATAATAATGGGGAAGACTGGGACTTGCCACGCATTCTATTGATACCTAGAAGGATGGAAATTAGGACCAAATGATGGAGCAGATACTTGAGTACACTGGGAAATAACTTTGTTATAAAACTCTGGGCAAATGCTGCCTACCTCTATTTTAGTTACTGCTTTGCCCCAACTTTCTATGCCTACCCCTCACCCCAGCTTCACCTATGACTGTCACTGTCATGGGTGTGCACCCCCAGAATCAATGTGATTCTGATTTGCTTTTTGCTCTCAGAGGCCAACCTGACTGATTCTGATTCTGAGGCATTCAGCCCAGGCTCCTGGATCTCCGGCAGGGAAAGCGCTGGGCTCCTTCTCTGCGTGGATTTTCCCAGATTTCTGAGCAGGGAATGAAAATGTGAAGATCAGGCTCCATTCCCACAGCTCCTGTCTCCATGGAAGGTTTATCAGGAAATCACCCTCAGCCCATCCTCAGGAACCCGGATATCTCCCCTTTCATAAGTCTTGAAATCTTTATTCCCTTCCTGTTCTTGAATCTCACCTTTCCCCCATCAACAAAGTCACCTACAGATTTCAAATATTAAGTCGAAATTTTCCCTTTCTCTTTCTCCTTTCTTTTCCCTCCCTCCTCTTCCTTCCTTCCTTCCTTCCTTCCTTCCTTCCTTCCTTCCTTCCTTCCTTCCTTCCTTCCTTCCTTTCTTTCCTTCTTTTAGTATTATGGTTGACCCTAGAGCCTAATGTACGCAGGGTAAGTGCTCTACCACTAAGCTATAGCCCCAGCCCATTTATTTTTCACATTTTATTTATTTATTTTTATATTTTTGAGACAGGGTCTCCCTTTTAGTCCCAGCTGGCCTGGAGCTCTCTCTGGAGGCCAGGCTGGCCTTGAACTCACAGAGATCCACCTGCCTCTGTCTCCTGAGTATTGGGATTAAAGGCGTGCGCCACCACACCGGTATATTTTTCACATTTTATTTTGAGATAGGGTTTTTTTTTTTTTAAATTTTTATTTTTTTCCGTATGTGTATGAATGTACTGTCTGCATGCAAGTCTGTGCACTCGTGACGTGCAACGCCGCGGAGGTCAGAAGAGGGTGTCGGACTCCCCTGGAACTGGAGTTCTCCTGTAATTGGAGTCTCAGACGGCTCTCGGCCGCCATGTGGGTGCTGGGGATCGAACCCGGGTCCTCTGCAAGAGCAGTCGGCGCTCTTAACCGCTAGGTCATCTCTCCAGCCCCTGAGATAGGGTTTTGCCTAGTCTACCCTTGAATTGACACTGTGGTCCAGAAAGCCCTTGAACTTGCAATCCTTCTTTTTTTTTTTGGTCTTTTTGAGACAGGGTCTCCCTGTAGTCTCAGCTGTCCTGGAACTCAGTTTGTAGACCAGGCTGGCCTTGAACTCACAAAGATCCGCCTGCCTCTGCCTCCCAAGTGCTAGGATTAAAGGCCTGCGCCACCACACCCGGCGAACTTGCAATCCTTCTGCCTCAGTCTTCCGAGTAGTTGGGATTGTAGCCCTGCACCACCAGGCCTATCTCAATTTTTACTTTAAATCTAGTTCTGATTTAGATTACAAGTTTAATCTCTTTTGTATTGTGTAAAATTTTCAGGCCTTTAAACTTTAAAAAAATCATAAAAGTAATACAATGTTATCAAAGGAAATGATAAAAACTGACAAAAGGAAGTAAATCCCCAATATTTTGGCATGAATCTTCCCAGATTTAACTTAAAAACTTTTTTTTTTTTTGTCTTTTTGAGACAGGGTCTCCCTGTAGCTGTGGCTGTCCTGAAACTCACTATGTAGACCAGGCTGGCCTTGAACTCACAGAGATCCACCTGCCTCTGCCTTCCAAGTGCTAGGATTAAAGGTGTGCCCCACCACACCCCATTAACTTAAAATTTTTTTATTCATTTATTGTTTTTATTTTATGAGTAAGAGTATTTTGGCTGCATGTGTGTAAATGCACCACATGCATACAGTGCCTGCAGATGCCTAAAGATGTCATCAGGTCTCCTGGAACTGGAGTTATAGATGGTTGTTAGCTACCATGTGGGTGCTGGGAACCCAACCTGGGTCCTCTGCAAGACCAATCAGTGCTCTTAACCACTAAGACATTTATCCAGCTCAAGACTTAAATTATTTTTAAACAAAAAAGTTTGGGGCATGGGGAGAGGTTTGTTTAGTTTTATTTTATATGTACAGATGTTTTGCCTGAATGTAAGTGTACTGGTATCATGCAATACCACTGAAGCCAGGAGAAGATGTCAGATCCCTTGGAACTAGAGTTCCAGATGGTTAGCCAACATGTAGGTACTGAGGACTGAACCTAGGACCTCTGCAAGAATATCCAGTGCTCTTCACCATTCACCCATCTCTCCAGCCCTACATTTAACTTAAAAAAATGTAATTCTTTGAGAATTACGTACAATGTATTTTGATCATATCCACAATCAATTCCTCCCCTAACTTCTTTCATCTTCTTTCATCTCAACTCTCACCTCCCTATCCCCCCCGCCCTGCCCCAGCTTTGTGTTCTCTTTAAAAAAAATCAGAATTTCCCAGGTGACTGGGAAGGTGCTCATATGAACTTAGAGCAATGGCAGTGGCATGCACGTGCAAGCTCAAAGCAGATAAAGACCCAGCACAGAAGTGGGGGAAATGGCTCCATGAATGTAGCAGTCCTGTCCCGACAGGTGACACTGTTGTCTCGCTCTGGTCCTTCCCAACCTCTGATTCTTACAATCGTTCCACCTTCTCTTCTGAGATGGTCCCTGAGCCTTGGGGGTGGGAGAGGTGGATGCGGTATCATCAGATTTAACTTTCTTTTGTTAATATTTTTTTAAATTTTATTTATTTATTATATTGTATGCGTATGAATGTACTGTCTGCATGCAGGTTTGTGCACCCGTGTCATGCAATGCTGTGGAGGTCAGAAGAGGGTCTCAGATTCCCCTGGAACTGGAGTTAAAGATGGTTCTCAGCCACCATGTGAGTGCTGGGGATTGAACCAGGGTCCTCTGCAAGAGCAGTTGGCACTCTTAACCACTAGGTCATCTCTCCAGTCCTCAGATTTAACTTTCTTATAGAAAGAGGATCAAGGTTTAAGGTCAGCTTGGCTACTTGAGATTAGTCTCTAATAAGAGTGGTGGTGAGATGGCTCATTGGGTAAAGGTGCTCACTGCAAAGCCTGACGACTTGAGATTGATCTCTGGGACCACATAGTGAAAACAGAGAACTGACATCTATAAGTTGTCCTTTGACCTTCATGTGTGCTGGACCAAGTGTGTATACACACACACACACACACATACACATACACACACACACATGCACGCGCACACGTGCATACATGCATACACACTAAAGAAACTAAATTAAATAAAAATTCATTTTGCATTTGTTAAAAATTTGTCTTCTGGCACTGAATAACATATCTTAAAATTTTTTAATTGATTTTCTGTGATTTAAAAAACTATCTATTTATATGAGTATATTGCCTGCATGTATGTAAGTGCATTCATGTCATACAATGCCCACCAAGGTCAGAAGAGGAAGTGAGGTTCCATTGAACTGGAGTTATAGACAGTTGTTAGCCACCATATAGGTACTTGGAACCAAACCTGGGTCCTCTGCAAGAGCAGCCAGTGCTCTTATTCATGGAGCAATCTCTCCAGTCTAATTTTTGTGATTTTTATACAGTATAATTTGGTGGAATTTAGATCCCTTCTCTCATCTGGACCTCCTCTTACTCCCCGCCACCCAAGCTAGTGCACTCTATTATATATACAGTGTGGGCTGTAGAGTCTGAGTTGTGTCCCCAAATGTTCTTCGGTGTGGTTAACCTACCAAGAGTCCCATCCCTATAACAGACTGCCTGTCCCTCTCCCAGTAGCCATCAGCTGCCCAAAGTTCTCCAATTTGTGTTGGGATTTCTTGTCTACTTCCCCATGTCTGTGCCAAGATTTTGTCTGGTTTGAGTTTGCATGGAACTTGTGCATGCCGTCCCCATTGCTGTGAGTTCATATATGAAACTGACCAGTGTCAGGAAAACTCTGTCTCCTTGTGGTCATCCACCACCTCTGGCTCTTACAATCTTTCTACTCCTCTTCTGCAATGATTCCTGGGCCTTGGGAAGCAGAGGTTTGAAATAGGTTCCCATTCAGAGATAAGCACTCCGTAGTCTATTGTTCTCTGCACATTGGCCAGCTGCGGGTTTCCATGTTAAATACCACCCGCTGCATAAAAAAACTTCCCTGGTGACAATTGAGAGATGCATTCATCTTATACATAGAGCTTGAATTGAAAACGTGTCACTTAGACACAACATCTCACTAAGCATCTCACAGACACTTACTCTCCGTGTTTGACTAGTTGGGGAACTCTGTATTAGTCTTCTCTGTTGTAAAAATAAGCTTCTCTGATGAGTGGCGAGAGGTACTCTTGTTTGTAAACATGAAGCTGTGTATTTAAAATACAATAAGAAATTATGTTGGTCTAGCAATATGGCAAAAGTAGGTTTTTCTCTAGGATCCATGACCTCTCCAGCCATAACTTGAACTGAGATTGCTTATGGTTGGGCTTCAGGGAATATCTGAATTTTCTTAAATTCTTCATATAGTCATATGTATAAATTATTATTATTATTATTATTATTATTATTATTTAGTGGCAAGGATCCTGGAACATGCTCTTCATTACCACTGTGCTACACCCTGAGCCTGGCATATGCATTTTTTTTCTGGGAAGTGTTCATAATTTCTATGAGATACTGAAAAAAATGTGTGACTCCAAACATTGTTAAAAATAACAGTAAATTTTCATTGTATTTTCTCCCACTGCTCCAGAAAAGTGCTTTCTCTGTGGTGTTGATGATGTCAGTTTACTACTTGGACTGGCCCATGGCTCAGCATTTTAATTTTTTTTTCTCCACTGAACTTGACTTCCCTTGAAAGACTTAAATCATGAGGCTGAAGAAGTAGCTGCCCCACAAACCCGAGGATCTGGGTTCAGATTCCCAGCACCCATGTAAAAGAGCCAAGTGTGATCACATACTAACCTTAGTGCTGTTGGCAGAGTTAGGTGGATTCCCAGAGCTTGCTGGCCAGCCAGTCTATCCAGTCAGTGAGCTCTGGGTTCAGTGAGAGATCCTGTCTCAAAAGATGAGGTTGAGAGTAATAGTGGAAGAAACACAAAGTTTACCTGTGGCACACACACACATACCTACCCACACGCCCCTGGGGATTCACACGCAGACACATACACACATATAAGAGTTAAGTCGGGGCTGGAGAGATGGCTCAGCGGTTAAGAGCGCCAACTGCTCTCACAGAGGACCCAGGTTCGATTCCCAGCACCCACATGGTGGCCAAGAACTGTCTTTAACTCCAGTTCCAGGGGAATCAGACACCTTCTTCTGACCTCTGAGGCATTGCATGACATGTACATGGAGACAGTACACTCATACACACAAAAAATAATAAAATAAAAAAAAAGAGTTAAGCCAGGTGTTGTGGCGCACACCTTTAATCCTAGCACTTGGGAGGCAGAGGCAGGTGGATCTTTATGAGTTCAAGGCCAGCCTGGTCTACAGAGTGAGTTTCAGGACAGCTGGGGCTACAGGGAGACCCTGTCTCAAAAAGACAAAAAAAAAAAAAAAAAGAGTTAAGTCAGAGTGTCTCCTACATCATATAAGTGGCTGAAGGCTTTTGGATAAGCAAGTACCACTAACTTAAATTAATTAATTATTTTTATTTAGTTTTATGTGTGTATTAGTCACTTTTCTGTTGCTGTGATAGAACCACTATGGCCAAGGGAAATAAAGGAAGAGTTTTCCTGGGTATGTACCCACAAGACTCATCTTACCACAAAGATACATGCACAGCCATGTTTATTGCAGCTCTCTTCACAATAGCAAAGAGCTAGAACCAACCCAAGTGCCCCTCAATTGATGAGTGGATAGAGAAAATGTGGTACATCTACACAATGGAGTTCTATGCAGCAGTAAAGAAAGATGACATCATGAGCTTTGCAGGTAAATGGGTAGAGCTAGAAGATATCATGCTAAGTGAAGTAACACAGTCCCAGAAAAACAAACTACTAATGGTATCCCTCATCTATGGATTCTAGCACCAATTACCTAATTGTTTGGCAAACTGAGCAATGTTAATGTGATTTGAAAACAACTGTGCTCTTATATTGTGAATCCCTTAAAAAAATAAATAAATGAAAATTAAAAAAAACACAAATAAAAAAAAAGGAAGTTTATTTGAGCTTACGATTGATGGTTCCAGAGAATTAGAGTCCATCATGGCAGGAAGCATGGTGGCAGGAGCTGGAGCAGAAAGCCAAGGTTCACATCTTCCAGTGAGCACAGAAAGCCCAGAAAGTGCAACTGGAGCCTTCAAGGCTTGTTGAACTCACTAAGCCTGCCCCTAGTGACATATTTTCTCCAGCATGGCCACACCCTCTAAGACCTCCCAAAACAGTGCTGCCAACTGGGAACAAAATGTCTGAATACTTGAAGCCTATGGGGGACACTCTCATTCAAACCAACACATTCCACTCCCTGGCCCCCATAGGCTCATGACCATGATGTAGTCCAATCTTAAAAGTCCCCATAGTCTTTACCAGTCTCAATTCTATTCAAAAGTCTACAGTCCAAAGTCTCTTCTGAGACTCAGGCTAATCTCTTAACTGTAAGCTCCTGTAAAATCAAAAGACAATTATATACTCCCAACATACAGTGGAACTGAATACACATTCCCATTCCAAAAGGGAGGAATAGATGCATAGCGAGGAAATACAGGACCAAAACAAGACCAAAACTAGCAGGGCAAACACCAAGTCCAGTAACTCCATGTGTGACTTCTGGGGCTTTACTTCCAAAGGGCTGAGTTGGCTCAGCTCTTCCAGTGTTGAGTGCAACATATATCTCTTCCTTAGGCTGGTACCACTCCCTGTATGCAGCTCTCCTTGGCAAATATCTCACAGCTCTGGCATCTCGAATGTCTTCTTGGGGTCTCTGCTGCCAACCAGGTGTCACCTTCACAGCTTCACACAATGGCCTATCGAGGCCTTCTTTATGCAGAGATGCCCCTGCTGCACTCTGCCTGGCCTCAGCTGCTCTCTGAAACTGAGGAGGAAGAACTGATGACTCCTCACTCTTGCATCCTTCAAGCCTCTAAAGCCAGCACCATGTGAATGAAACTGCTGAGTTTGGCCGCAAGTTTGGGATGGACCCTGGCCTACTTCAACTACATTCACAGCTTTTCTCTGCCCTTTCAGTATTTTCCTTTCAAAAGTTGGAGGCTTAGTTGTGCGTGGTCTTACCCTGAAGGTAGTTTCTATTGTTTACTTGTAAATCTCTAGGCCTCTCCTTAATCACTTTAATCTCACTCTTTCCATTGTTCGCTTGTAAATATCAAGGCCTCTCCTTAATCGCTTTAATCTCCTTATCAAACAGATCCTCTCCTTTACATGCCTTGGCTCCAGCATTAATCTCCTTAGTGCACTTTTCCAATCCAAACTGTACATTCTGCATTTCTTTCTGCCCCATTTGCTCTTTTTCACTGTAT
The DNA here is from genome assembly GCA_009823505.1 of Rhizomys pruinosus. Lineage (NCBI taxonomy): Eukaryota > Metazoa > Chordata > Mammalia > Rodentia > Spalacidae > Rhizomys > Rhizomys pruinosus. The sequence continues at coordinate 1,769,332 of VZQC01008050.1, read as the reverse complement.
AATATTCACCATTAATAGCCACACCACCATTTCTACATTAGGCTGTTTTGAAATTCCACCAAAGAAATTAGTCCATTGCTTTTCAACTTAGCAGGCAAGCATTTGGGCTGTGGACAAACTCTAGCCAGACTCTTTGACAAAATATCCCAGTTGCTGCTTAAGTCTTTATTTTCCTCTGGAAATACATTTTTCTCAGCACTGCTTTCTTACAAGCTTCTACTAGAATGGCCCATTAAGTTCTGCTTACAGCAGCCAACAGCTTCTCTAGCTCAAAGTTCCAAAGTCTTCCACATTTCTCCAAACACCCACATGGTCAAGTTCTTCACAGCCAACAACTCTATTAGTCACTTTTCTGTTGCTGTGATAAAACCACCATGACCAAGGGAATTTATAAAAGGAAGAGTTTATTTGAGCTTACAATTGATGGTTCCAGGGAATTAGGGTCTGTGGTGGTGGGAGGCATGGATGCAGGTGCTGGAGCAGAAAGCTGAGGTTCCCATCTTCCAATGAGCACAGGAAGCCCAAAGAGCACAGCTGGAGCCCACAACGCTTATTGAACTCACTAAGCCTGCCCCCAGTGACTTCCTCCAGCATGGCCACACCTTCTAAGATCTCCCAAAACAGCACCACAAACTGGGGACAAAATGTCTGAATACTTGAAGTCTATGGGGGACATTCTCATTCAAACCACCACAATGTGTATGAGTGTTTTAAAAAATATTTTTTAAAATTTATTATTTTTATTTTATGGGAATGAGTGTATTGCCTGTATGTGTGTAAGTGCATCCATGTTGTGTAATGCTCACAGAGTCAGAAAAAGGTGTTGAGTTGCCCTGGAATTGAATGAGTTATGGACAGTTGTTAGCTGTCATGAGAGTGCTGGGACTAGAACCTGGGTCCTCTGCAAGAGCAACTGGTGCTCTTAACTGCTGAGCCATCTCTCCAGCTCTGTGTATGAGTGTTTTGCATGCAGGTTAAGTGTACCCATGTGTGCAATATTGGAGGAGGCTGGAAGAGGGAGTTGGATCCCCTAGAAATAGAGTTAAAGATGGTTGTTAACTACCATGTTGGTGCTAGGAATCAAACCTGGGTCCTCTGCAAGAGCAGCCAGTGCTCTTAACAACTGAGCCATCTCTTCAGCCTCATTTTAATTTATTTTTCTTTAATATAGTTTTTTGGTCTTTTTGAGAAAAGGTCTTCCTGCAGCCCCAGCTGGCCTTGAACTCACAAAGATCCACCTGCCTCTGCCTCCCAAGTGCTAGGATTAAAGTCATGTGCCACCACACCCGGCTAGTTTCATTTTATTAATGAGAAAATGGAGACCTGAAAAAAGTCAGGCCTTGAACTCATAGAGATCTTCTTGCCTCTGCCTCCCAAGTGGTAGGATTAAAGGCATGCACCACCATGCCTGGCTAAATATTAAGTTTTAACTATGTATGTGTCTGTGTGTGGAGATGTCCACAGAGACAAAAGAGGATGTTGGATACCCTGGAGCTGGAGTTATAGGCAGTTGTGAGCCATTCAACATGGATGCTAGGAACCAAACCAGGGGTCCTCTGCAAAAGCAGTTTATGGCTTTAACTGCTGAGTCATCTCTCCACTTCTCAAGTATCATTTTAATTTCCATGTTTCTCTTAAGTGCATGTAGTTGGAGGATCTGGAGGAGTCACTCAGGTTGGGGTGACAAAATGAGCCTCGGGACCCTCAGCAATTCTAGAGCCAACAAAGGGAAGGTCTAATCTGTATAGGAGTTACAGGTATTCTTTGTATTATTATTATTATTTTTTGTCTTTTCGAGACAGGGTCTCCCTGTAGCCCCAGCTGTCCTGGAACTCACTTTGTAGACCAGGCTGGACTTGAACTCACAAAGATCCACCTGCCTCTGCCTCCCAAGTGCTAGGATTAAAGGCGTGCGCCACCATGCCTGGCTCCTTGTATTACTCTTTATTTTTTTATTTATTATTTTTTTTAATTTTATTTATTTTTGTATGTGTATGAGTGTACTGTTTGCATGTAGGTCTGTGCACCCGTGTCGTGCAATGCCGCGGAGGTCAGAAGAGGGTCTCGGATTCCCCTGGAACTGGAGTTCTCCTGGAATTGGAGTTACAGACGGTTCTTAGCCACCATGTGGGTGCTGGGAATCAAACCCAGGTCCTCTGCAAGAGCAGTCAGTGCTCTTAACCGCTGAGCCATCTCTCCAGCCCCAAGTTTATTTCTTTTTACACATGAGGATTCTGGACACTGAAGCTTGGAGAACTCGCTAGTGGTGAGTGGAGTCTGAGCTGGAATCCAGGCAATCACATGCTAGCTTTGGGAGTCTTTTGGGAAAATATTTTATTTTATTATTTTTATTTTATGTATATGAGCATATTGCCTGCATGTGTGTAGTTGCACCTGTGTCATGCAATGCCCGTGGAGTCAGAAAGTGTCAGATTCCCCAGGAACTGGAGTTATGGGTGGTTGTTAGCTGCCATGTGGGTGCTGGGAATTGAATCTGGATCCTCTGCAAGAACAGCCAGTGCTCTTGATTGCTGAATCATACCTCCAGCCCCTTTAGGAAGTCTAAATGGCTTATACTTTACCACCTCTGTTGTCCAGAGTGCCATAAGCAGCTAAGTTATGTCCCCTACTGTGTATTTGCCACTGTATTGCTTCCCCCATTTCTCCTTCTAATCTCGTTGCTGTAGAATCCACAGCTAATTATTAAATGCTTTTCATGGAAAATAGGTATTGTTATTTCTCCTGTCAACAAGGAACGTGATACTTGGAAAAATCTCTATCTATCTATCTATCTATCTATCTATCTATCTATCTATCTATCTATCTATCATCTATCTATCTATCTATCTATCTATCTATCATCTATCTATCTCTCAGTAGCAAAAAAATAAGAAAGCTCTAATTTGAACCTAGGTTCTGTGATCCTGTCTATCAGGCTTGCCTCTGAACAACTGCTCAGCCACCTTTGGGGAGCAGTTTTTGTCAGAAAGGTTTTTGAGCAACCAGTAGCTTCTGTAGGCACCTTGTGGTGTCCAATGATGGCAAATGAAACTGGCTATCACAGTTGGTTTGATCATGAACTTCTCCAGAAGAGCAAAGAGCAGGTGCAGAAGCAACGAGGGGGAAGGACAGCTAATGCACTTGTTCTGTGTTTGTGATACTATAAAGAAGCTAAAATGAAAGAGCCCAATTTTCCAAAACCTATCTCTATTTTAGTGTTGTGCTTAATATTCCATTTTAGAACCCTTCCATTTCTGTGGTTAAAACATTTCCCTGTAGTATTAGAGACATTTATCTCTCCTCGTGGAAGATAAGTACCCCAAATGGAGAGACTTGAGCAGGATTCATAAAATCCAGCAGCTCTGCAAGAGAGAGACATAGCAAATAATTTATAATAGGGAAATTCTGAGAAATTAAATCTTCAAATGTGTGACATTGCTTTATTAGCAAATGCTCACCTTTTAAATAAAAACGTGCTTTTAACAGGTCCAAGGAGATTTTGTAATTATTCTAATTATTCAAAGATTTGATTTACATCAATACAATTGATGAAACTGCTTAGCCAGTAGATTTTCAAAATGCTGTACTTTACACATCACACATTAAATTGATTTTCTCATTTTTAGATATTACAGTTTAAATGTTTCTCAAATGCTTTGCAGAGTATTGGAGATTTCAGGAGACAAGGACTTTATTCAGTGTGGGACATGGACTCTGCAATCAGGTTTCCCAGTGGAATGGTACTTTTCTGGGAGAAACACTGAGTGTAGAATAGTGACATAAGGCATAAAAGGTGTCCCAAATGCCAGCATAAAGATGCTCGGCAACTAACTGCAAATTATTTTAAAAAGGTACCATGTATGGGGCTGGAGAGTTGGCTCAGCAGTTAAGAGCACTGACTGCTCTTGCAGAGGACCCAGGTTCAATTCCCAGCACCCACATGGAGGCTAAGAACCATCTTTAGTGCTGGGCATGGCGGTACATGCCTTTAATCCCAGCACTTCAGAGGCAGAGACAGGCAGATTTCTGAGTTCAACCATTTCCTGGTTTACAGAGAGAGCTCCAGGCCAGCTGGGACGGACTAAAGGGAGACCTTGCCTCAAAAAAATAAAAATAAAAAATACCAAAAAATAAGATACCATGCAATAATATTTTTGTAATCAGAATTTTGACATTTCATACCATTTGATAATGTATGCGTGTGTGTGTGTGTGTGTGTTTGTGTGTGTGTGTGTGTGCGTGCACACATGCATATGTGTGATGCTAGGGATGAAGCCCAGAGGCTTGCATGTGAGGCAATGTTTCTACCATTGGCAGTACTCTCAACCCCATGTGATAATTTTTATGTCAAGTGCGTGTGTGTATTGTTGCATTTAGAAATGTGACATATGCATGTTTACCATACTTTTAAAATTCAAATGATTTTTTTTAATGACAATAGTGATACATGTTCATGGAAGAGAGATAAAAACCATACAAAAGACAAGCACATACAGGGAACTGAGTATATTCCTTACTTCTCAACCCTCAGTTCTGCTACTCAGAGGAAATCAGGTTAAAATTTCCTGCCACCAACTTTCATTGTCATATGTCTGTATCCTTTAAAAGTGCTATTAAGAGTGACTGTGACACTCTATGCAGCTTCTTATTTTATTTTATTTTATAAATTACATTACAAAAAATTAATTACATTTGAAGATCCATCTCTCTATACACAGTGGTTGCTTTCATTCCTTTTGGTGGCCACATTATAAGCCGTTGTAAAAACATACCAATATTTAGTCAACTAATTACTGGAGATATTTTGAATTTTTCTTTTTCTTTTCTTTTATCTTCTTTTCTTTTCTTCTTTTTCTGGTCTTTTTGAGACATCTTCCTACAGCTCCAGCTGTTCCAGAACTCACTCTGTAGACTAGGCTGGCCTCAAACTCACAGAGATCCACCTGCCTCTGCCTCCCCAGTGCTCAGATTAAAGGTGTGAACCACCACTTTTTTTATTTTTTATTTTTTGGTCTTTTCAAGACAGGGTCTCCCTGTGGTCCCAACTGTCCTGGAACTAGCTCTGTAGACCAGGCTGGCTTCGAACTCACAAAGATCCTCCTGCCTCTGCCTCCCAAGTTAAAGGCGTGTACCACCATGCCCAACCACTTTTTCTTTTTTAAAGGGGTGTATGAATGGTGTGTGTGCCAGAGGTTGACACTGGAGGTCTTCCTCAATCACTCTTTACCTTATTATTAGTCTAAAAAGTATTATTTATTTTTTCTTAAATTTTTATTGAACTTTTGTGCATTTCATACTTTATTTATTTATTTATTTATTTATTTATTTATTTATTCATGTCTTTTTGAGATAGGGTCTCCCTGTAGCCCCAGCTGTCCTGGAACTCACTCTGTAGACCAGGCTGGCCTTGAACTCACAAAGATCCACCTGCCTCTGCCTCCTGAGTGCTAGGATTAAAAGCGTGCACCACCACGCCTAGCTCCATAAAACATTTCTTAATCAAATTTAGACTCATTCCCCCTTCTATGCCCCCCACTCCATCAGAGCTCATGCATCCTGCCATACATGTCTTGCATCTTTTTCTCAGTCTGCTTTAAATTTTTTGATGCAGAAGTTTACTGTTTTGGGCAGAAGTTTACTGTTTCAGTCAGTTCTTTGAACAAGTCTATTTTGTTGTTGTTCCCTTTAATTTTATATTGCTCCAAAATATGCATGTATATACTCCACGCATATACTAAAATTACAAAGTCTGAAAATAAACTATAGGTTAATTCCAAACATGTTTAAAGATTCACATTTTAGCCTGGCGTGGTGGCGTACGCCTTTAATCCTAGCACTCCGGAGGCAGAGGCAGGTGGATCTTTGTGAGTTCAAGGCCAGCCTGGTCTACAGAGCGAGTTCCAGGACAGCTGGGGCTACAGGGAGACCCTGTCATGAAAAAGACTGAAAAAGACAAAAAAAAAAAATTCACGTTTTAACAGTAGAGTTGCATGCAGGTAAAAAGAAATACTACTTTACATTCCTAAATTACATAGCAAGTTGCTGTATGTTTTAATGTACTTTTTAAACTTTTTATTTTTTTTATTTTATGTATATGAGTGTACCGTCTGCATGTAAGTAGGTGCACCTGTGTCATGCAATGCTGTGGAGGTCAGAAGAGGGCATCGGATTCCCCTGGAACTGGAGTTAAGACAGTCCTCAGCCACCATGTGGGTGCTGGGATTCGAACCCTGGTCCTCTTCAAGAGCAGTCGGTGCTCTTAACCACTGAGCCATCTCTCCACCCCCTTAATGTACTTTTTATAGTAGCATCAGGTAATGTGTTATATTTACTAAAAAAGAAAAAAATTACTCAGCCTTACATATAAGTATTTGATGCTAGGAGGAGGGACACCATACGTCGTTTGTTTTCCTGGGACCGTTACTTCACCTAGTATAACAGCTTCTAGTTCCATCCCTTTACCTGCAAATTTCATGATGTTGTCTTTCTTTACCACTACATAGAACTTCATTGTGTAGATGTACCTCATTTTCTTTATCCACTCATCAGTTGAGGGACACTTGGGTTGCTTCCAGATCTTTGCTGTTGTGAAGAGAGCTGCAATAAACACGGTTGTGCACTTATCTCTGCAATAGGATGAATCTTGTGGGTATATACCCAGGAGTGGTATGACTGGAGCAAGTGGCAGGTTCATTTTGAGTCTTTTAAATTCTCCACACTGCTTTCCATAGGGGCTGCACAAGCTTGCATTCCCACCAGCAGTGAATGAGTGTTCCCCTTTCTGCACAACCTCTCCAGCATTTGCTATCATTTGCTTTCTTGATCATAGCCAGTCTTACCAGGGTAAGATGAAATCTTAAAGTGATTTTAATTTACATTCCCTTAATTCATTATTAGCGATGTTGAACGCTTTTTAAGATGTTTTCCAGACATCTTTACTTCTTCATTTGTGAAGTCTCTGTTCACCTCTTTACTCCATCTTTCGATTGGGTCATTTGTTTTCTTGTTCCTTTGTTTTTTGAGCAATTTATATGCTCTGGCTGTTAAACCTCTGTCAAATGTAGTGCTGGTGTTTGTATATGTATGTGCATCTGTGTTTGTGTGTGAGGATGTGTGCTTGTCATATAGCATGTGTGGAGGCCAGAGGACAATCCCAGGTGTCCATCCTCACCACCCATCTTGTTGTTTGTTGCTGTGCTGAGTACTCCAGGCTAGCCAGCCTGAAACTTTCTAGGGGCAGTGGGGATTTACCTGTCCCTTCCTCCCATCTGTAATGCTGGGATTACAGACAAACACCATGTGTCTGGTGTTTACATGGGTTCTGGAGATTCAAACTCAGGTAGTTAGGCTTGAATGCCAAGCACTTTTACCCACAGAGTCATCTCTCTGGTTCTTTCACCTTATTTTTTGAGACAAAGTCTCACTGACCCTGGATCTCGGCAGTTCATTAAGGCTGGCTGGCCAGCGAACTACAAGGATTCACCTGTCTTAGTCTCCCCAGTACTGGGATCATAGGCACGCCTGAATTTTTCTGTGGGTGCTAGGGATTGAACTCGGGTCCTTGTGCTTGCACTGTAAGCATGTTAACAACTGAGCCATTGTCCCAGGCTTCTTTTTTTCTTTTTCTTTTTTTTTTATTTTTTATTTATTTCTGTATGTATATGAATGTACTGTCTGCATGTAGGTCTGTGCACCCGTGTTGTGCAATGCTGCAGATGTCAGAAGAGGGTGTCGGATTCCCCTGGAACTGGAGTTCTCCTGGAATTGGAGTTTCAGACGGTTCTCACCCACCATGTGGGTGCTGGGGATCGAACCCGGCTAACCGCTAGGCCATCTATCCAGCCCCATTTTTTTCTTTTTCTAATGCAAACCTATGTACAATAATGCTCACTACAAAAAAGCATGCTTTCCACATATATGCGACACAGTGTGGGAGGGTTGGGTGACTTCCTAGAAATGGAATTTTTGTTTAAAGAAATTGCATACTTTAATACCTAGTTTTTTAAACTTTAAGATTATGACAATAATGAAAAATAACCCTGTACAGAAAGTTGTTACTTGTTAATAAAAATTTCCTTTTCTAGCTGTGTGCTACCCACAAAGCCATTACTGAGTTTTTTTAGAATCCTGCTCTATAATGAACGTAATGCAGAGTTGATAGGAAGACAGCCTTCTGTGTCCATGCATTCTGTAGTCATAGATTCAATGAACCATGAATTAAGAATATTCAAAAATAGTCTGTGGTGAACATGTACAGGACTTTTTCTTGTTATTAGTCTCTAAATAATGCACTATTAAAATAATTACATAAAATTTGTATTGAATTAGCTATTATAGGAAATCTAGAGATAATTATTATTTTTTTAAGAGAGGGTCTCATGATGTAGCCTTGATAGCCTGGAACTCCCTGTGTAGACCAGGCTGCCCTCAGATTCACAGAGATCTGCCTGCCTCTGTCCCAAGTGCTGAGATTAAAGGTGTGTGTCACCATACCTAGCCCAAGAGATTATTTAAAATATTAGATGAACTATGATATAGTTCAATCATTAGAGGGCTTGCCTAGCATACACAAAGCCCTGGGTTCAACACCCAGGACCCAGTAAGACTGGGTGTGGTGTCACATACCTGTAATCCCACCACTTGGGAGGTGCGGACAGGTTGATAAATTCAACTATATGAGACTTTGTCTTTAAAAAAGTATTTCAGGGGGTGGAGGATAGCTCAGTAGTTAAAAGCATTGACAGAGGTCCTCTGCAAGAGTACCTGGGTTCTATTCCCAGTACCTACCTATATTGGTTAAAAACTGTCCATAACTCTAGTTTCAAGGGGATCTGATGCCCCCATCTGACCTCTGTGGATACTTAATACATGGAGGAAATATACTCATATACATAAAATAAAAATATTAAATATTTTAAAAATTATTTCAGATGATGTGCATAGGCTGTTTACTGTGGCATTTCAGGAGGAACTTGAACATCTAAGACTTTTAGTCTCTCCTGGGGTCCTGGAACCATGTCCTACAGATGCCAAAGGAGAACTGCTTGTAAATGCACTTAAAAGCATAAGTGGGGGCTGGAGAGATGGCCTAGCGGTTAAGAGTATCATCTGCTCTTGCAGAGGACCCAGGTTCAATCCCCAGCACCCACATGGCAGCTGAGAACCATCTTTAACTCCAGTTCCAAGGGAATCTGACACCCTCTTCTGACCTCTGAGGCATTGCACAACGTGGGTGCACAAACCTACATGCAGACAGTACATTCATACACATAAATAAATGTTCCAATTAAAATCCCCAAGAGTTTCTTCACAGGCTTGGGAAAAAAAAGCCCTTAAATTCATTTGTAAAAACAAAAGACCTGAATAGCCAAAACAACCCTGAGCGAAAAGAACAACACAGGGGGAATCTCCATACCAAACTTCAAAGTATACTACAGGGCTCTAGTCATAAAAACAGCCCGGTACTGGCACAAAAACAGACCTGTTGACCAATGGAATAAAACTGAAGATCCAAATTTGAACACATACAATTTCAGCCATCTCATATTTGACAAAGGGGCCAAGAAGCCACAATGGAGAAAAGACAGCATCTTCAGCAAGTGGTGTTGGCAAAACTGGATCACCACTTGTAGAAGAATGAAATTAAACCCCTACCTCTTGCCTTTACAAAAGTCAACTCCAGATGGATCAAAAACCTCAACGTGAAACCCCAAACTCTGAAGGCCATAGAAGAAAAAGTTGGCAGCAGACTACAAGACATAGGCGTAGGAAAAGGCTTCCTAAATCAGACAGCAGCTGAGCAAGAATTAAGGTCAACAATTGACAAATGGGACCTCATTAAACTCAAAAGCTTCTGTACATCAAAAGAAACAAGGAAGTGAAGAGAAATCCCGCAAAGTGGGAGGAAACCTTCCCCGCAGATACATCTGACAAAGCCTTGATTTCCAGAATATACAAACTACTCAAAAAACAAAGAAGAAAGAAAACAAATCAATCACTCAAAAGATGGAGTAAAGAACTGAATAGAGACTTCACAGAGGAGGAATTAGAGATGGCTGAGAAACATCTTAAAAACTGTTCAACATCACTAATAATTAGGGAAATGCAAATTAAGACCACTTTAAGATATCATCTCACTCCAATAAAACTGGCCAGGATCAAGAAAACAAATGATACCAAGTGCTGGAGAGGTTGTGGGGAAAGGGGAACACTCATCCACTGCTGGTGGGAATGTAAACTCCTACAGCCACTATGGAAAGCAGTGTGGAGAACCCTTAGAAGACTTGGAATGAACTTGCCACCCGACCCAGCTATATCATTTCTAGGCATGTACCCCCAAGACTCACCCCACCGCAGAGATACATGCACAGCCATGTTTATTTCAGCTCCCTTTACAATAGCAAGGAGCTGGAACCAACCCAAATGCCCCTCAACTGATGAGTGGATAGAGAAAATGTGGTACATCTACACAATGGAGTTCTATGCAGCAGTTAAAGAAAGTATGACATCATGAGCTTGCAGGAACATGACTGGAGCTAGAGGACATCCTGCTTGAGGAATGAAGCAACACTAGTCCCAGAAAACACAAAGGGAGGAGCCGGCATGGTGGCGCACCGCTAATCCTAGCACTTGGAGGCAGAGGCGGCGGCTCTAGGAGTCAAGGCAAGCCTGGTCTACAGAGTGAGTCATGTGACAGCTGGGACCACAGGGAGACCATGTCTCAAAAAAAAAAAAAAAAAGACCATAAATAAATAAAATAAATAAATAAATAAATAAATAAATAAATAATAAAATCAAAAAAAAACCAACAAAGCGTATCCCTCATCTGTGGATGCTAGTGCCCATTACTTAGTTGTAAGTATCTCTTGTACATGGCCCCTTGAGCTTTTGTCAATCCGCTGGGCGGTGATGCATTTGGAAACAACAACAACAACGAAAGGACTGCCATCCAAGCACTGACTGAAACAGTGAATTCCTGCCTGAAACAGTCACCTCCACATAGAGAATACTTAAGACTGGCAAGAGGTGAAAGGCATGTTTGGAAGAATACAGGAGCTCGGGTGGGGTGGGAGGGATATGGTGGAGGAAACAGGTCTAGATTTGATATATCGTGTACAAAACACATTATTTTAAAAAATCAAAATAACTAATATAATGTGTTAAAAACGCAGACGTGGAGGATTAGGCTTTGTTTACTTTGTTTACAATTGATACCTGCTTCTTTGCAAAAATACCTGCTTCTCCTCTATTATATTCCCACTAAAATTGTGTGTGAGTACCTACCTGCTCCCACAATCTTTGGCAACCATGCTGGGTGTGATGTGTGATGACACCCAATTTATTTCAAAATCTCTTTGCTTAATACTCATTTGTCCTTTTAGCTAGACTACTATCGATAATTACATATGAAAATAATTTCAGTGCATTGTGAGCCCTGTTGAATGACACAAAGGGACTGACTGGGTAGTCCCATGGTAAAGAATAAGCATTCTTGCTTGGAATCCTTTCCTAATTATGTATGTATATATATATATATATACATACATATATATGTATACATATATGTGTGTATAAATATGTTCTTTTAGATAATATACATTAAACATGTATTGGATTAATTTTAAGTATTTTTTATTTTTTTCTGTGTATGTGAGTAACGTCTGCATGTACTGGCTCGTTGTACCCATGTTGTTCAATGCCTCCAGAGGTCAAAAGAGGGGTCAGATTCCCTGGAACTTCCAGTCCCTTGTTATTATTAACAATGTATTTTAGCACTGGGTGTGGTGCCACATGACTTTAATCCCAGCACTCAGGAGGCAGAGGCACGCAGATCTCTGAGTTCAAGGCCAGCCTGGTCCAAATAGCAAGCTCCAGGTCAGCTGGGACTAAAGGAAGACCCTGTCTCAAAAAGACCAAAAGAAAATGTATTTTATGCCGGCATGGTGGCGCACACCTTTAATCCCTAGCACTTGGGAGGCAGAGGCAGGTGGCTCTTTGTAAGTTCAAGGCCAGCCTGGTCTACCAAGCTAATTCCAGCCCAGCCGGAGCTTTAGCTATTAGGGAGCCTCGGTCTCAAAAAGACCAAAAAAAAAAAAAAAAAAAAAAAAAAAAAGAAAATGTACTTTAGTATCCCGGTTCCTTAAATAATTATCTTATAACTTATATTTAATATTCAAGTTATCGCACTAAGGTAGAGAGGAAGATTTGATATATCACACTCTTTTTTTTTTTTTTTTGGTCTTTTTGAGACAGCATCTCCTGTAATCCAGCTGAAGTCACTATGTAGACCAGGCTGCCTTGCACACACAGGGATCTGCCTGCTTCTGCCTCCGGAGTACCGGGATTAAAGGTGTACCCCACAACACTCTGCTGTCCCACTGTTTCTTAATTGCAAAACAGAAGTGTGGGGGATGGAGAGCTGGCTTAGCAGTTCAGAGTGCCTGAGTTAAGTTCCCATCCCCCACCCCCCACACCACCCCCAGGGGCTCACAACTGTCTGTAACTCCACTTTCAGAGGATTCAATGCCCTTTTCCTGCCTCTGTAGGCACCAGGCATGCATGCAGCACACATAGATACATGCAGGCAAACTCTCATACACATAAAATGAAAACAAATCTTAGGTGGCTGGAACGATGGCTCAGTGGTTAAACGCATTTACTGCTCTTGCAGAGGACCTGGGTTCGGTTCCCAGCACCCATATGCAGACTCACAATCACCCGTAACTCAGTTCCAGGGGAGCTGAAGCTCTCTTCTGACCTCTGTGGGCTCCCAAGCACACATAGTACACATATCAGGCACACATGTATAGACATAAATAAACCTTTAAAAAAATCTTACAAAAACAATCAAAAAAGCACATGTCAGCTCCAACCAATTGTAGAAGTGAAATTAAGAATTGCACTAAGCGGGGCTAGAGAGATGGCCTAGCGGTTGAGAGCGCCGACCGCTCTTGCAGAGGACCTGGGTTCGATCCCCAGCACCCACATGGCAGCCAAGAACCATCTGAAACTCCAATTCCAGGAGAACTCCAGTTCCAGGGGAATCCGACACCCTCTTCTGACCTCTGCGGCATTGCACGACACGGGTGCACAAACTTGCCTGCAGACAGTACATTCACACATACAGAAATAAATAAAATTAATTAAAAAAAAATAAAAAAAAAAAAGAATTGCACTAAGCACAACTAAGGTTCTAAACAAGGTGAAAGACAACCTGAGAGTCTGAGTCCAGGAGACTGGGACACAGCTTCCCTGAGGAGGTGACACTGGCAGGAGAGGGGGCAGCTGGGTGGAGCAGGGGAGAACTTGTCCCCAAACAGGAGCCAGGTGCAGAGGCCCTGAAGAGGAGCTAACAGAAGGTCAGGGTCATGAAATGAAGTTGAGGAGGAGATGGGCTAGAGGAGTGTGCGCAGAGGACAGACAGGTTGAAGTGGCTAAGTGAGGAATTCAGATTTAATATAAAGAATCAGGAAACATTTGAGGAGTAAGTACAAGAATAAGGTCAGAGCAGAGTTCTTTGTTGTTGTTTTGTTTTTATACCAGGTCTCACTATGTAGCTTTGGCTTACCTGGAACTGGCTATGTAGATCAGGCTGGCCATAAACTCACAGAGATCCACTTGCTCTGCCTCAGGAGTGTCTCTGTGTGTGTTGGGGTATGTGTACATGTATGAAGATTCCTGTAGAGGCTAGAAGAGGGCATCAGATGTCCTGAAGATGAAGGTATAACATGGGGTCTGGGAACTGACTGAACTCCAGTCCTCTGTGTGCTCTTAACCACTGAGTCTTTCTTTCTTTCTTACTTTCTTTCTTTCTTTCTTTCTTTCTTTCTTTCTTTCTTTCTTTCTTTCTTTCTTTCTTTCTTTCTTTCTCTCTCTCTCTCTCTCTCTCTCTTTCTTTCTTTCTTTCTTT